>CM062293.1:83336095-83374288 GCA_031216915.1 Pictodentalium vernedei
TGACTTGATTTGATGAAACACATCTTGAAAATGCTCAGCGAATTAAGAGTTATGGTCAAATTTATTCTTTTTCTTCAGCATACTGTACACAAGATTGTGTATTCTCCAATGCGAACGATTGGGACAAGCAGATAACCTATTCAGCTCCCGAGGATAAGGTACTACGGGGAGTGGTATCAGTACATCAGAATTTTTATGAGTAAGTATATATAATATCACTATATCAGTATTTTGTTTTATTGGTCTGGGATCCCAGATTTAATTTATTTATTTATTTATTTATTTATTTATTTATTTATTGGAGTTTTAACCGGCCAGCGCTATTCTAAAAAAATCGCCAATTTTCATTATTTTTTCATCTTTTGTCTCAAAAACATAGGTTATGCCCCTCGTTGGAACGAATGCTGTAATCAATGAGATACCCCCCCCCCCCCCCCCCCTCAGCTTCAATAAAGTCACTGGGACTGGGGCTGAGGGAGGGGCGGGAATGGCGAGGAAAGAGAGTGCCAAATGTGCAGCTTAGAAGTTACGGAGACCTGGTTCGTTTAGTTTTAGAGTACCCCTAATACTGTCTATGTAAAGAACAAGAGTCCTTCAAAAACTAATGGAAGCATAGAATGAAAACATGAGGTATAAATGGATGAGAAATGACATGAGAGAAAGGGTCAATATTATAGTTGGGAAGAATGAGAAAGCGCCAATGGGGGATATAATGAAACAGTTTGTGTCTGAATGATGGGAGCTTATGGAGGATAGTGGGGGAATAACCAACGGGAAATGGAGTTGATATAAGCTACGCAAAGGAATTATTATTATCACTTGTGAAGATACATGTCAGAATCGAAATTATATCAATATAATATTATTCGTATTTAAATGTTGTTCTGGATAAGTTAACTGTTGGAACTGATTAAAAAAAATTATCTCTCGGGGCGTGCGCACGAATTAAAAAGAAATGACCATGTCACCGCTCGGGCTCCGTACCATGTTTCATGTGTTACACATTATTCACAAAAGTTGTTTATTAACTTTATTCTATGAACAATTCAAGATCGTCCATTAACCCTTGACCCAACGCAACAGTCAAAACCGGCCAGCGCTATTCTAAAAAAAATCGCCAGTTAATTTTCATTATTTTTTTCATTTTTGTCTCAAAAGCATAGGTTATGACACCTCATTAGAACGAGCTCGTCGGGCTCGTTCTAATGAGGGGTCATAACCTATGTTTTTGAGACAAAAAATGAAAAAAATTAGTTATTCAAGAATTTTTGTTACAAGTGTCGTCTGTTTTTCATGTTAGGTAAAGAGTTAAGTGCATCACTTCATCTCCATTGCCCGCGTGGGGGCACGATGACGCCGTGTACTAAGGCGTACTGCACGTCGATGGTACGCATGTCTTCAACCAATCTAACCCTGCTTGTGCTGCAGTGCGGAGTTACGATGTTGGGGAGCTGGCAGCTGCTCGTCGTTGCTCTGTGGTTCTCTCCGGGTACTCCGGCTTCCTCCACCCGTAAAACTGCCACGGTCATGATTAGCCATTGTGCATAAATATGTGACCTTAAACATCAATAAATAAATAAATAAATAAATAAATAAATAAATAAGTGCATCGAGACACCATCTGCAATGTAAAGCATTGCAAATGGTGCCTTGCAACACTAAAGGGAGGATATGTTATGGTGAATAATGGCTATTGACTGATGGAGCGCTTATCGCGTGTGTTGTAACAAATGTCACTATCTCATAAGCTTCTCTATAGAATTGGGGGAGGGAGGGGGGTAAAACACAACATCCCTCAGTCAACAAATATCACTGTATCACTCTAACGTCACAGGAACTTTATCGTTTCCGTTTCAACAATTTTCTGATTTTAACAGCTTTGTTAGCATCAATAAACTTTTGACAACATACTGCATATAATAGTGTCAAACCATTTCCCCAATGGAACGTGACCTGCCTCGCGCATGTAACAAATCTGCATGTCTCACCCTAACATAGGAAACAACTGAAAAATGTTTTAAACCGAGACAGTAGCTTTCAATTCAGTTGTAGAATACCTGTGTTTCACAACAATATCAACGTTATGTTAGCTAGCTAAAGTGCAAATTCTTGAAATTATGTAGTCAGCTTTTTTTTCAAAATGCTAAACGAATTCACGATCAACTGTTTGTTTTGTGTCGAAACATTCATTCACACCCATAACGTCACCAAGACGCACAACGTCCAGTCACATGTGTTCTTACATGACGTTCTTAAGTGTAATCTTGATTTCCTGCCTGGTGTATCTCGCACATTTCTCAATATGATTGATTGATTGATTGATTTTATTCAGTAGTGCAACATGTATACAATCAAAACCAAAAATATACATACAGGTAACATTATTTACAACTACATGATTGCACCACAGGGAGATGGCGTAGCCACTAGTGGCTGTCTTCCTGTCACTACCGTTTAAAAAAATGAACAAGAAAAAAAAACAGAGAAAAGAAAAGAAAAGAAAAACGAAAGAAGAGAAATGAGAACGAGAAGTAGATATGAGAATCAAGGCAATCCCGACAACAGCGTGCTCTCTAATGGGAGGGCATTTTATAGCCCTACTACAAATGATATTTTAGGCTGGTTCTTTCCGTCATATGAGAAATATATTCTTTGTTTTCTAACATGTGATGAAAATTGAGTTCAATAGAGAGGTAGCGATGAGATAAACAGAGCTACGGCCTACAGTCGGGACATACTGGATTGTTACAGTTGACATGCGGCGAGTATGAGCTGAGAAACTGTTCAATTATAGTCTTTTTGAACAGTGATCTTGTATAATGTATGTGTGTATTGTATCGCGCAACGTCGGGTACACACAGCTGCCGTGGTATAAATAGAGGAGATAATTCGCGTAACTAATGAATATTCGAAACGATTTGGGGGCCAATTCTACGTGAAATCGTGATTCGCCATACCTTATGGCCTATGCACTGCACCCATCGTGATCAATAAATAAGATCCCTGAACAGATTGGTTGGGGTGAACATCAAGAATTGTTTCCTGGCTTGGAGACATTTAAGAACTGTTAATGTTTTTTCCGCCAAAGTGAATTGGGTTAAGCGGTTAGAATTTTCAGGTTATTGCTACCACAACTGAATTTCTATTTCAGGGACAGAAAATTTTCTTTCATGTCTTGCAAACTGGTGAAATGTTGGAAGCCAAAGCGACAGCAGCAGCAGCAGCAGCAGCAACAGCAGCAGCAGCAGCAGCCACAAACGTTGTTTGCACAACAAATGGAACCATGACCAGTGGATCCATAACTGACGGAGGACCAGTATAAACCCGTAGACAATATAGAAACCAATTAATAATCGGAAAATTCGAGTGGGGGCAAAGGATTAAATGTAGAAGTCAACATGTAGGCATTATGATATCTGTCTTCATATTTCTCGGGAGATCAGGGTAGATTAATCAATTTAGTTAAATACTGTTGGATGCCCTGCTCAAGGCTCAGACGATACTGAGTGGGTTAGAACTATGGTTTAATTCCGGGAACGGGAAATTTCTGGTTCTCGTTTTTGAAAGTCCGTCACGATATCTGGAATTTTCCGTTTCTCGTTTCTGAATATCAACCCGACAATTCGTAGGACAGAATTGGGAATCAAAGGTTGCGTCCCGCAACCTTCGATTCTCGATTCTAGTATACGAATTTCTCGGGCATTAGCACTGATTTTCAGAAGCGGTAACCGGAAAATTCCCGTTCGCGAGATTAAACCATAGCTCCAACGGCGATTCTAGTCTCGGAAGAAATTAATATTCGCCGTAATCTCATAAAGTATAATAGACAATCATTAATACTATGGTCTGTGAATTTCCCGGGTATCGTAGTTAACGTTCATAAACGGGAGCAACAGAGCTGTGAAATTCCCGTTTCCGGTATTAAAACTTAGCTAGAACTCTCAACATTTTGGCGATTAACGGTCCAATATACCTTCAACTGTCGAGCGTGTTGTTAAACCCCATCAAACCAATACAAATCCCCCCCCCCCCCCTTATGTGCGTCCATGTGTGGTCATATGATCAAGGAAAAACAACTAAGCTGCAAACTGATGGACGCCTTACTGTGTGCACGTAGCCAGAGAGAGGTTCAGCGGGTCCTCCTCACAATACTGGAGTTCCACTTGAGGAACTATCTCCCATTTCTGATTTGAAAATTTTGATGAAGTGGTGCGACCTCACTTACTCCGATACTTAGCCACAGAGAGGACAATGTATCGGGGTAAGTTGTTTCAAATATAAATATTCTTGTTTGCACGTTATTTATTTAGTTATTTATTAGGGTTTAACGACACTTTAACCACCAAGGTCATATCGTGTCAGTGACAGTTTCACGGGTGGAGGAAACCGGATTACCTGGAGAGAACCACCGAGCAACGACAAGCTGCTGCAAGCTCCCCAACATCGCAACTCCGCACTGCAGCACAGGCAGGGTTAGATTGGTTGAAGACATGCGCACCATCGACGTGCAGTACGCCTTAGTACACGGCGTCATCGTGCCCCCGTGTGGACAATCGGGATGACGTGCCTTGCCCAAGGACACAACGCGGTAGTCCGAATCGATCGCTCAGACGGTCACCCATCCAAGGACTAACCGGGCTCGACGTTGCTTAACTTCGGTGATCTGACGAGAACCGGTTACCGAAACGCCACCGCGCCCCTCTGTTTGCACGTAGTCTCTGTGAAACGCCTATGCACTACTTTGATGCTTTTTTATAGCCTCGACTGTAGAAAAGTTTCAAAGTGCCAAGGTCTTTCACAGAAATTAGTTGTATGGTCCTGATGTTACAGGCCCTATAATGTTACACCTAGCTTAACGATGTTTAATTTCTACAAGAATCGCATATTAACAGAATTACATACATAGGTATAATATACATCTGGGAAATAAAATTTGCCCATCAGCTTTATATTTACGGACCACGGACACAACGTGGTTGCCGCAGGTGGAATTCGAACCGATGACATCTCGGATTGCAGCCTGCACCTCTACCTACTTAGCCACCGCCCCTGTCAACTTTATCAATATTTTCCCAGCTGCTATTACAGAGCTCCATTTGATACTCATTTTTAACCCTTTACCCAACGCAGACGATATCAAAATTTATTATTTTAAATATCATTTTTTGAAATTTTTCAAAAAAGTTTAACAAAACTATATCATGCGATTCTTCGCTGGAACGAGCTCGTTCCAACGAGGGGGTCACATGATATGGTTTTGTTGAACTGTTTTGAAAAATAGTATTTTTTCAACTGCTGAATTTGCATATTACGCGGGCGGATGCGGCCGATTCGTTCGGTAAAGGGTTAAAATAAATTTCTCACCACTCAGCTCACCTCTCCAACAAACTCCCTGGATCCGCGCCTACTATGATCTAAAACCATCACTACCATAAAAGCCATTACCGTGTGTAGCTCCCAGAAATCTCCTCCCAAGCATCCTAAACCCTACCGTCAATCCCCTTTTAGCGCTCCTCCCCAACAAAATTCCCCGCCTCCGTTCCTGTACTGATGAGAGCGAACTTTTGTTCTATCAAAATGTATTTGCACCACCTTGAATGGGTTAACAATAGCCCCGAACTAGAGCAATACAAAGCTCATCCCATATTTTACATCCTTTATCTTGAAATTGATATTTCGTTACAAATAAACAAGTATATGCCTGATTGGTTGTTTGTCTTTTTGTTTTATTCGTTAACAGACCATTTAACTTTAAGTTTCTTACACCCTGCAGACAAAGTTTTAAACCCATCGTCAGCCGTGTCGTTCTTCCGAGGCATTGGAATTATAACCTATCTATATTGTCTGAAAGAAGGTTTCGAAGTCCGAAGTGGTTTGTCTAAGAAGTAACACTTGTTTACATTCCACACTCTTTTGAATGTGGAGAATCTCAGGTGAACAGAGGAATTTAACATTATTGTGCCGAGGAGTTAATCTGTTTAATTTGTTTGAAGTTTAATCGGGGAGAATTGTTTCATCTCTGTCCTGACGCGTCATTGTACAGGGAATGTTACGGGTATGGAACAGAGGTTACCTTAATGAGTATTCCATGCTAAACAAATCATTGTTGTACGCCCACCGCCGCAAAAAATAATAATTAAGAATCAAACAGAGACATTAACAAACGTCTGCCCTGTAACCCATTGAACGCTGGTGGCATTTTCCATGTAAGTTAAATGAAAGCAATTGGAAGTGTCCATATTTATTATATGGGGTAGTCCACTCAATATTTTCAACGTGCAACCCCAAGGATGCATGTTGAAAATGTTGATTGGTCTACCCCACACTGTAACTTAGCAACCATCCTACTTGAAGCAAGTATGCCGTATCCTGTTCCCGGGCCGGAAAAAGGTCCTCCCGGCTTCAAAGGGTAAACATAAATTGGGGCCTTGTGAAGAATCAAAATTGAAAAAAATCTGATACGCAAATCAAGCGTTGCATTTGATGCGCTCGATTTCGATTTGGTGATTTCTTTCTCCTTTACCGATTCACCCGTCATCTATAACAAGTTCCATCGGTACACCACTACTGTCAGGCGTACTCGCTACTTCCACTGCTAGCAAACGATTAAAACACATTGGGCTCTTTGTTGTCGATAGTTGGTGACATCTGATGCATTGGCGAGTGGGTTTCTATCAACTCTGCTGACAGTTTAATCAAGGATTAAAAACTAGGCCGATTCTGTCCGCAAGCTGATTACGTTCTCAAAACGCGAGCCGATTGCGCTCGCGGGAAGACCTGTATACATAATCGGCTTGCGTTTTGGGGTTGTAATCAGCTTAAACATTTACCTAACATGAAAAGCAGATGACATTTGCAAACAAAATTTTTGAATAACTAATTTTTTTCATTTTTTGTCTCAAAAACATGGGTTTTGACCCCTCGTTGGAACGAGCTCGACGAGCTCGTTCCAAAGAGGGGGGCATAACCTATGTTTTTGAGACAAAAAATGAAAATTTAATGAAAATTAATTAGCGATTTTTGTAAATGGCGCTGGCCGGTTTTGGTCGTTACGTTGGGTAAAGGGTTAAGGACTCGATCCGCTTGGGTTTTGCGCACCGAATAGGCCGAAAGCTGCCCACAGATAAAATCGACACTTCGGTGGACAAAATCAATTTGCGATTTGATGACGTAATTGGCATGCGCACAGAATCGCCCCCACGGACCTATTCGGTCGAAAGGCGATACAAATGTAACAAATCTGAGCACGTAAGATATTTCTTATCTGTTGACATTGTCTACTCCTCAGCTTGTTTGTCTGCGAGACAGTGCATAGTTTATTTATAAGTCTGAGTGCCCATTCCATCTGGCGGTACCCGCATATATCGTGAAGCCTTTATAAGTTGTAACCACTGAAAGTATTTCGATGAAACTCAGCCTATGTATGTACTGCAACTACAGACGATGTTACACGAAAAAATTCTAAGAGTGGTAATAAGCCAAGGTAGAAATTAATGGATACTGATTTTTATATGGTGGCCAAACAATTTTCAAATGTCAGATTTTTATACGGTGACGCAAATCGGATAAGAAAGCACTTTTAATATTCAACATTTATGAAATTCGCTCTGTGCTTATTACAGCATATAATAATAATCAAAATGTGCCTTAGCCCTTTACCCAACGCAGACGATATCAAAATTTATTATTTTAAGTATCATTTTTTTTTCAGATTTTTCCAAAAATTTCAACAAAACCATATCATGTGACCCCTCGTTGGAACGAGCTCGTTCCAACGAGGGGTCACATGATATGGTTTTGTTGAAATTTTTTGAAAAATAATATTTTTTCAACTGCTGAATTTGCATATTACGCGGGCGGATGCGGGCGATTCGTTGGGTAAAGGGTTAAACAAAACAAGAAGTACTCTTACATTCTTAACTTGCGGGTCCACTCGTCCCAAGGCTGAAGCCTGGCTCGTGCGACTGAAAAGTATAGCCCATCACATATCACGAAAGATAGTCAAAGCTGGTATTTTTAGCTGCACGGAATTACGTGACGGAATTTCATTTACAGAAAAAGGGCTCCAGCTGCATGCTACATTTCAGCGCGTCGTCGACAAAGTTTCAAGTGTTTGCCGCCATCATAGAATAGATCGTGGATACGGAAAATTAGCCATACACCTAACGCAACTCCGGGTGGAAACCCAGAAAATGGAGTAGTGCTCGTTCACTGTGGTAAAAAAAAGTTCTGCTTTACTGGTAAAATAGGATCCAGTAACCAACGCTTGGGATGTAAGTCCTCTAAAGTAGGATAGCTAAAACGGTTGGCTAAACTTGACTTCACGCCTATGTCGCGGTTATGATATAGCCGTAGATACTGACTTTACCCTCAAACAAACAAACAATCGAACAAACAAACAACCCCCCCAAAAAAAACAATAAATAAATAAATAAATAAATAAATAAATAAATAAATAAATAAATAAATAAATAAATAAATAAATCGACAGTGTCCGTCCAGCATTTTTCAAATAAAATTGCCATTCAGATTTTAGTGTTTAAATCTTTTTTCTTCTAAAATCTGGCTTATAACCATTTCCAGGAACTACTCGGGTGCGTAGCCAGGATTCTATAACAGGGGGTACTCAAGCCAGTTTTAGGATGCGGAAAAGATGATATTTGAAAGGTTGTTCTGTGGGAGTTCGGGGGCCTCTCCTACAGGGAAGCGGGAGGGGAAACGACCAGAGCGTCATAGTTTGAACTAACAGCCCCACCACACGAAAATTTTGCAAAATTGATTGCTCCAAGAGCGAATGTGATACATTTGTAGCGTGTGAAGTCCCTATATTGGAGACCAATTTGGGGCTTTCGGTTGAGTGGCCAATGTTTTTTAGGGGAGGGAGCGAAAAATTTAGGGGTTTCGAGGGTCTCCCCTAGTCCTAACTAAAACCCTCCCGTCGTTGCCCCTTCTCCCACTTCCCTTCAGGGAAGTAGGAGGAGCGAGCAACGACCAGCAGAACCTAGTTAGCCCCGTTCCACCCCGAAAAAAATGGCAAAATTTAGTGGTCTAAAAGCGAATCTTGGGCATTTGTAACGTGTGTAGCCCCAACCTTGGAAACTATTTTGAGGCTCTGTGTTAAGAGAAAGTTGCTATACCACTGGAACGACCTCGCCGAGCGCTTTCCAATAAGAGAGTTATATGCTGTTTTTGAGGCAATAAATGAAAATATTTAATTAATCAATATTCTTTTTTCAAGCGTCGTCTCCTTTTTGTGTGGCGTAAAGTATTGCAGGATTCTTAGTAAACCATTATTTTATTTACATCTTTGTACTATAATATATGCCATGTATTCGAACCATTTATTCCGAGGGAGCAGAAATCTTAACCAAACATTCCTGAGCATAACATTCTGCGCCGTATCGATTTCGAAACAGCGGTGTTGGTGCGGTATGTTACACGTATCTTTTTCATTAACCCCCTGAACACTGATGTCAAAATATCTAAATTCCAGGCAGAAAAAATTTCCCATAATGCATCTAGAAATTTAACCAATTCAATCTCGTTTGACAGAGCTCATTGAGCTCTGTCAAACGAGATTGAATTGGTTAAATTTCTAGATGCATTATGGGAAAAAACAGCTTCCTGATATTTTGGTATTTTGACATCAGAGTGAAGGGGGTTAAATGCTTTGTCGTGAAATAAACCTAAAATTCACGGAGTTCAAGTTTGGGGTTTCGGGGATTAAAATAAGTGACCCGAGTTGGATTTTTTCCTGGATTTGAAATACAGGAAAACCTCCAACAAGGGAGGTTGATTCCCGTCTCCGGTAGTCCTCCCGTGTTGTGTTCTGTATTTATACAACGATTAAACTTGAACTGAGTGAATGAAGCTGATATTTTTAAAGACAAATATAACCCTTGGCGGTCGGTTTACAAGCTTATTTGGCACTGTTTTGTGCCGAAGCACTCTACTCACGTTACAATGTCATTCAGATGCATAACGACCAATCACGTGCACTCTTAGTCCACATTCCACGCGCGGCGTGTCTAGCACATTTTGCAATGTCTGCATTAATAGTAAGAGAGCGATGAATCGTCCCAGATCGGACAGATCTTATGCTGGATCTCATATGACACCACAGTCACATGATCTAATTGCGCCTATTATTGGAAAAAGGAGGATTCTGGAGAAATCATTTCGGTAGTTTTGGGTAGTTTTTGATGATTTGTAACATATTCCAATCCTATCGTAAGCCTTTCACACTAAGACAATGCATCGATATGGAGGATGGCGTCTCAAAATAGCCGCTCACTCAGACTACCATGATACCCAAACATAGAGTGACTGAGTCACGTAACTCTGACGTCACATGAGATCCAGCCAATCTGGGCCGATCCATCGCTCTCCTACTACTTGTATTGTATCGGGTAAATTTAATACACACAGCAGTCGTATAATGTTGCAAGTCCTAGTTACTTTTAGCTCAGTAGTGGAAGTATCATCTCAACATGACACGACTTTTAACTAAGACGGGGGAGTATCATCTCACCATAGGGGATCACTGAACTAAATATTTGAACTACAGTTACCCGCCTTAAAGTGACGCAATCCCTAGAAAAATAAGCATTGGGGAAATATATTGTTTCAATAAACGTTTGAAACATTCTATTGACATCTTGCATTATTGTTGAATATTCCTGATACCAAAGAGGGTGGTTTGATGACGTTTGGACCTAAAAATACAATTTACTTTTTGTGAGTTTTTGTAGGGAATTCGCTGAAAAATATGTGCCCCTGACCGGTACTTCCCTTCATGTCAGATTTTCTCTCTTATTTGTTGCATGACCCGCTATTTTCGGGTAACAAAAAGTTGTCTGAAGGGCATTACTTGACAAAAATATTTGAATGCCAAAATTAACTGGTAGAGTGCTAAGTTATTTTTGGTTATCAAAATTTTGTTCATGTGTCTTTGCCTTGTTACAATTTATGGGAGAGTGCCAAGAGGCACTCTCCCAGAAATTGTAACAAGGCAAACCCATATAGACTAAGCAATTTCGTTTCTAGGATAATGTGAAGCACATCCACAGAATATGACACCTTCAGGCTGGGGCACCTGCTCTTCATATTAAAGCCCTGATAGTGACTTCTAGCACTCTACCAGTTAAAGTGATGCGATCATATTTTCTTTTCTCCTGAACGTTATTATGGTCTCCAGAGGGAAAATATTTAGTTCCGTGATACCATGACACGACTTCCTTTATTTCAAATGGGATATCCCGATAAAAGGAAAAATGTAGGAAATCTAATCTAATATGGGATAATATTTAATTGTATAATGTATTGAACAGATATTCGACTTTAAAACAACCAACAAAGCAACTTTAATGCAAATTGCCCCCAGAGAGTTTATTTTTGGCATTATGTTTCCGCGTCAACGCATTTTAAATTTAGTTTCAACCAACAATCACGATATGTGATCAACCCATCAACTGTGGAAAACCGTATCCGTGAACAAGCAAATGAAGAACACAACTGGTCGAACACGAATGACAGATACACCGGGAGGGATTTAGGCACTGGCCAGGTAAACTAAATGGGACGTTAGTTCAAAGAGTAAATTTGTTATTGCCAACTTGATCATTTCAATTTATTCGTTGAACAAGTCAGCTAGTTCGCCCCAATTTTGGCCAAAAAAATTCTTTCTTTTTCTTCCCAGTTCATAACTTACGACAAATCATCGGGATGAACTCTTGGAGCTCGTTATGACGAGGGGCCAGATGCTGTGCTTCAAAAGAGTAACTGTGTTACTGGAAAGGAGTGTGCTGAGGCTATCGGAGAGCAGAATTTACAAGAAAGTTTATATCTTAAAAGTCAAGACATTCTGTTAAATGGTTTTCAGAGAATCCTTTCAAATACTCATATATCTTTACTCATATGGAAGACATCTCTCCAGAAAAATTGATGAGAGAAATTTGAATTTTTCCAGGAACCAAAACTGGTTCCGTAGTTTGTTCTGATAGGGGAACCAAATTTGGTTACATGGAAGCAAACATACACATTTTGGTACTTCTCTGTGTCATGAACAGGACGTCAAGGCCTCTGGACATTGTATTAACCCTTTGAACTTTAGTGGCATCTTCCATGCAAGTTCAATGGCAGCAATTGGAAGAGTCCATATTCATTATTTGGGGTAGACAAATAAATATTTTCAACGTGCAGCCCCGAGGCTGCACGTTGGAAATATTGATTGGTCTATCCCACACATTTACTGAACAGCCATCTTAGTTAATGGCGTCATGACGCATCATGTTTCTGGTCGGAAAAGCGGCCGCTCGGGTTCAAAGGCTTAAATGTAAAATATATAGCCGCGCCAAATTGAAGATTTAAAATGGCAACGAAGCAACGTCAGAAACACGATCTTCGTTGTTTCATCACGCATGCGTTAACCCTTTAACCAACGCTGACGATGATATCAACATTTCTTATCTTGATTATTGTTCTAAAAGTTTTTAAAAAATTTTACAACAAAACCATATCACGTAACCCCCTTATTGGAACAAGCTCGATGAACTCGTTCCAATGAGAGGTCACATGATATGATTTTGTTAAAATGTTTTGAAAAATTTATATTTCAACTGATTAATTTGTAATTTACCCTGGCGGATGTGGCCGATTCGTTAGGTAAAGGGTTAAGGTGCGCGATAACGACAGTTATTTCATATAAACAAGACAAATAACTCTTTGATATTGCCTGGTTCCAAATTACATGAAGACTCATTTTTTGGTTGTTCGGTGAGCTTTCTTTCTACTTAGAATCAATTTTGACGTACATTTCTCCAGCTGCCCCCCCCCCCCCCCCGCACTCCCCGGCACCCCTCCACCACCATCCGGGAGCACAGACCCCCTTGCCGGGGATATCACTTGCCACCCCCGCTCATATAATTTGATTTGGTTTGATAGACACTGTAAACAATTAAAATCCGATATGACAAATGTCGTAAATGAGATGAAGAAGAGGCCTTATGAAAAGACATTACTGATTAAATGTACTCTTTTAAGAAGCAATATGAACAGGAGACAAGCGTAAGCACAGAACATTTTATGAATGTATCTCTGATAAATTATCTAATATGGGAACAGCTAATCCTTCCGAGTACTGGAGTATTATTGACACATTTCGTGCTAAGAAAGAAAAGCCCAAATATTTACACCCAGATGAAACTGTAGAATCAGCTAGAGAGATTTTAGACTCTGTTAGACAGCTCCAAAACAAAAAGTCATCGGCTGTAGATAACATTCCGAATGAATTATTAAAACTATTAAAGCGATAACCAATTTGGATTCAGGAAGCATCGTGGAACAATTGACAGTGCATTCGTTTTGTCTCTTCACGTTGGCAAATAAATATAATGAACAAAAGAAACCAATGTACGCGGCTTTTGTTTATTTTAACCCTTTACCCAACGAATCGCCCGCACCCGCCCTCGTAATATGCAAATTCAGCAGTTGAAAAAATACTATTTTTAAAAAAATTTCAACAAAACCATATCATGTGAGCCCTCGTTGGAACGAGCTCGTCGAGCTCGTTCCAACGAGGGTCACATGATATGGTTTTGTTGAAATTTTTTGAAAACTTTAAAAAAATGATATTTAAAATAATAAATTTTGATATCGTCTGCGTTGGGTAAAGGGTTAAGAAAGCATTTGATTCGGTTGCTTTTTGAGATACTGAAGTCCTTGCGTATCGGTGAGAAAATCCTTAAAATTCTTAGCTCTCTTTATGAGTCGATTTACTATTATATAAATTCTTCTGTAGGATTGAGCCAATCTTTACTCTCAACAGTTGGAGTTAGACAAGGATATTCTATATCTCCCACTCTTTTCAATTTTTTTTATTGATGACATTTCCGAGAAATTTGATGAATCCTGTTCACCAGTTAAGTGTGAATGGACAACGGGCTCGGCCATCTTCTTTTTGCCGATGACCTGGTAATGTTATCAGAGTCTCAATTATGATTGAATAAATGTGTTCAGAAGTTAATGCTGATCAAAACAAATTTAGTGTCAATATTAATAAAACAAAATGCTTGATTTTCAAAGAGAGAAAAGATAAAGAAATCCTACGTTTTGTATTGGAACAGTGAAATTAGATATCGTAGATCAATAAAAATACTTAGGTCTTGTTTTCACATACAACTGAAACACGGAACAAGTTCAAGATAACTGAAACACGGAGCAAGTTAAAAGATAATTTAAGTACAAGAGGATCGAAAACATTTTTTTTCCTGACAAATTCTCTCAAAAAGTCACTTGACTGAACTCTTGATATGAAATGTAAACTTTTTGATAAATTGATTAAGCCTATTGTATTATATGGTTGCGAGATATGGTCTCCTGACCTTAATACTCCTTTTGCGGACACTACAGCCTGTGAACAAGTCCACTTGAAATTTTGTAAACAAATATTAATGTTAAATAGAAAAGCATCTAATCACGCAGAAGGAGGCGAGCTTGGGTAAATATCCTATTGCGAACGATGCCACCTTGCATCTCTATCAATATGTCGATAAATTATCCAGAATTGCTGGCGATAACATACTCTCCAACTCATTCAAAGAGTCAATCAAATGTTAACTGCCGAAAACTTGGATAATTCAGTTATCTCGTTATAATATTAGAGTTTCAGATGTTAATACGTTAACTAATAGTAATGGAAATTGCTTGAAAGATGTACTAGAATCTCAGCATACAGAAAGATTTACTAAAGATATGTTTAATGATGACAAAAATGAAAGGCAGTAAAAGTTAAGAAGGTATCGATCAGTTAAAAATGAATACAAGCTTGAACCTTATCTGAAGTTTATCAGATGTCGACAGGCCCGTGAACTTTTTACTAGACTTAGAGGTAGTAATCATAATTATCATATGACTCGTCCGTTTTGTTCACTTTAAAACATTTGATATTTTGTTTTCATATTACTCAGTGATAAATAAAGTCTTCCGTCAATTTCATTGGTCAGTTTCCAAAGTAGACAATTTGATTGGCTGAACATAATAAAACTGGGCCACATTTTCATAATTTGCATAATTAGAGTTGGGAGCTTTCATTGGTCAATTTCAAAACTGGACCATTTGATTGGCTAAACAAAATACAACTGGGTGACATTTGCATAATTTCAGTTGGGAGAATTTACGTTATCTGTCCTGTTTAGGGTTGGTTATATTGTATTAATCTTTTACCTACAAGAAAAACGCCATTCATTTTTTTTTTATATTTTAACTTTTTGCTTCCAAAACATAGGTTATGACCCCTCATTGGAACGAGCTCGTTCCAATGAGGGGTCATAACCTATGTTTTGGAAGCAAAAAATGAAAATGTTTAGTTATACCAGGATGTTTTTTCCAAGTGCCGTCTGCAACTCAAGTTAGGTGATCGGTTAAAAAGTCATACTAAGTGGCTAATTTGTGCGTGTGTGTGTCATATGATAAATAGAATATGAAATGAGTGTTTTTCTCATATAATATTTATGAAACTCGTCCGAATTTTCCGTTTGCGCTCGCCAGAGGCTCGCCAAAACGGAAAATTCTTAGACTCGTTTCATAAATATTATATGAGAAAAACACTCATTCCATATCCTCCATTTTCGAAATAGAAAAGGGTAGACATAAACAACCCCAACGCCCATAACTAATAGAAGGTGCCAGGTATGCGATATCGATGAAATAGAGAACGAAAAACATTTTCTATGGATTGTGAGGCATATGCAGAAATTAAGGAAACGGGGTTCGAAGAAATTAGAAAAGAAAACAAAGAATTCAAAGAACTGAAAGATTCGGAGAAATACTATTATATATTGAAAATCGATTAATATTATTTCTAACATGATCTGGTCATTCTTCTGTAAACGAGATCACCGTGTTGAAGAAAAAATGTCATTAGTACTTTATATTATACATCATGTTTATTATGCCTTCTTATTTGTTATTTTTGTATTATGCAACTGTCATTATGGTGTAATGCATTAAACTACTGAATTGTGAGTAGATCTGTAGAGGAAGAAGAGTTAATTTTGAAATAATTGTACTTTACGTAGAGGAGTTAAAACACAGTAATATTAAACGAAACGAGGCGTAACAGGAAGTTATAAAGCGAATAATTTTGCTTATCATTCGACAGTCTGTACCAAGAGCTTAAGGGAGTTGACGTACTTTGAAAACGATACAGGATGTTGTCAAAAACAACAAGCTTAAATAGAATTTTCCTTGCTGGTCTAGTTCTTGCTCTTTTCGCAATTGCTGACACCGAAACCATCTCCGAGAAAAATGATGATGAGATACAAGACGAGGAACTGCTGGAAACACTGAGACAGTTGGTAAGCATTTTTTTTCACCAGTGCCTGGAAACAAGCTGCTAGTGTGGGTGCTAGAACCATCAGTATTAACCCTTCACCCAACGTAACTGCCAAAACCGGCCAGCGCTATTCTCAACAATCGCCAATTAATTTTCATTATCTTTTCATTTTTTGTCTCAAAAACACAGGTTGTGTCATAACCTATATTTTTGAGATATAAAATGAAAAAAATAGTTATTCAAGAATTTGTTTTGCAAGTGTCGTCTGCTTTTCTTGTTAGGTAAAGGGTTAAGCTTTTCAGCTAGTTTCTTTTTGGTTGGATGCATAAGAATGGAACTCGTTGTTTTCGCCCCCTATAAAGTGTGACGTATGGTGAAGTGCTGATAATTTCTGCCGCTATTCTATCTGTGGGAGAGTCGGCGCTGCAATAAGTGATATTTTTTAATAATATTCTTTTCAATACACTCTAAAATCAGTTTGGTTAAAAATCAACCCAAATCAACTGAATATGAACTCAATTGGGTTTATATTCACTCAACCTAGTTGATTTGGGTTAATTTTTAACCCAACTTATTTTAGAATGTACCCGTTTTCATTTCGGGATGTAACGGAAGCTTGCAGCAAAACATATCATATGACCCTCGATGGAATTAAGGGCCAAAAGCTATGTTTTCGAATGAAACTCCTTGCTTTTGCCACTTTGCAAAGTGTGACGTCTGAGAAAGTGTTGAATGGATGGTAATGGGTGAATGAGGATGAAGTCAGTGGAAAAAATGCGCTTGTTTTCGAACTGTTTCACTGAATTGTTAAAACATGTTTTTATGTTTTCAAAAAAAATATATAAAGGATTTGGTATACGACGCGTTAATTTTCGACAGGAAAGGGGGGAAGAGATAAAAAAGGACACTATCTCAATATTATACCCCGTGAGTGAGGGATAGTATGGCGGATAACCAAGATAAGATCCCAATAAAGATTAAACTATTTTTGACATGTGCGGTTTATTCCCAACAGGACGAATCCCAACAAGACGAATTCGAAAATGGTCATCCCAATAGGACGGATCCCAACAAGACGAATGTAGAAAATGGTCATCCCAACAGAACGAATCCCAACAAGACGAATTTATAGATAGCCGAGTGACTGTTTTGATTTTATTTAGTGAGCACAAATTATTGTTGCCGAGACAAGAGATAGAGAGGCAAGTTTTGTATTTTCTTTATTAGTTAATGTTACCACTTTAACGGGGGTTCTCTGGTATATTAACGGATTTATTGGGGCGGTAAAACTCAGTAATTCATGACGTCATATAACCGGAAGCGAGCGGCGGTCGTTAATGAAAACAAACAATTATTAACAACCCACCGCCCTATAATTAATGGAAAACAAGTTTTTGTCTTGTTGGGATCGTCTTGTTAGGATTCGTCTTGTTGTGATCGTCTTGTTGGGATATTTCACACATTCGTCTTGTTGGGATTCGTCTTGTTGGAATGACACCCTGCTGACACTCATGATCACGATTTTATCCTTTCCATTTTTACAGACATCAGAACCAAGTAAACGAGATTTTACACATTTTGCTAGCTACTATGACCGACCATTTAACTTCAAGTGCAAGGCGGGATACTTTCTATCGGACATCACAAGTACACACCACAATCATTTTGAGGACAGGAAATGGAGTTTTAAATGTAGAAAAATCAGCACAATGCGCGGAATCTGTCATCGTACAGGTAGTATAATTATTAGTCATGGCTGACAAATTTTTAGAGAGTAATCGCTTGACTGGACTGGTTACGTGAAATAATTCACGAGAGGCGAGGGACGTTGTACAAATACGAGTTTCGAATACGCACGAGTGTTTTACAAAATAATCCCTCGCCTCGAATGAATTATTTCACGTAACCAGTCCAGTCAAGCGAATACTCTCTTTATAACCTATGTTTTTGAGACAAAAAATGAAAATAATAGTTATTCAAGAATTTTTTTTGCAAGTGTCGTCTGCTTTTCATGTTAGGCAAAGGGTTAAAAAAACAAAAAAACAATGAAGTTCCCATTACACCCACGGCAAAGCGTCTTCGTTATACATGATCCAATTGTTGATTGCACAATTCACTTATGAAGTTATCGTTTATAATCAAACCAGGAAGTCCCAGTAAATTACACTTTGAAAAGTAATAAATTATTTTCGTCATTGGCGAATTACCTGCCGTTAAGTTCCTAATGGCTGACAATTTTCGTCATTGAAAGAGATTTACGGACATGTTAGCTCGCCTCAATTTTACAACGCTCTCAGTAAATTTAACTCAATTTTAAAATTAAGAATAAAATTTCGGAATGTTAGCGAATTTGTATCATCCATGTGCGCATAATTTCACAAACTTCAGGTGTTTGTCTGCAGAATAGTATAAAAACAAAGACGCTGGCATTTTACATTTTCCCCCAATCAGTTTGAACGTTTCATTAATTATTGTTGAAGCCCTCTTTAAAAATAAGAAAATGGGGTTTTCACCATGTTTTGATGTTCTGAATTTTTTCTGTTTATTATATATCAAGAATGTGCTAATAGTGACATATAATACAGACACTGTCCCTTCCATTAATATAAAAGTCTCGGAGAAAAGATCTGCTATTTTTGCCGAGTAGAATAAAAACTTGCAAATTACTGTAACAAAGCATTCGCTGAACAAAGATCCAAAGTGGGCGTTAGTAATGGGAGGTATGATATTCTTAATGACAAATCTTCTGTGAACTAGTTCTTCTAGTTAGCTTGTCATAAAACCACCGGGGGTTGTCTGTTGTTTTCGTTTATTAAAAGTAACAAAAGGAAACTTGGATTTATTTTGTGCTGATGTCATAGAACATAGATGTTTTTCTCAACAAATACTTGCTTCTTGGTTGGACCTTTCTCGCGCGTCTAATTATTTCAAGGGAGATGACTTTATCTAAATTTGATTTTCATGACGGTTTCTGTCAGGGGTGGAAAGACCAATCAATACATCAAAACTGAAAAAAGATGTAAAATATTAACTCTTAAAATACAGTAACCAGATGCCCATACTGTTACAGGAAATGTTTACGGTAAAAACGTATTTTTACAGTCATTACATCCTTTTGTTGTCTTTAGATCTGAATCCAGGAACTGGTGTTAGTTCAGCAGGTTCATTTCACCAGTAGAAGGTCTGATAAGGGATCTCAACATTTTCCGAAATGGACAGAGTTGAAAATTTCCGACCATGTTTCAGGTCGCTGAATGTCGTTACAATCCTAAACCTTTCTCAGTTATACTTCTGTTCAAAAATAATAAACTAACGCGTTTCTTGTAAATAACTACTCAGTTGTCACATGACCGGCGCTTTCATTCCAAAGGATATATTAAAAACTAGAGGGCCCACACACACGACGGAAAAGTAGCCCGTTGCATATCTAGGGAGATAATCAAAGCTGGATAGACGGAATTACGTGAAGAAATTACAGATTTCCCATTTATTTTATACAAAAGTTGTAGTTTTGTCAAATCGTCAACTTTTTTCTTTAAATAAGCGTCTTTCAGAAAAAATGTTGGCATTCGGGCGGATAACAATTTGCCGACAGGAAACAAAAGTTTTCGACAGACACTGGTCACGGGGGAGCGGCAAACCACCCGTAGCTAGCCCTCTAGCTTCGTGACTGAATCTATCACACTCAATCTACTTTAACCCTTTACCTAACATGAAAAGCAGACGACACTCGTAAAAAAAATCTTGAATAACTACTTTTTTCATTTTTTGTCTCAAAAACATAGGTTACGACCCCTCGTTGGAACGAGCTCGACGAGCTCGTTCCAATGAGGGGTCATAACCTATGTTTTTGAGACAAAAAATGAAAAAATATTGAAAATTAATTGGCGATTTTTAGGAATAGAGCTGGCCGGTTTTGGCCGTTACGTTGAGTAAAGAGTTAAAAAATGCTCCTAGAAAAAAAAATCATTCGGAACGGACGATACTATTTTATAAAAGAACTAGTAAGTCCACCCGTCCTAGAATGGGAAGACCCGCCCGGGCGACTGAATATGTCAAGCTGGACGGAATGACAGAGTCATAGACTTCCCAATTATATAATAGATTAACGAAAGATAGATAGATAAGTGAATCTTTTGACAATATATTCTTCGCAATAATGTCATGTTCAAAACTGACAACAAATAATAATGTAAAAACTCAGAACACCACTATACGGGTGTGGTTTTGTTATTCATTCCTACCTGGGACGCCCGACAAAATCATGTTATTACTATTATTAACATGACCAGGAGGGGCGGCGAGCCGTTAGCGAATTTTGTGTAGCGAATTTTGTTTTCATTAACCCTTTACCTAACATGAAAAGCAGACGACACTTGCAAAAAAAATTTTTGAATAACTAAATTTTTTCATTTTTTGTCTCAAAAACATAGGTTATGACCCCTCGTTGGAACGAGCTCGACTGTCTCGTTCCAACGAGGGGTCATAACCTATGTTTTTGAGACAAAAAATGAAAATATTTTGAAAATTAATTGGCGATTTTTGAGAATAGCGCTGGCCGGTTTTGGCGGTTACGTTGAATAAAGGGTTAACCCATTGAAACCAAGTGCACTGCAAAAAATATAGGTTCTCTTTAGAACCAAAACTGGTTCTAATCTTGTCCCTGAGATGGAACCAGTTTTGTTTAAACAGTATTTATTTCAAATCAAATAAATTTCCCAAGATTAGCATTCAATTTTAACAGAATATTGCATGAACTGATGTAGATTCAGCAGTAAACTTGGAGCTTATTCAACGCAGCCGCCAAACATTTTGAAACAAAGGAGATATGAATAGTTGGCATATCGAACCAGTTTTGGTTCTGTATAGAACCAAAACTGGTTCGATATGCCAACTGTTCATATCTCCTTTGCTTAATAATGATTTGAGACAACCTCGTATAAGCTCTAAACTTACGGCTGAAACCCCTTCAATTTGTGTTTAATTCTGTTAATATTTAATGTTAATCTTTATAAATTTATTTGATTTGAAATAAATACTGTTTAAACAGAACTGGTTCCATCTCAGGGACAAGATTAGAACCAGTTTTGGTTCTGAAGAGAACCTATATTTTTTGCAGTGTGGTATCTTCCATGTCAGTGCAATGGCGTGAATTGGAAGAGTCCATATTCATTATATGTGGGTAGGCCATTTAATATTTTCACCGTACAGCCTCAGGGCTGCAAGTTGAAAATGTTGATTAGGCTAACATTCACATTCATTTACAGCCATCCTACTTAATGAAATTATCACATATCTTGTACCTGGACCAGAAAATCGGTCCCTCGGGTTCAAAAGGTTAACGACCCGCCGCCCGCTTCCGGCTGCATGACGCCATGATTTATAGAGTTTTATCGCCCCGCTAAATCCCGTCAATGTACTAGAGAACGCCCGCTAAAGTCGTAATACAGGTCGTTACCGTTTTAACCAACGCAGGCGACATCAATATTTGTCACTTAATTAATTTTAAATGGTTTTTCGAAGAAGCTCAACAGAACCATATCACGTGACCCCCTCGAAGAACTCGTTCTGACGAGGAGACACTTGACATGGTTTTGTTGAAAGTTTTTGAAACATATTTTTTTCAACAGCTCACTTGAGAATAACGCTGGTGAATACATGCAGGTGTGAGTGATTTGGCAAAGGATTAATCCCTCCCTAAAATAAGTGAACGAGTTACATACAAAGCCCGTATGGTTACATTTTCAACCCCCATCAGACCGTACAGTGTTTAGGGCGTCATCATTTACAGGGACAATACTAATTGCACTGTGATATTCGGGGAGTTTTGTTTCCTAGTTTATAGGTTTGGGATCTCACCCCACTTTAGTCAAAATTGATATCCTCATCTTCGTCACTATAGATTTTTGAAAAGATGATAATATGATACAACGCAATCAGAGCCGTAGCTATTTTCAGATATTGGGCGTGGAGGTGGGGGCGTGACCCAGATGGATAATTTGATGGCAATAACGTCTACACGAGACAGATGCCAGTAAATAATAACAATTATACAATAACATGATTTTTGAGGGCGTTATGGTTCATTATCGGCCCTACTGGAATGATCAACAGCCCAAGGGTCTATTATCGGCCCGAGACGGAGTCGAGGGCCGATAATAGCCCGCGGGCTGTTGATCATTCCGGTAGGGCCGATAATGAACCATAACGCCCTCAAAAATCATGTTATTTTTATTATTATCACTACCGTATTGGGGTATTGAACTTTTCTCCAAATTTTGCAAATCAGCTTCACTTAACTCACTTGATTGTGACATTATACCGGTAATACTTTTGGTTTTCAGATTTTAAGAAATCGCATGTGTCGTCTGTTTATCAACAGTCGCCGGTGATATTTATAGACAAATGCGGTCACGTGATGAGTGAGTTGACCTCTCGAACTTTCAAATAAATTACAGCGAAATCTAGAAAGGCAACCGAATGACGAAGCTAAACAATGTGCTAACAACATATTTCAGACACAGTGACTAACTATTACTTACCAAATATCGATAGTAAGATCCCATACGTGTCCCATTTGGAAGGGGTTTCACATAAACATGTAGCTTTGCGATGAAAAGGAATGAAGAAAATTGCACATTTTTCGAAACAAATCGCGGCAGCCGGAAGCAGAGGAAATTGGGAATTGAATTGAATTGAAACATTACGTCACATGATAAAAGATGTGCATCATGTTACCGGTGCCGGAAATGGCCCGCGGGCCATATTGAGTCGACTTTTTCAATATTGGCCCGCAGCCCAGTACATCCTGGACAATATGACTTTTGTGCAGCCCCAGAAAATGAAAATATTCGCCAAGGAGTGCCCTGTAAAGTGATAATAATAAACGATATAAAGATAAACATATATTTAGGTATCTATTACTCTATACATGTATACAATCAACACTTATTAGGTGACTCATTTTTTTCGATGACGTTGTATGTATCACTTCTCTTGTTACTCATTATACATTTGAATTTTTGTTTGTCTCCCATGTTTGTAAAGTTTTGATTCAGTTTTCCAATTTCCGAAAAATATTGTTTTCCGAATTCAGTATATATTGGACATCTTATGATGAATGTTCTTCTGTTCGATTTCTGAATTACACCTTTTACAAATCCTTTCACCAACGCAGACGATTTCAAAATTTATTATTTTAAATACCATTTTTTCAAAAAATTTCAACAAAACCATATCAAGTGACCCCTCTTTGGAACGAGCTAGACGAGCTCGTTCCAAAGAGGGGTCACATGATATGGTTTTGTTGAAATTGTTCGAAAAATAATATTTTTTCAGCTGCTGAATTTGTATATTACGCGGGCGGATGCGGGCGATTCTTGTCTTGCCCTTTCTCAATTTCCAATAAATAGCTACTAATTCGCAATTCACAGAAGAATTTTCTCAAGTCCCTATCTTTAACATTCTCCAAATATGATTCTAATTCATGATCAGATTTAAATGTTCTGTATGTACTCAGTTTGTTCTTTCCACTAGGTCAATCGTCATCAAATGTGTCTGCCGTGAAATTAGAAATATAGTTATTCTCCAGATTAGTGATGATGTTATCCACCATAAAAGAGAGTGTATTATAGTTATTTATTAATTCGCTTATCATTGGTATGTCGAATTTATTTGACAGTATCTCCGGAATGGTAAAATCACTGCATACAGTCTCAGCCTTGAATGTTAGCCGTTCTGTATTAGTTTGCGTTAACCCTTTACCTAACCTGAAAAGCAGACGACACTTGCAAAAATAATTCTTGAATAACTAATTTTTTTCATTTTTTGTCTCAAAAACATAGGTTATGACCCCTCGTTGGAACGAGCTCGACGAGCTCGTTCCAACGAGGGGTCATAACCTATGTTTTTGAGACAAAAAATGAAAAAAATAATGAAAATTAATTGGCGATTTTTGAGAATAGCGCTGGCCGGTTTTGGCCGTTACGTTAGGTAAAGGGTTAAGCTTTGAAGTGTATTTATCCGCGCGTGTCAGTGATTCAATTACAACTGGATATCTACCAAGTTCCGCGCGCACTGCATGATTCAACGATCTTCTATTTACACTTTATGCATACATACAAGATGTAAGGTGTACCGTTTCAAATGGCACGCTATCGTTTCTGTTTATGTTCATCGACGAAGCCCATACTTCGCTACCACACAACGATAGATTTGATTAGTTTATCAAATAATTTTATCCACGTTTCAATCGAAGACATGTAATGTTCCCGTAAAGATTTTACCAAGGAAAATAATGCTTTCATGCCTTTACTGGTCATTTCCATTTGGACCTTCTTGAACGACCCATTTGCGGAAAACCTTATACCCAAGTAAGAATATTTATTGACAACACCAACACCAGTACCGCCGATTGTGAATGATGGTGTTGCTTTGGGACATCCTTTGCGGAAAACCATTCATTTACTTTCATCTGTATTTATAGCCAGTTTATTTTTCTGTGAAAACGTGTGTGACGCATGTAAGAAGTTTTGTAAACGTTCTTTTGTTTGAGATACCATCACCAAATCATCTGCAAACAGATTATGATTCACTGGTTTATTATCAACGGATACCGGTGCGCACTTTCGATCGAATTTTCTTTTATATCATCAATAAAAAATGTGAATAGCGTGGGGGATATCACACGGCCTTGTCTGACACCTGTGTTTGTAGCATAAGAGCTATTTTCATACAATGATTGAATTGTTTTCAAAATAGAATCACTTATCCCCACTCTCTTTAGTTTCTGGAACGCATACATCGATTCACAGAATCAAATGCCTTACGAAAGTCGACAAATGCCACTTAAAGATGTTTGTAGCCAATGTTTTCCCCACCATGATATGAATTTGCTCGCTCGAGGATTTCTCAGCAAGCTATCCAGACGAAGAGTCTCCATGCACTCAACGCAATTAGTCGGGACAATCGGCATCGTCGTGATAAAAGCCGCGGTATTCTGTCGCAGCGATCTGTCGTGGCTTTTATCACAACATACGCGAAGTCGAAACATACGCTACGAGAAACAAACCACAAACCATGTTACCGTCAATTCATCACAATAACGTAAATGTTCCAATAAGACCCTATCCATATCCCAAATCCCGCATCTGGAAATAAACAATGCAACTTCTAAAGAACACAAGTTTAGTATATAAACCTCTCGACGTCACTAGACTCAATAAATCTCGAATGTTTGCGATTTGAACAAAGATAAAAGGACCTCGAACATTTCGAGGTCACTTCATCTTTGTTCAAATCGTAAACCGATTTGTAATTTAAACAGCACATTCGGGACACCGTCTGCTGCACGCGTGAAAAGTCTACAAAAATGAAGCGGTTAGCAAGTAACTCCGTTGATGTAATAATTGCGAATTGGGCAGCCTCACTTCAAATATTTCGCGTAATGACGTCAGATGGTAACATATGGCACTGGATCCGCTAACATAGAAAAGACTACGCAAGCTCTCGTCCAATCAGAGAACGAAGATTTTAGTCTTAGTGGAACATTGTCGATGACTGTGATTGATATCTAGGGCTGGTCTATGGCGTGTCTATTTTGATAAATACTTAAGCCGTAACAAGGAAGAGCCTTACCACAAAATTCCAACATCTGTCCTCTTTAAGCTTCGGATTCGAATTTTGTTGGAACTCGCGTATATCTTTCTCTACAAACATTGCCTAATGTTTCTCTATTTTTTAGCATTTGTGAATGACTGGGATGGTCTTATGACCTTCCAGTGCCCCAATAGTGGGTTCATCACAGGAATCTACGGCGTCCATTCAAACTATCGTGAAGATCGAAGATTCAAATTTGACTGCTGCCAATTATCAGGTAAGTTACCATTCCATTATTTCCACAGGCATGATCAACAAACACAAAGACAACAAGAAGTTATTGTTGTTGTTATTATTGATGTTATTATTTTTTGTGGTGGTTGAATTATTGTCATTCTCTGATAGTCCACGTGTTCTAAGCTAGGGATCTGCGAATCGCACATTTTTTTAAATCGAATCTCGAATTGAATTGTGTCTCTGATATTGATATCGAATCTCGAATCGAATTTTAATAGGCAAGTTATTTCATGTTGCACCAAACGGAAGTTACGGTACACTGTGATGACCCTTACAAGACAGACTGACACCTTAAACAACAATAAATCAATATTCACTGTAGCACCGTAGCTGAAACAGCTAGGCCTATTATCCATAGTTTTAGTTTTTGAAGGCTTAACTTGTTACTATTCACGTTCTTCAGAACGTGAATAGTAACAAGTTTAGCCTTCAAAAACTAAAACTATGGATAATGTTCTTGGCAAAATTCACTATTTATCAAACCATTGTCAATTACTCAATTAAATATGAATTGAGCCTATATAAATGAATTATCTAATGTCAATTTTATGAATTTAGTTGTAAATGTAAGAAATTGGTGTTAGAACGAGAGATTCGAAAAATCGAATCCTGAGACTGATTTGAGATCGATCTCGAAGCAAACGAATGGTATCGACATCGAATCGAATCTCGAATATTCGCAGGACCCTAACTAAGGCACTCTATATGTTGATGTTGCACTTGCCGTAAACCAATGCTAACCCTGCTTATTCGGAGTTAGTGCGTTGGTCTAACAATTTCTCACCGATGTTCGTTGGTTCTCTCCGGGTGTTCTCCGGCGTACTCCACCCGTAAAACTGGCCCGACACCAGGTTACCCTGGATGTCGAATGTGTCGCTAAACCCCAATAACTAAACAAATAAATAAATATATATTGTTTTAGATCATCAACAACTCATACCTTTACGACCATGACAATATAAGTTATTATGATGAATTGATGATAACATGGTCTGTCTGAGGTTTGCGTTTCGGAGTTTATGTTCAACCGAGACGTGTTTTTGTGCAAGGGTAACGCCTTGACGTGTGATGAAGTGAAAGCTGTTACTCTGTGACTATACAGTCACTATACAGTCACAGCGTAACGGCTTTCACGTCACCAAACGTCGTGGATTGACAAATTTACCGCGTTGATTGATTTGGCACCATATTATGAGGAGGGGCGAGGCTTGTTTTTTCGCTGACCTTCCAGCAATCCAGTTGTACAAAGATCAGTGACCATTTCCAACAAAAGTCGGTTGATAGAGTCAATGTGCCCATGTCAGAACGAGCGGAACATTAAAATAAAATACCCGGCAACAGTCGCCATCAGTAGCGTAAGCGATTTCTTATACTTTGAAGAGAGTTCTTTACTTCTCAGGCCTGGCATTCCAGAAAATCACGGAGTGCAAAACAGTTGCCCTCCTCAGACTGCTTGGGAGTGCAATTGCACCTGAAATTTTCAATGCAAAAACTTGTATGCTATATTGGTTATATTCACTTCAAGGTATTAGTATTGTGACTGAAACATTGTACTACATTCAGCTACACAGTGGAAAAATTGGCACACACATCTTCTCATTATTCAAAATGTTGCATTCAGTTCTTATGTGACTGTCTTCTACATCAAAATGTATCGAAATGTGGCACAGAATGAGTCATGAATTATTGCGAATCAATGCAGCATTAACAAATCTCCCCTGAGTTCCAATGTGTTCTCTGTGCCTACTGGCACAGAGAACACATTGGAACTCAGAGGACGAAATGATAACAGATTTTAAAAGAAGATCTGCAATTCCAGAAAATCAAGGGGTGCAAAAAATTGCCCTCCTAAATTTTTATCTAGGCGTGCAGCACTCCTACACTCAAAAAGAATGCCAGGCCTGACTTCTGTTTAAATGCCTCTTTTTAAATGTTTTACCCAGGGGGAGGCCACCAAAAATTGGCAAGACGTGACGTGGGGGTGGGTTGGTCTCTTGAGTGCGCCAAAAATGTGCATTTCCAACTTGTGCAATTTTTTAAAAATATATCAATATATCAGCTAATATATACCATCATTTATGTTTCATACCTTAAAGATGATGTTGTACATCACACTCTTAACATAAATACAACATCAGGAGGCTTTATATGTGAGAATATTGGGCTTAAACTGGGAAAATGTCACACGTTAGTTGGGGGTGGCTGTTTTGTTCGAAATGTAGAAAATGTGCAGACAA
The DNA here is from genome assembly GCA_031216915.1 of Pictodentalium vernedei. Classification (NCBI taxonomy): domain Eukaryota; kingdom Metazoa; phylum Mollusca; class Scaphopoda; order Dentaliida; family Dentaliidae; genus Pictodentalium; species Pictodentalium vernedei. The sequence continues at coordinate 83,364,560 of CM062293.1, forward strand.
TATTTTGGGAACAATTCAAATGAAAATTTGTTCCCGTATATGTACACCTGCTCTGGCCAAGCCTGATAATGAACAGCTTGTCATTTGTAGATTGGGGCCCACAGCAGCCCACAGAGGTTTAAATTGGTGGTACAAGTTTAACCCTTTACCTAACATGAAAAGCAGACGACACTTGCCAAAAAATTATTGAATAACTATTTTTTTTCATTTTTTGTCTCAAAAACATAGGTTATGACCCCTCACTGGAACGTGCTCGACGAGCTCGTTCCAATGAGGGGTCATAACCTATGTTTTTGAGACAAAAAATGAAAAAATAATAAAAAAGCGCTGGCCGGTTTTGGCCGTTACGTTGGGTAAAGGGTTAAGAACATTATGAAAAACCCCAAAAGACAGCTGTGCCTACTAAGTTTATAAGCTTATTTTGGATTTTAATGGGAGAGTGGGGGTGGGGGTTGGGGGGTTGGTGGGTGTCTGAGAACGGTAGAAGAAAATTTGCACGTAGTGGGTGGGTGGGTGTAAAAAGGAGCCGAATAAAAAATAGGACGTCACGTCTTGCAAATTTTTAGTGCCCCCCTCCCCCCCCCCCCCCCCCCCCTGTTTTACCCAGAAAATACAAACCACGACTGCCAATATTTTGTACAATTATTATTACTCTTTACTTCAGGTTTTTGTACGCAAGACTGTAAATTTTCCAACCCGAACGGATGGGACAAAAAGATAACGTATAGAGTGCCCTACCGTAGCGTCCTGAGAGGCGTGGTCTCTGTACACCATAATTATTATGAGTGAGTATGAATAATATCAGCATTTCAATTTAATTCTTTCCTCAGCCCAAATAGAAGACGACAATTGTAAAAAGACAAAAAAAAAAAAAAAAAAAAAAAAAAGTTTTCATTGTTTGTCTCAAAAAACATAGTTTATGCCATCTCATTGGAACGAGCTCGTACCAATGGAGGGCTCATAAGCTATGTTTTGGAGAAAAAAATAATTTGAATGGCGATTGTTTCGCGAATAGCACTGTAATGTTAGGTAAAGTATTAACCTTCTCTCAAGAATGTGGTGTTGTTTAGGAGTGTAGGGGGAGTGGAAGTAATCATTTTCCTGTAAAAAATGACAAATAGAGGAGGTTAGCATTCCCCATATGGGGTCACGTCAAAGGAGGGAGGGGAATTTGTGACCATTGTTTTCACCCCCCCCCCCCCCAAATCACACGTTGAATATTTAACGATTCGATCTTAGAGCTCTGAATTTTGCAACTTTTCTTGGTGGTGGGAGCCCAAGATCTAACTAGGACGCTCCGACTGTTACGCACCCCCTTCTCCCACTTCCATTAAAGGGATGTGGGAGGGGGGTAACAACCGGGGAGTCCTAGTTAAGAATGCGGGAGATCTCTACCCCAATGGCCTTCTAAATATCATGCTTCTGCCCCCCCCCCCCCCCCCGAAAAAAACTGTCTGGGGATCCCCTATCATAGACTCCTGGCTGCGCGTCTGACTACTACAATAAAGTATGCTGACGGAGCGGAGTGGTTCATTGGTCAAAGCATCGGACTTTAAACTGAAATGTTGACTGTACGATCCTATCCCGCACCATCTACTCCGTGTTCTTGGGCAAGATAGCGTCTTAACCCTGTACCCAACATAACAGCCAAAACCGGCCAGCGCTATTCACAAAAATATCCAAAAAAGTTTTATTATTTTTTCATTTTGTTTGTCTCAAAAAATAGATTATGACCCTCTTTGGAACGAACTCGTCGAGCTCATTCCATTGAGGGGTCATAACCTATGTTTTTGAGACAAAAAAAGAAAAAAATTAGTTATTCACGAATTTTGTTTGCAAGTTTCGTCTGCTTTTCATGTTAGGTAAACGGTTAATCCCGATAGCACACAAAGGCGTATCATCCCGAAAGTCGATGGTGCACTAGTATTCAACTGCATATAACTCTACCTGTGTCGGGTTAGTCCGTAGGAAAGTCTGACAGGGATATGGGTAAAATACCCATACAGACAACCCAAATGCCCCAGGAATCTGAAAAACATAGGTAACCGAGTACTTGTCTATCAGTATGCCGAAAATCAGAAGAAAAAAAGAAAGAAAAAGAAACCATACAAAAACAATAGTCTATGTGTTTCGCATTGACTAAATATCACATTAAGATCGTATTTCTTTGCAATGGCGACATTACTATGGTGATCTCGAAGAATCACGGATCCAATATTTGGTTTAGCCTCATCACGTTATTTATTTATTTATTTATTTATTTATTTATTTATTTATTTATTTATTGGTGTTTAAGGTCACATATTTCTGCACTATGGCTAATCGTGGCTAATCATGACCACGACAGTTTTACGGGTGGAGGAAGCCAGAGTACCGGAGAGAACCACCGAGCAACGGCGAGCAACTGTCAGCTCCACAACATACTAACTCCACACAGGCAGGGTTAGCATTGGTTGAAGATAAGTGCACCATCGACGTGCAGTTCGTCTTAGTGCACAAAGTCACCGTGCTCCCACGTGGGCAATGGAGGTGAAGTGCATTACGTCAGATGGTTGCGCAGTAGTTACAAGATTAGACAACAAGGCTGCAGGTTAAAAGTATTATTTAGATCACCTTAAGAGTGGGCTCTTCCTAGACATGTTTTCTTTCTGTGCGAATGTTCTAGAAAAAGATAGGTCCACTAAACATGGCCGCTGTTCTATTAGTATCTCCTTGGGCGTAGCAAAAACTAAATGGGGTATGTGCTTGGAAAGAGGGGGAGGGTATTTGTTTCTCACTCGCTTCATTTCACCTCATGCTGGTTAAATAGTATGCACTCTCATAGGTGAAGGTCCAGTGTCTTCTCCTGGAGAAAATATTTTTTTTTGCCAAATGACTCACCTTGGGCCCGCATCCGCCCGCGTAAAATGCAAATTCAGCAGTTGGAAAAATTTTTTTTTTTCAAAAAAATTCAACAAAACCATATCATGTGACCCCTCGTTGGAACTCGTTCCAACGAGGGGTCACATGATATGGTTTTGTTGAAATTTTTTGAATAATTTAAAAAAATGATATTTAAAATAATAAATTTTGTTATCGTCTGCGTTTCTGGAAAATGGAGGTATATAAATAAAGAAGGGGAAATATCAGTGTGATAGTGCATAAACCAGTTTTATAAGTATTGCAAGTAAGAATGTATAAAAGGTTGACATTTTTAGGAAAAGTGTCGGGGAAGGGCGTGCGCCGCAGGTTGACATTTTTAGGAAAAGTGTCGGGGAAGGGGCGTGCGCCGCAGGCATCTTGCATCCATACACTTTAAGCAGTAACAGTTGTTACCGTAAATTGCATGGTAACAGGAGCGGTAGACGTTTGTCCGTATTTTACCGTATACCGTATTTTCAACGGTACGCTTTTTATTGTGTACACCAGGGACGCAGGAGCCGGAGGGGGGGGGGGCAGGGGGACTTTAGCCCCCCAACATATATATTTCATTGAATGGGGCTGCTCTGTCTGATAAACGACCAAGCCTAAATATGTTTCGACGACATTCTTGTATCCAGTTTCCGCGAGAAATCGTTGCCTGAGAGCTAGAATGTCCTATGTCCCCTATGGGACATAGGACATTCTAGCACTCAGGCGACGAAATGTTAAGGGGGGATAACCCAAAAGGACATGATCATTAGTCATTCTTGGTTCGTCCCTTGAATGAATGTGCGGGTTATCAAGTAAAAATCGCCAGTCGCGTTTGATAAGATTATGCCCCTCACACAGGCCGCCTGTGTGTGGGGGGGGGGGGGGGGGGAGGGGAATAGTATTCGTGGATTGTATACTGAGTGTTAATAAACTAGGGTCGGCCCGTCATGTCCTCCTCCACCCAGCCCACCCCCCCCCCCAATCCGAAATTCGCTCCGGCGTCCCTGTACACTCAGTATTTCCTGCCAGAGAGACCGGACTCGAATCCTTCAATGCCCACCGCTATCTCGACTCTTCCTAATTCGAGTCACTTGTGTTTGTCTAATCGTGCTAATTTGAGATTGTATAGGAAACGTGAATTTTTTTGATCAAATGAACTAAAATCTGCTGCCTAGTAAGAATCCAGTTGAAACTAGAAGCTCAACAGAACGTTTTATATTTGAATTAAATGAAATTTCAATTCACAGTTGAGATTTTTGAATTTCTCTTCCAGGGACAGAAGATTCTCATTTATGTCATGCAAACTTGTGAAATGCAGTCAGAAAAAGGGGATAGCAGCAACAGTTTCTTTTAATTACAGATATATGTTCACTATTGCAAGCATGTATATGATAACATTCACACATTAACCCTTTACCCAACGCAGACGATATCAAAATTAATTATTTTAATATTTGTTTTTTCAATTTTTTCAAAATATTTGAACGGCATGTGACCCCTCATTGGAACGAGCTCGCCGAGCTCGTTCCACTTAGGGGTCACATGATATGGTTCCGTTATTTTTTTTTAAATATATACATATTTTTTAACTACTTAATTTGTAAATTACGCGGGCGGATGCAGCCGATTCGTTAGGTAAAGGGTTAACACAAGACAAAATGCAATATTAAAAAAAGAGATAATACTAAAACATGCATATAAACCATGTTCTAAAGACAAAATCATCGTATTCTTATCTGTGTTTTTCCTCAGTGATTCGAGCCTGACTGCAAGAATGAGCAACCACCACAAGCAACAGCAGGAGAATATAACTTATCGCGAGCAGCACAAAGAAAGAACTTCCTCCACCCCAGACGCAAAATTTTACGCCAATAGCAGGAAGTGTCTTTTTCTGACATTATATCTTAGTTAACTGTTTTTCTGCCTCACCACTATCTCTCCACTCTAGATTAATATTACTATTCAGAGCCCCCCGATGTCCCCTCCCTGATTTTGCCCCTTGTCCTTGAACCGCCCACCGACCTTTGTTATTAACCCTTTGAACACTGGTAGTATCTTCTATGTCAGTTCAATGGAAGCATTTGGAAGAGTCAATATTTATTATTTGGGGGTAGACCACCTAATATTTTCAAAGGCTGCACGTTGAAAATATTGATTGGTCTCCCCCACTCTCTAACTTACCACCCCCCCTCCCCCCACACACACTCTTTAACTTACCACCCATCCTACTTAATGAAAGTATGACGTATCATGTTCCTGGGCAGGAAAAAACGGCCTCGTGGGTTCAAAGGGTTAAACGTTGCCATTTACAATCGGGACAAATGATGTTTACACTCTTTCAACAACCTCCTTTCAACATCGGCCATCTTCGTGAGGGTCCTGAACGCGACTAATAGACAAAACTTGCTCTAATGGAGGGTCACAGGCTAGTTTTGAAACGAAAGACTGAAAAAGGAAAAAAAAATAGGGATTTGTTGTGTGTAGCGTTGGGGTGAATCTGGACGATATGTTACGCGAAGCGCTAACCCTTCGTCCAACCAGAAAAGCCGACAATCCTTGTAGAAACATTCTTGCATATCCCTCTCAAAAATATAGCACGCGACCCATAATTAGAACGAGCTCGTTCCAATGATGAGCTATAAGCTATGTTTTCAACATACTGAACTATAAGTACTGAGCAAAATATTTTGAGTTGCCCCCCCCCCCCCGCCCTATTTTTCACGCGTGACTGCACACGCTATAGGGGCCGAAGTCGGTCGAAATCGCACAAAGTTAAAAATCACAATTTTTCAAAGTGAAATGAAAATATTAAAACTAATCCATAACCAATTTTTTTTGAAACCATCAAATAATTTGGAGATTGCTTTCTTCGGATTGATGAACGCATAAAGCATTCTATAATAAATTAATATCTTTTTTAACTTTAAAGAAACCTCAGTCAGCCTTTTATAGTTAATTTATAAGGAAATTCACAGAGATTAAAATTAGAAACTTGAAACCAAAATGTAAATATGAAGAACTTTGTCTACCAATAAGAATTTAACATTATTAGTAGTATGTCATGTACCCGGACGGGCCTCATTTGGATGACCTCGGTGGATGACCTCGGAAAGTGACGTCATGTCACGTGACGTAGGGCGCCATGTTGTGTTGGCATGGTAACCCGGGTGAGCGGCCATGTTGTGACGTCATCTCCATAGTGATACGTGATGTGAGTGCGCATGCGCAGCGCGTGTTGTTAGGGTGATACGTGTTTCCGTCGTCCATTTTGTATACTGGAGGCTGCCATCTTGGTTTCTATAGTGGCACGTGATTGCTATGTTACCAGTGGCTTCTAACTAGACAAGGGTATGTTCGGGGTTGTGTTCCTTTGTAGAAGAGTAAATCTGATTACCACAAACAACCCGACAATCCCCCCAAATCACCAAAATCTATCCCAATTCACCGAAATTGACTTTATTTCCCCAATTTATCGGCTTAGCACGTAGTGCTATAGTACTAAGGGGCACAAGGGGTGCATTCGATTGAACAGGAGTAATGCTCTGGATTAGAATTCTCCCAGAATCCCTTTTTGGATCCCTATCCCTTGACGTTTTTCCCATTAAAAGACAGGTTCCTTTGGTAATTACCCAGAATTCTCCGCTTCTATCTATATATGCAATAGTTTTCGTCTATCTGACCCTATTCCTTTGTTCTAGAGTATACTCCAGTAGCGTAGAAGAGCCTATTAGTTGAAACAGTTTACCTTATTATTACTATATTTAGAAATTTCTGGTCTATTCTTGTTAGTTCTGACCCTATTCCGAGTACTCTTGTTGTTTCATTTATCTAGATAATAACTAACCAATCAGATTGCTTGATTTCCCATAATATGTATGCAGAGTTATCTCCCTTCTGTATAACAAAAGCAGTCCCAAAGCCAATAAGCTATCGAACAGTTACTGATAAGTCATTGCTCAAACGACTCGAAGCTCATCGAGCAAATGAGCCTTAGAGCAATTGCTCGATCGAGTGACTCGGCATATTGCTCGAACGACTCGAATCCCATCGAGCAAATGAGCTAACGAGAAATTGCTCGATCGAGTGACTCCTCGAACGACTCGACGACTCATTTCAGAAAAAGGGATTCCATAGCCACAGGCGTTTTCGAAAAAGGGATTCCACAAATGGGATTCCAAAAAGGGATTCCATAAGTGGGATTCCGTCTTATGTCGAGTGACTCGCAACTATTGCGCGAACGACTCGAATCCCATCGAGCAAATGAGCCAACGAGCAATTGATCGTTCGAGTGACTCCTCGAACGACTCTTCGACTCATTTCAGTATTTGAGGATACCTATGACATGGCCACGTATCAGTTGAGGATACCTTTCGAGGATACTAAATTGAGGATACCTATCGAGGATACCTTTTGTAGGATACTAATCTGAGGATACTATATAGGCTGTACATATCACTGCAGGTCTCTTGCTGGCCCTTAATACTATTAATCCACCTAGTGCTTCATGTTATCCTATGACTGGTATAGGTAGTATGCAATGCTAGGCATAGGGGTATTGTGGGTAGGAGTACTGCCTGGTAGTTTAGAACGGTACTATAGTATGGGCGGTATATACACCTGTAGGCCCCTGGTAGGGCTTGGTACTATTAACCAACCGATTGCTTTGTTTTATTATATGGCTAGTATATGTAGTACGTTATGGTAGACCTAGTGATTTTGTGGGGGTGGGGGGTAATGCTTGGTAGTTTAGAACGGTAGAATAGCATAGGCTGTACATATCCCTGTAGGTCTCTTGCTGGCCCTTGGTACTACTGATCCACCAGATGCTTCATATTATTGAGCGGTATTCTGGGGGTGGGGTCAATGCCTGGTAATACAGAATGGCAGCAGAGTATGGTTGGTATATTCCCCTATAGGTCCCATCCTAACCGTTCATAGTATTAACCTACCAAATGCTTTGTATCATCCTGTTACTGGTAAGGTGGTACGAAATACCAGTAGTTCCTACCTTATTCCGAGTACTCTTGTTGCTTCATTTATCTAGATCATTTATATAAATTATAATTAACCAATTAGATTGCTTGATTTCCCATAACCTGTACTTAATCGTACAGAGTTATCTCCCTTCTGTATAATAAAAACCTATATCAATGGCAATATCCCCGGTCACCCCCCAATTTCGGCACCCCTTTTTTGAAAAACATATGGCCTTCGGCACCCTTTTTTTCTGAAATGAGGATAAGAGTCGTATTAAAAATCCCTCATTGAGGGGTGCCGAAGGCCATATGTTTTTCAAAAAAGGGGGTGCCGAAATTGGGGTGCCTTCTGGAGAATTCCTTTTTTCTGAAATGAGGATAAGAGTCGTATTAAAAATCCCTCAATGAGGGATTTTTAATACGACTCTTATCCTCATTTCAGAAAAAGGGGGTGCCGAAGGCCATATGCTTTTCAAAAAAGGGGTGCCGAAATTGGGGGTGCCGGGGATATTGCCATTGATATAGGTTTTTATTATACAGAAGGGAGATAACTCTGTACGATTAAGTACAGGTTATGGGAAATCAAGCAATCTAAATGGTTAATTACAATTTATATAAATGATCTAGATAAATGAAACAACAAGAGTACTCGGAATAAGGTAGGAACTACTGGTATTACGTACCACCTTACCAGTAACAGGATGATACAAAGCAAGTAGTATGTAATGTGGTTTTCACCCCCCCCCCCCCCCCCATTTGGGGGATCTCATCGGGGGATCTCATGTGACGTCATAGTCACGTGACCTAGTGGCGCCATGTTGTGTTGTCATGGTAACCCGCGTGAGCGGCCATGTTCTGACGTCATCTCCATAGTGATACGTGGTGTGAGTGCGCTTTTATTATGCAGAAGGGAGATAACTCTGCATACAGGTTATGGGAAATCAAGCAATCTGATTGGTTAGTTATAATTTATATAAATTATCTTGATAAATGAAACAACAAGAGTACACGGAATAGGGTCAGAACTAACAAGAAGAGACTAGAATAGCTAAATATAGTAATAATAAGCAAAACTGTTCCAGTTAATAGGCTCTTCTACGCTACTGGAGTATACTCTAGAACAAAGAAACAGGACCAGATAGACGAAAACTATTGCATATACAGATAGAAGCAGAGAATTCTGGGTAATGACCAAAGGAACGTGTCTTTTAATGGGAAAAAACGTCATGGGGACAGGGATCCAAAAAGGGATTCTGGGAGAATTCGAAGCAAGAACATTACTCTTGTTCAATTGAACGCACCCCTTTGTACCCCCCTTAGTACTATAGCACTACGTGCTAAGCCGATAAATTGGGGAAATAAAGTCAATTTCGGTGATTTCGGGTGGATTTTGGAGATTTGGAAGGATTGTCGGGTTGTTTGTGGTAATCAGATTTACTCTTCTCCAAAGGAACACACCCCCGAACATACCCCTGTCTTGTTAGAAGCCATTGGTAACATAGCAATCAAGTGCTACCATAGAAACCAAGATGGCGGCATCCAGTATACAAAATGGACGACGGAAACACGTATCACCCTAAACAACACGCGCTGCGCATGCGCACTCACACCACCTATTACTATGGAGATGACGTCACAACATGGCCGCTCACGCGGGTTACCATGACAACACAACATGGCGCCACTAGGTCACGTGACTATGACGTCACATGAGATCCCCCGATGACATCCCCCAAATGGGGGGGGGGGGGGGGAAACCACATTACATACTACTAAAGCATTTGGTAGGTTAATACTATGAACGGTTAGGATGGGACCTATAGGGGAATATACCAACCATACTCTGCTGCCGCTCTGTATT
>CM062293.1:86533038-86540538 GCA_031216915.1 Pictodentalium vernedei
AACTTTCATAATTTTTTTCAATAAAAACTGTTTCGTTACATTTTATTGGTGAGTGGTTACTGTCGCTATCAAACAAAACTGCAGAAGAACAACGAATTGATCTGAACAATATTTTTGTCGCTTGGCTAATGTTTATTGGACTGCAGCGTCTTTTAGTTAGCTGCGTGGATTTGTCATGACTGGTGGTGGGGGTGGCACGGTGTCCTGTGAGGTTCCGTGGTTCGTATATTTCTGTGTTTCTTGCCAAATAGCAGGTTAAACCTAACGCAATTCCCGTACGGTGCAAAAATAATAAACTGGATACATTAATGTACAGAGTGACTGAGTACTTTGCCTGGCGTGTGGCCAGAATTTTATAGCCTCAGCAAGTTTTATTCTTTTTTCGTTAATAAAAGTTGGGGTGGATTTTGGTGATTTGGAGGGATAGTCGGGTTGTTTGTGGTAATTAGATTTACTCTTCTACAAAGGAACATACCCCCCGAACACACCCCTGTCTTGTTATAGGCATTTAGGTAACATAGCAATCACGTGCTACCACAGAAACCAAGATGGCGGCCTCCAGTATATAAAATGGACGACGGAAACACGTATCACCCTAACAACACGCGCTGCGCATGCGCACTAACACCACGTATCACTATGGGGATGACGTCACAACGTGGCCCCTCACGCGGGTTACCAGGACAACACAACATGGCGCCACTGGGTCACGGTGACATGACGTCACTTCCGGGGTCCCCCAACTGGTACCTGTAGGGGAACATACACTACTACTACTCCTGCAACATGTTTCTGAAAAAGGTGGAGGGACACGTGTCCACTGTGCCTCCGTGTTTCCACCGCCTTTGTATCATGTCGGATAATTTTAAGGGTTACGGAAGCCGGATTACCCGGAGAGAACCTGTAACCAGCGGTGCTGAGCAACTGACGGACTCTCCAGTTTACTTACTCGACACAAAATATGTAATTCATGTGATATCTATGGGTTAAAGTCTATATAAGCTTACCTTATTGGGTTGTTGAACGTTAAGTTACTTTATTCATAAATACGTTGTTTATTGACTCACAGCTATCAGTGGCGTGGCCAGTCCAAAGCAAGTGTGTGTGTGGGGGGGGGGGGGGGGCGGAGGGGGGGGGGTCAAACTCGCACAGCCTGGCTTAGAACCGTTTTAATAGGGATAAGCCCCTTGAATTTGTAAATGTCGGTGAAGTGGTGGGGGGTGGGGTGCGGATGGGTGTGTGCGAGTAAAGCTTTCCAGGCCTTCATATTTCAGAATTTTGCGTCTCTAAAATTTTAGCTGAGTGACCAAGGTAAAAATAATCAGGGTTTCCACCAGAGGGAAATAAATGTGTCCCGATATGGGGCGGCCAAGGGTCGTCGGTACTACGAGCCGACCATGGTTGGGCCCATGGTTTACCAATTTTGAATTCCAGGGTTCAAAAACCCCAATCTCCTTTCATCTGAGCGGATATTGTAAGGTTTTTCATGTACCTTTTCACCGACACAGATATTAGGACAAGCAATCTACAAATCTACAACGTAACTCCCATGGACCTAACCCCCACACCCTACGATATTTATGCCATTTTTTGACATATTTCGAGGACCAACTTTGAGGGAAAGTGTGTGTGTGTGTGGGGGGGGGGGGGGGGGCACCCGTGGCCATGCCACTGACTGCTATCGTTATCCCCATGGCGACATTGGTACTAACGCAGTCTGTAAAGCGCGTCGTCGTCGGTTCGATTCCTACCATCTGAAAGTTGGATGCAAGTTTTGACATTCCCGTTAAGCTCATCTTATTGTATTCTTGAACATAAAGTCACTCTATTCATAAATAAATAAGACTATCGACTAACTGCTATCGGTGTTCCCGTAGCGAATCGGTTCGTCCGCAGCCTGCAAAGTAAATTGTCGTGGGTTCGATCCTCGCGAGGGGAAAACATCGTACTTGTCCTTGTTTTCGTGTTTTTCTAATCGTTTTACAGTGTTGAATATTAACCCTTTGCAGTCTGGTGGTATCTTCCATGCCAGTTCAATGGAAGCAATTAGAAGAGTCCATATTCATTATTTGGGATAGACCAACCAATATTTTCAACGTGCAGCCTCGGGGTTGCACGTTGAAAATATTGATTGGTCTACCCCAAACATTTACTGAACAGCCATCCTATTTAATGATGTTATGACGTATCATGTTGCTGGACGGAAAAAACGGCCGCTAGGGTTCAAAGTGTTAAGTCACCGTATTCATAAATATATAAAACTCTCGACCAGTAGTTATTGATGTCCCCGTAGCGACATCGGTACAAACGCAGTCTGCAAAGTGCGTCGTGGTGGGTTCGATCCCCACCAGTGGTAAACTAAATAAACAAAACTAAACAATATAACCCAAAGATACACCATAAACAAATATAAAATATGATGAATGACTGTATTAGGTACAATGTAAGTGCCTAGGGTAGACGAACTCGAAGGTAAGTGGAAGGCAGTAGTAGACCGCTGAGTCGAGAAGGTAGGTGCATATTGTTAATTTCTTTCAAAATTTCTTATTTTTAGCACCTTTGGAGCTATTTTGTCAAAAAATTGCTTCCTATGGGATTCAATCCCACCAAGCCAGAAAATAAGCAGACTGTCATCTGCAAAATGAGGTCCCCAGAGGGTGATTTAGTGATGCGAGCCTGCACAGCAGGATAGCATCACTAAATTTACCCTCTGTGAAACTCAATTTGAATCAGGATCTCAAAACTAAACAGAAAGAGGTACCCAGAGGATAAATTGACTCACTGCATGGGATAGCATCATCAAAGGACCTCATTTTGCAAGTGTCAGGCTGCTTGTTTTCAGGTCTGGACCCCAATACCTTGAGATCTTGTCTCAGCCCGTCACCACTGAGCTACCAAGGGCTCTAAATGAATCAAACTAGAACTTGCACAAATTGTGGCGGCGTTTGGAGTAAACTGATAAGGCGGTTTCCCCGCTGATTTCGAAGAGTTATCACGCCACTTTAACATTTCTAAGTTTTTTGCGGTCTTTTGGCTTTCGAATCCGATAAAGATGCCTGTATCTCAAGCTTTTCTGATCGAAACTCTTATCCATTCAGTATGATTTTTCACAGCCAATGTCAGCAAGTCAACCGAGTGTGTTTAATACCTGAGAGATTACAAAGATGGTGGGCTATCCATCAGCTCTGTTAATTTTCGGTTTTAATCGTAAAATTGACCGAGTTGATTGGAAGCACATCAGTTTTGACTTTTCAAAGTTTTACTTTCGCTGTTGACTTGTTGAACTCAGATGAGAAAAATATCACTGAAAGGATAAAAATTGTAAAATTTACCACGTTGACGAGTGCGCGGTCAGTTCTCTTCCATTGCTTCGGTGAGTTTTCTTCCGGTATCGTGTAGCATCACTAAAATAGCTTCCGTGCTGTTTAAGTCTGTACAGGCCACAGCTTTACAGAAGTGATCCCAAGTTATCAAATTTAACGAAATTGTGAACGTGTTTTAACCCTGTAATAACGTAGACGATATCAAAATTTATTACTTTAAATAATATTTTTTTCAAATTTTTTAAAAGACTTCAACAAAACCATATCATGTGACCCCTCATTGGAACGAGCTCGTTCCATTGAGGTGTCACATGATATGGTTCTGTTGAACTGTTTTGAGAAATATTTTTTTTCAACTGATTTAACGACTTACTAACTAGTTATAACGTCTTGGAAAACTCGTTATGACGACTTACGTAACTCATTATAACGACTTACTTACTAGTTATAACGACTTAGCAAACATATTGTGACAACTTAAAAAGTCGATAAAACGACAAACTCGTTATAACTCTCTAGTTATACGAGTTTGATAACTTGTTATAACAAGTTAGTTAGTCGCTATAACGAGTTTGCTAAGTCTTTATAACTAGTTAGTAAGTTGTTATAACGTGTTACTAAGTGTGGATGTTCGTTTCGGTGCAATAGATGGGATTAAGATGAAGATGGCATCCCAGTTAACGATTTGAATCCATACATATTTATTACTGGCAGAGTTTTCTTATTGTTTATTAGAAGCTGCAAAGTTTGTTTGTTTGTTTATTTCTCTTATAAACCATACTACAATGGTATATAAAGTGAAAAAAGCTATATAAAAACAAAAATTGTGTTGGAGTCTATTATTAATTTGAACTTTTTGGTTTGTATTAATTTAGCACTTCAAATTGTCATACTGTACTATTAGGTCAAGAACAGTGCAAGTCAATCCTGTATTCGCAGGGAGGTTCAGTAATAGCTAAATCCTACGCCCACACAGAGGTGTACGATTGATCTGCCACGCATACTCCTGCTCAATTTGATACTTGCTCTGTAATCTATCCATGGCCCCCACTATTATATAACATTAACATTTATTGCTGCACCATTTTATATAATACTTGAAAGAACGAAATGTGCAAGTCTGTCATGTCTTCATAGGGAGGCTCGATGTAAGTTCGACCCTACAGCCTTGTCGGGTTATACTGGTATCAGAACAAAAAAATGGCATAAATAAATGAATTTCAAGATTAGAATGTGACTACGTAGTTTATTGTTGAAAACAAAAGAGAAATACATGAATGTGCAACAATTGGAAAATTATAAACCAAATTAGTACAAGTGTTAGACGGCTCCGCCCTGTCTGAATCTACTCCTGATTTTGCTAGTTTCCATAATCTCAGGCTGAATATTTACCGATACGCAGACCTGTACAAATTAGAAATGAAGGCCATTTAAAAAAGGTTCTTAGGTAATCGGTTTCTCAGTCAATTCTTGTTCTAATATTTGGGTACAAGGGAAGGCAAAGTAGTACCGTACTAATATATTTTTCAGTGTTAGTGTTTATTTAGTTATTTATTTGGAGTTTAACGACACTTTCGAAAACCAGGTCCACCTTGTGTCAGACAGTTTTACGGGTGGAGAAAACTTGCATACCCAGAGAGAATCACTGATGGAACACAATATGCCCCTCTATTGAGAATTTTTGCAGAATTCATTTCGTTAACATACTTCTAAGTTCATGAATTTTGGTAAGGGCTTTGGCAATAGGCAGGGTACTTAGGGTTGGACAGTGCTGGAAATGAACAAAATTGATGGGTGCAGTTTTAAGCTCCAGCTAAATCAGAGACGAGAGTAAATTGCACACGTAAAATGTTAGTATATGAATTTTCGAGGGAATTCTGTCACCAAACACAAGAAACCTTAACCCTTTGAACTAGAACGGCCATTTTCCCAGCCAGGAACATAATCCGTCATAACGCCATTAAATGGGATGGTTGTTCAGTAAATGTGTGGGGTAGACCAATCAGTATTTTCAAGGTACAGCCCCGAGACAGCACGTTGAAAATATTGATTGGTCTACCCCAGATAATGAATATTAACGCTTCTAATTGCTGCCATTGAACTGACATGGAAGATACCACTAGTGTTCAAAGGGTTAAATGTACAAGTAATTGCTGAATTACGACAGTAGCATGCCACAAGCAAACATAGTGCTGCTTTCTCAAAACAACACACGTTTATATGCTCTCACAGTATATTAGTGCTCCACAATATTTTTCAACGAGTGCATTTTTTAGCTCACGTAAAATAGAAAACACGGGTGCTGACGGGAACAATTGCACTCGCACCCGTCTCATTTCCAGGACTGGTTGGAATCCTGCGGGTAGTAAGCTTCTTCCTAGGTTTGTGCAATATAATAATGTCAAACGGCATGTCAATAAATATGAAAATAGTGGCCCCCAAGGAAGAATAGTTAACTCGTCTATGCCTGGACTATTCTTTCTCGTGGCCCCCAATTTTGACATAATCAACTCCAAGTAGAGCAATATTTATAATAAAGAATATCATAGTTCTGGAAGAGTTAACAAATAACGAAGACCCGACTGTTGAAAAAGTTGTAACTCCACAATAAACAAACAAGCATAACCAATAAATACAAAGAGTATCAAGTGGAAATGTTTTTGGCATTTGTCTATGGTTAGTGGTGTAGGCAAACGGAAAATCATTCGCCTTACAGTACAATCGCAATGGAATGGTCGTAATCTACGAGTAGAAAGTGATGCGCTTCATTAATAAAATTTTTGATTCCTATAATTAATTAGTGTTTGGAATCTAATATTATTGCATCTGTGGAAATACTGCCCACCCGTGTAAAGTGATCAGTCCACGGCGGCCATACTGTATTCCATTCGAGGTACATAATATGCGAACTAAACGATTATTCGCCCTATTTGTGGCAATGCAAACATATCCTGCCCCCCCCCCCCCCCCCGTTAAATTCCGAACCCCACACATTAGAATTGCGAAGATTCGAAATTCGATTTGACATCGCAACCAAATGATTCGATTCGATTTGATTATCAAATCATCGATATGTTTTAGACATCCTCTTGTTAGGAGATCTGATGTTAGAAGAAGAGTTCAAGGAGTTTCCGCCTCCCAAAGTGATTTGATTCTGTTCTGGAATATTTCGCTTTTTTGATTGACTTGCCCAAACAGACGAGTCACCATTGAATACAATACATAAATGGAGACTGGCAATATTTACGATTATAAGAAGGAGCAATATTGGACACCTTTCGCAAAATGAGCGGCGACTGATAAGAATTCTGATTGGCTAATGGTTGTCGTAAATTCGTCGGACGTTCAAAAAACCTTTTCTCAGAATTGACGACTACGAGAACGTTTGTGCGAAAATCATACCGTTCAAACTTCGTACTACAAAGAGTGTAAGGACGCTACACTGTAAGGACACAAGATCAGAGTGACCTTCCATGCTTAGGGACTCAGAAACGCTCTCAAATATTTCGCTATATGATATATCTGCGGGTGTTGATAAGAAGCCGTAATCATATCTTTGAATAAGGGAAAACTCCTTGAACTGAAAGAAAGAACACATAATCCAGTGACGTAATACCCACAATTCTTATCAGTCGCCGCACATTGTGCGAAAGGTCTCTATTTACAACTTCAGAAATTCTATTCAACCCAAAATTCAACAGAGCTCTGTGAATTGGTAGATTTTTTCTGATTGACCATCACTTCTTAAACACTGTACATCAATAAAGATTCATCACACCTCATACATCTCTTTGTCAATAGTAAATTGTCCAGTTTCTGGGTGTGTTTACGGTTCAGTCTGCTGTGCAACTGACATGAATTGCCGGAATCACCTTGGCTTATTAACACTGCACCAATTGACAAGACATAAATGAGAATCGTCTATCCCTGAAACAGAAATTGAACGGTCTCGGGATTAAAATGGAATCGCCTTTGGATTCACAAACAGTACAGGGAGAGATGGCGCCCATTAAAACACACACTGAGTGGAATTTCAGCTTGAAACCAAAACGCATATAGTACTGTGATTACAAAAGTGGTGTCTTTCCCAGGTCTTAGATTTGTCTAATTTCGGGACATCGCAACTTTTCCAAGTTATAGTTGCAGTTCAGCCACATTGAAGAAACTCTTTTGCAAT
>CM062293.1:86545538-86991202 GCA_031216915.1 Pictodentalium vernedei
GCAGTAGTAGTAGTAGTAGTAGCAGCAGCAGCAGCAGCGGTAGTAGTAGTAGTAGTAGTAGTAGTAGTAGTAGTATGAGAATAGTAGCAGTTATAGTAGTAGTAGTAGTAGTAGTAGTAGTAGTAGTAGCAGCCGTAGTAGTAGCAGCAACAGCAGCAGCAGTAGTAGTAGTAGTAGTAGTAGTAGTAGTATAGTAGTAGTAGTAGTAGTAATAGTAGCAGAAATAGTAGTAGTAGTAGCAGCAGTAGTAGTAGTCGGAGCAACAACTGCTTTATTTGGATTTACTGACACTTTCGACATCCAGGGTCACCTCGCACCGGGTAGTTTTACGGGTGGAGAAAACCGGAGAAGACCCCCGAGCAACGGCGAGCAAATGCCAATTGCCAGACTCCCAAAGTATTAACACCACACAAGCGGGGCTAGCACTGGTTGAAGATAAGTGCACCATTACGAGCAGTACGCCTTAGTACACAGTGCCCCCAAATGGGCAATAGGGATTAAGTGCCTTCCCCAAGGACACAACGCAGTTACACCTGGCAGGGATCGAACCGTGGACCTTTCGGTTTGTAGTCTAATTCCGTACCCACTGAGCCACTGTGCTCCCTATTCATATAAACATTAAAAATGCGGAAAAATGGTAATTTTCAAGAAGTCATCGTAATTTGTTAACATGTATGTAATACAAAATATGATTCAAGAACTGATTGAAATCCGATGTTTACTGTTCAAGTTTTTGAACAAACAATGGAAGTTCGACCAAAATTCCACAAACAAAGGCCAATAATTCTCTTTTTTGAGAAACCAAATGTCGTTTTCAAACATGTCTACGACGATGATAATAAACCAGTGTATCAAATTTTATTGAAATATGAGGTACAAATAATAAACATTTTCGAGCAAAATTCAACGCAAATTACAATAACTCCCTTAAATTTCATCGAATGGTGGTGGTTATAGAACTCGTCCAAAACGTTGTTAATATAACAAGAAGAATAATAACACTTTGACCGTCCGCTGAGTTGTCACGGTTCTCAGGTGAGAAGGCCTCAAGTCACCCCTGTGTTCCCAACTGCCTCCCTATTCCCACGCTTCTTCTCTCCTCCCAACACCCGGGAATAAACATCCCGTGCCCCATTCTTCCTAATCTCTCCGATAAGCATTTTAACCCTTTCCTTTGTACAATGGCGACGCCACAAGGGGGCCTATGGGATCCGCCCCACCCCCAGATTCCCCTCGCCCAATATTACACCCGCAAACGACACGCAGCACTACACGTCATGTCAGGTGTTGTAGAAACGCTCAGATATCGCTACAGGGCTCCCAGATATTGAAATGTTTTCCTGGGGGAGATACCCCAGACGCCACAAACTGGAGGGGGAGAACTTTCTCCCCTACTCTCCTCCAGCTCAGTTCTGCGGCTTCAGTATCTCGACCTTGAACCCCCCATATTTTACTTAGCCCCCACCAATGGAAATCCTGGCGCCGTTAGTGCCTTTGTATGACTAACTAACCACATGTCCTTCATTCTCCCATCCCACTTCCCCATTACACTCTCAGAGAATCTTATTCTTTTAGACTGCTATATTTGGCATTCTAGTAGAAAGTGTAGCTATCGTTCCTAGGCACTCCGCTATTGTACTCCTGGTACTTTTCCTGGCGCTTGTTGTTTGTGGCGATATCGAGTCGAATCCTGGACCATCTGGTGACAATTTGGAGTCACTCTCAATTATGCATTATAATATAAACAGTATTAGACATAAATTAGATAAACTTCATGATGATTTGGACGACTTCGATATCCTTTGTTTTACGGAAACACATATTGAGGATGACTTCGATTCCAATGATATACTTATTCCGGGATTTACAAGTCCTTCGCGTCGAAATCGTGATCAGTACGGTGGTGGTGTAGCAGTTTATTTCTCAAATCAAATTTATTTTGTACGAAAAGAAACTTTGGAGTTTCAAGATGATATTTTATGGTTTGAAGTAGGAATTAAGGAAAAGTTTCTCCTTTGTGTAACGTACAGGTCTGAAAGACTCTGCGCTTCTGATTATTGGGCACAATTTGAGGATTCCCTGGAGTTAGCTTTATCGTTAAACACACGTATAATTATTTTGGGTGTTTTAAACTGTGATTTGTTTCAGGCGACCGGTCCACTGCAATCAAACATAACGAAATTCAATTTTCACAATGTGATAAATGAAGCAACAAGGACAACTTACCTAACCAGTTCCCTCATTGACCCTATTATTGTTAGTGACGCGGCTAATGTTGTACATGCAGGAACCTTAGAACTAACGGTATCAGTTCACAAAGCAACATATGTACACGTGGGTTTTCCCCTGTACAAAACACAATCTTCCACGAGAACAGTGTGGAATTATAATAGAGACGATACAGAAAGACTGAATTCACTAATCGCCGAGCAATGTTGGGAAGAACTCATTACAAAGCCAGACGACATTAATATCTCAGTTAGAAATTTCGTATCCACATTGTTGCATCAAGCGGAACTGTGCATCCCCTGCAAAAGAACTGTTGTCCGTATAAATGATAAACCCTGGTTTGACAGTGCAATTAGGAGTGAAATTCGAAGGAGAGATCGTTTTCGTAAAGACGCCTTAAAATTGTCCGAAATTAGTGTTACAGAATCGGATATTGATGAAATGATAAGTAGTCTCCAAACCAAAAAAGGCTTGTGGTCACGATTGTATTAGTCATAAGTTACTAAAGATAACGCGGATTTCTATATGGAAACCGCTGGGTATGCTGTTCAATAAATCCCTGGAAACTTCTACCTTCCCAAACGAATGGAAACTAGCTGATGTTACACCACTGTTTAAAAAGGGCAGTAAATCAGATGCCTGTAATTACAGACCAGTCTCTTTGTTAAGCGTTCTCGGTAAATTATTTGAGAGAATTGTATTCAAAAATGTTTATGCGTACTTTGCTGAAAATGATCTCTTTTATAAATTCCAGGCAGGCTTTCTCCCAAAGAATAGTACTGTTTATCAGTTACTTGAGCTCTACCACACTTTATGTAATTCGGTAGATAACCGGTGGTTTAGTTGTGGTGTATTTTGTGACATATCCAAAGCGTTCGATAGAGTTTGGCATCCAGGTCTGATCTTTAAATTAAAACAATATGGAATTTCTGGTAGTCTGCTCAAATGGTTTAGAAGTTATCTGATAGATCGGAAACAAGGAGTTCGAATTAATTCTATTTTCTCGCAATATCGCGATGTGCTATGCGGTGTCCCACAGGGTTCCGTCCTTGGTCCGTTCCTATTTTTGGTCTACATCAATGATATTGCGGAAGATCTAGAGTGTTTCTGCAGATTGTTCGCTGACGACACCTGCTTAACTCAAAGTGAACGGTTCACAGCGATATTAGCCATGAAATTGAATGCTGATATCGACAGAGTTGTACAGTGGTCCAAAAGATGGCTTGTTAATTTTAACCCTGATAAGACAAGGGCAATGCTTTTTACCCTGTGCGAAGATTTTATCTATCCAGACGTCACTTTCCGTGGCATTTCTCTCGATTTTGCAGAAGAACACCGACATCTGGGGATCGTTTTGCAGTCAAACCTTGGTTGGGACAAACATATTGCTAATATCTGCAAACAAGCCTATTCACGACTATCGCAGCCGAGAAAACTAAAGTTTACCCTGAATCTCAAAACTCTAGAACAAATGTATCTATCTTTTATTTTGCCCATTCTCGAATATGGTAGTCAAGTGTGGTCTGGGGCTCCCAAGTCCTTACTTAAGAGATTAGACGACGTTCATCATGACGCTGCTCGCATAGTAACCGGCATAACAAGATCTGTATCTCACGAGCGGCTGCTCCTTGAACTTGGATGGCAGTCTCTTGAGGAGAGAAGATCTGTTAAATCCATGAGTACGTTTTACAGTATCGTGCATGGAAATGCACCGAGATTTCTTCAAAATATACTACCACCTACCTTTCGTGACGTGACTCGGCGCAATTTACGAGATGCTGACAACTTCGTACAGTATAACATGCGAACTGAGTTATTCAAACGGTCATTTTTCCCAGCCTGTATTGCTATCTGGAATAATTATTCAGATGCTGTTAAAAGCAGCCCTTCGGTCTATTCATTCCGACGTCTTATATCACGAAGACCAGTTAAACCACCCTCATATTTCAATTTTGGGAAAAGAATAGTCAACGTTGTGCACCGTAAGCTTAGACATGGGTGTAGTGATCTCAACTCAGATAAATATGAGAACTATTTAATTGATTCTCCTCGTTGTTCGTGTGGGAGCGGTTTTGAGGATGCTAACCACTTTTTCTTCTCCTGTCCAAACTATGACAATATAAGAATTATCATGTTTCAGACCTTAACAAAATTCAATATTACAAGGGTACAGTAGATTTTATATGGCGAAGGTAGCCTCACAATAAGAAACAATGAGATTATTTTTTCTGCTGTACAGCGCTATATTTCAGATTCAAGGAGATTTAACCAGCGTGTTGGATGAGCCGTATGTACGATGCAGCTCCTGATTGCAGGGGAGAGGGCGAGACTTCGACTGGGGCACTATTTCACTAACTTCGTAGTCTGAACAAGAACCGCTGTAGTTCATTCCATTTCTGGTCCTTGCATTTCAGCTTGCTATTAATTTTGATACGCTTTCCGCGTCGTTCAGGAAAGGTGGGGGGGGGGGGGGGGGGGGGGGGGGGGGCTGTGGTATCAAGTTACGTGTTATATATGATTTTATTATTTTTTCTCTCTCTTATTTTGTGCTTTTTTGTTAGTATTTTTGTTTTGTTTTTCCTCAATTACTAGATTTGTTCAGTAACTAATTGTTGCAGTTGTTTTGCTGTCATGTAAACCTATATGAACTTTATGTATGGGAGAGGAGTGTTTCTAAGTGGTAAGCACTTGTACTCCAATCCCTTTTGCGATTTTGTGAGCAAATAAAATATGTTTAAACTAAAAAAAAAAAAACTTGCAGCGTCTCCACCACGCCTAAATTACACATCTGGCACTCCTTTTCAGTGTTTTCCCCAATTTTCTCCTCAGCTCCTGGGACCGCGACCTAAGCTGGAACAACAATGACAACCAAAGGTGCTATCAAGGTACTCTTCAAAACTTGGCTTCACTTTATCGCATAGGCCACCCAAAGACCTCTTAGATTTGACCTCCTCTCGCCTTTTTTCACGATTTTGGTCACCCTGGGTTGTCCGTACTTCGAAGTCCGTGACTTCCAGTGAGTAGTTCTATATTAACTCTTTCACTTGGACCATCCACCATGTTTGTGTATTTGAATTTCAAATATTCTAGAACATTACTTTATACTATCGGCTGTCGGGGAGATTTATCAAATAATTAAGAAAACAGAATTTCAATAACAGTATCCTTTTCCTGATCCTCATCCACCCAAGTTACCCCGGATTGCTTCTTATGCTGGGCATTACTGGACCCCGTTATCGGTCTGCATCGACCTGGAGGGTTTCCAAGCTCTTTAAAGCCGTTTGGCTAAAAGGTACCACCTCCTAACCATATGTTATAATTGGTAAACCCTTCACAATCAGCCTATTCGCGTGGTAACGGCAGATGCACCGTCCGTGTTTATATTTAACCCCAAACACTCATAGTCAGACCACCGACTCCCCTACACTAAGAGGTTTGCTGCTACCTCCCGGAATACAGAACTCCCCCACTCTCCACCTTCGAGTAGGATCCACTTTACGGCCCACGGATATAACTTTGCTTTTGCTTTCATTTAGTCCGAGTCTCAATTTGTTCCCATATCTCCCAACAATTGCCAGCATTTTCGCCAGCCCTTCTCCGCTTTCTGACTGGCACTCTGTCGAAAAATAGCCCTGGGATCTTCAAGTCTCCGACTGCTACCCCCGCGTCGCTATGTAGGAGTTCCTATTCTAAATATCTGATGTACAATGCAAAATGAATTGGCGAAAGGAAACACGCCTGTTTTAGGCCTATATGCATAGGCACGCGTTTTGTTGTTATGTTACCCGGCTAAGTTCACTTGGTACATCTTTATATAATGCTTTGAGAATTCCAACAAACTCGCCTCTCAAGGCCAGAGCATTTCGCCACATACCCTCCCTCCATACTCTAGCGTATGCCCTTTTAACACCCAAAAAGGCCATAAACATCTTTTTCTGGCCTTCGCGGATTCTTTCCTTTGAAATAGCGTGATAAGATGGTCAGCGACTCTCCTTCCCTCCTGAAGCCATTCTGAATCTGTCCCCAACTCCCTTCGCCTCGATCACCTCCTCTAATCCGCCATACAGGACTTCAGAGAAAACTTTTCCAACGTTGCTACAGACAGAAAACGTCCTTTCCCTTATTTATGTGAATAAACGTCACACTGCTTTCTCTCTACTCTTTTGTACGGCGGCGTGGAAGCGACACTCTATGTTTCCCTACTATCTTGTTTAAACGAGATAGCTAAGTCGTTTAAACGAGATAGCTAAGTCGTTTAAACGAGATAGCTAAGTCGTTTACACGAGATAGCTAAGTCGTTTAAACGAGATGGCTAAGTCGTTTAAACGAGATGGCTAAGTCGTTTAAACGAGATAACTAAGTAGTTTAAACGAGATAGCTAAGTTGTTTAAACGAGATAGCTAAGTTGTTTAAACGAGATAGCTATTGACCAATCAAATTCATTTTGACACGGGCACAACTTGTGAACTGACGAACGACAGCAGTGTTGAGTCAACTACAAGCAGAAAAATGCATCCGTCCGTGGAAGGTGAATGTAATGTACACTTAGAGCAAATGTACGGCGGTTCATACCTGACCTGCATTATTATTTTTTTTTCAAATTTTCACCTTGGTGCAAATTACTTTTCACCAGGGTGCAAATTACTTTTCACCATGGTGCAAATTACTTTTTACCATGGTGAAAAGTAATTTTCACTGGGGTGGGGGGGGGGGAGGGGTGGGGTGGGGGTGGGGGCGGTTGCGTATAATCTTATATCCTGTGTTTATGAAAGGTGGTGTGGAAACGGGAACGGGATTAGGCTATCGATATGTGGTCACCGTAGATGGACCCTAGGTTGGCCCGAGGTTAAGGGCTCAGGATTGCAAATATAGCCTGCTGCGTTGCGCAGGGGTGCGGTCTTAAAATAGTGGCACGCATATAGAGGAATGAGTATTGGTGTTCTCATTTGGTTGTGCGCCAGGTTAAGCGGTTCGGGTGGGAACTTGACTCCCGTATAGGTTATGGTTTGTTCTATGCTCCTTCGAGGGAGCTTGTTTTTTGTAATTTTGAAGGCAGTGAGTATGTATAGGTATCACTGTTTCTAATATTGTGGGTTGCCCTGAAAAGTGCCGTTAATTAGCGTAGTGTATGGTCTACAGCCAGGATTCTTTCTTGTTGGTGGACGTGGATTCATCCGGTTCGTCCATCGTCTGTGGGTCAGTAGCTGCTTTAGGTGCTGCTTGCAGCAGTTGTTTGGCTATGAGCAGTGAAATCTTGGCAGCCATGTCCGCAGTCTTCTGATCGTCACTACTGCCAGTGTACAGGTTAACAGGGTCTTTGACTGGGTCATTACGCTCATATCAGTGATGTTCACTCTTTTACAGGCTACCGTAGACCTAAGCGACGGTATTATGAACATGGCATTCCGTGATCAATCTTGACACGAACTGATGGTGCTCTCTTCAAATCCAGATCATATCACCAATCAACAACGCCCCCCCCCCCCCACCGCGGGGGGGGGGGGGGGTCTTATAGGGATGGGCTACCATGGCCCTCCCCATCTCACACCGCTGTTAGATGACCGCATCCGAAGCTTGAGGGCGAACCTAGTGGCTCCTATGCCCCCAGCCCCCAACTATCACATGGTGAAAATTAATTTGCACCATGGTGAAAAGTAATTTGCACCATGGTGAAAATTTGAAAAAAAAATAATAATGCATGCCAGGTATGGGCCGCCGTACATTTTCCCTAAGTGTACATTAAATTCACCTTCCACGGACGGATGCACTTTTCTGCTTGTAGTTGACTCAACACTGCTGTCGTTCGTCAGTTCACAAGTTGTGCCCGTGTCAAAATGAATTTGATTGGTCAAAAGCTATCTCGTTTAACCGACTTAGCTATCTCGTTTAACCGACTTAGCTATCTCGTTTAAACGACTTAGCTACCTCGTTTAAACGACTTAGCTATCTCGTTTACACGACTTAGCTATCTCGTTTACACGACTTAGCTATCTCGTTTAAACAAGATAGTAGCAAAACATAGAGTGTCGCTTCCACACCGCCGTACTTTTGAGACCTCTTGTTTTTCTATGGCTAAATTGAATAGGCTCGGTAGGCTTTAACCAAGTTCCTCTCCCCCATTTTAGGAATCCGCTAGAAATTTCATCCCTCCCTCCCGTGTTTCCATTCCTTAATTTTGAGACCACTTTTCGTACCTCCTCAGCATTAATTTCGCTGTACACGAAGTTCGATAAATTTTCCTTCACCTGATTCTGGCACTCCGGCCGATGGGTTCCCCATGCCCCATCACTCTTCGTTTATCTTTTCTTAGTGCTTGGCAGGTTCTGATGCGATTTGGTCTTAAGCATGTGTATCTCTGCCCCATCTACTTTAATACCCTGTGGGTTACTTCCTTTGTTTCGTTTATTCGCCCCTTTCCAAAATACATTTAAACTCGGCCCATGTCATTCTCAGCGTCCAAATAAGACAGTAATTTTGCACTCTCCGATTATCATCTTTAATCCTAATAATTTTATTTCGTGCTTGCTGGTATTCTTCCTTTGCAACCCTGGCCTCGTTGCATTCCACTCCTTGAGTTTTCTACTCCTCCTGTATGCAGCACATTCAACTTTTCTGCCCTTTATGACATTTTTCAGTTGTTCAGTCACTTTGTACCTAAATTCCCATATTGGCACCCTAATCTTTTCTATACTTTCCTTCCCTGCCCCCACTGGGCTCGCAACTCTGGTATCAGCCAATAACATGAGTTTGGAGGGTGTGACGTTTTTAACGGCCCGAATGGAATGAATAACAACTCGAGGGTTTATTACCGGCACGAAATGAAGTAGATGACCGTTAACAAGCTAGAGGGCTGCTACTCAGTCCTCACGGGCCATTGATTAATCGAGACGCCGGAAGTAGTAGGAGATGTACCCGATCGTTCTCATTACCCAGGGCTTTGCCAGAGCAGCTAGTTTTAAATTCCCATAGGACCCGGAGCCTTTTGCCGGAACAACTTTTTCCTGTGCAAAATTTGGGCTCTATCCAGGCAGATCCGGAAAATGGTGTACGTACTGCATATATAGTATGCTATAGTATATATAGTGATATATGTACACCCAGGGCTATGGGTATATATTATGGGTATGTGACGGAAAATTGAAGGGTGAAATTGAAAATTTCTCCGCGAAACGGTTGACGTTGCTATTGACGTTGTAACGTCATGATGCGCACGCGATGTCATAGAGACGTTGATCACTGCTTTTATCCGCTGTACATTCCGACATAACGTTATTCGCGTCAGGGGGGTGTCGAGCTTCTCGGAAGGGGGGGGGGGGGGGTCTAGTAGTACTGGTATATATCAATGTTGGTACATAATATTAGCCTTGGGTCTTCATATTATCCTATGTCTGCTATAGCTAGGTCAAGCAGTATTGTGAGGCTGGGACAATGCATGGTCGTCCAGTGCTGTATTGCGAGATAGTACTTGGTCGTTTAAATTTGCAGTATAGGATGAATGGTCTATTGGTGTATTAGCCCCTTAGCTCTATTAACCTACCGAATCCTTTGTATTATCTTGTGTCTGGTATTGGTAGTTTAATGCTAGGTCAGGCAGTATTATAATCGTTTGTTTACAACGGCTGACATAGGATGCATGGTACATACCCCTGTAGGTTCCCTGTTAGTCCGCGATAATATTAACCAACCGACTGTTTTGTATTATTCTATGACTGGTATAAGTAGTACGCTTTGACAAATCAAGTGGTGATGTGGGGTAGGGGTGGGGTTAATGCCTGGTAGTATAGAACGGCAGCATAGTATGGGCGATATATATCTCGGTGCCCCCACCCCCCCCCCCCAAAAAAAAAGAAAAGCCATTGGTACTACTAATCAACTTAATCCTTTAAGTCATCCCATGCCTAGTATAGGTAGTATGTAATGCGGGGCCAGGCGTTATTGTGGTTGGGTGGGCATAATGAATGGTCGCCTAGTGTGGAAGTATAGGATGTGCGCGTTGTACCCCATACGGGTTCCATGTTAGCCATTAATACTATTAATCCACCTAATGTTTCATGTTATCCCATGACTGGTATAGGTAGTACGTTATTGCAGGTCAATTGGTATTGTTGGGTGGAGTGGGGGTAATGCCTGGTAGTATAGAACAGTAGTATAGTATGGCCGATATATACCTCTGTGTCCCCCTGAAAGCCATTGGCACTACTAATCGACTTAATGTTTTATGTCATCCAATGATTAATTTTGGTAGTATGTAATGCGGGGCCAGACGTTATTGTGGTGTGGGTGGGAGTAATGCAGGGTCGTCCAGTGTGGTAGTATGGGATGTACGCATTCTCCCCCTACAGGTCCCATGTTAGCCATCAGTACTATTAATCCGCCTTGATGTTATCCTATGACTTGTATAGTTAGTATGTAATGCTAGGCCAAGCGGTACTGTGGGTAGGGTTAATGCCCGGTAGTTTAGAACGGAAGTATAGAAAATGGGTTGTATATACCCCAGTTGGCCCCCTGTTAGTTCTTGGAACAATTAACCAAGGGATTCAATAGGACATGAATCCCTTTTTCTGAAATGAGGCCATGAGAAAATCCATCGTTGAGGGATTTTTCATAGCCGTCATGACCTCAGCCGAAATGAAGCCATGAGGGCCATGAAACAATCCCTCATTGGGGGGATTTTCCCATGGCCTTCATGGCCTCATTTCAGAAAAAGGGATTTCATAGCCACAGACGTTTTCCAAGAAAGGGAAGTAATTTGACATGGCTGTTAAATGCCGTAATGAGGCTAAGAGGGCCATGAAAAAATCCCTCATTGGGGAATTTTCTTATGGCCTCAATTCAGAAAAATGGGGTGCCGAAGACAAACCGTGATGATTAAGTGACCTGATTGGATGTTCTCGATAGACGAAACAAGAACAAGAGCATTCGGAATAGGGTAGGAACTACTAGGATTATGCACCACTACCAGTAACAAGATGATACAAAGCATTCGATAGGTTAATACTATCAACGGTTAAGATGGGACCTACAGGTGCATATACCAGCCATACTCCGCTGCCGTTCTGTACTACCAGGCATTAACCCCATACCACAATACCGCTTGATAATATGAAGCATTTGGTGGATTAGTAGTACCAAGTGCTAATAAGATACCTACAGAGGTATAAATAGCCTATGCCACACTACTGCTCTAAACTACAAAACATTACACCCACCCCACTACCTATTCCAACCATATAATAAAACAAAGCAATCGCTTGGTTAATAGTACCAAGAACTAACAGGGGGTACTGGGGTATATACCACCCATTCAAAACTGCTGTTCTAAACTACCAGGCATTAATCCTACCCACAGTACCGCTTGGCCTAGCATTACATACTACCTATACAAGTCAGAGGATAACATGAAGCATTAGGTGGATTAATAGTACTAAGGGCCAACATGGAACCTGTAGGGGTACAACGCGCACATCACATACTGCCACACCATGCATTACATCCATCCACCCCACAATGACACCTGGCCCCCGCATTACATACTACCTATACTAGTCATGGGATGACATAAAGCATTAAGTTGATTAGTAGTACCAATGGCTTTTTTTTTGGGGGGGGGGGGGACCGAGATATATATCGCCCATACTATACTGCCGTTCTATACTACCAGGCATTAACCCCACCCCTACCCCACAATACCACTTGATTTGTCAAAGCGTACTACTTATACCAGTCATAGAAT
This sequence comes from Pictodentalium vernedei, assembly GCA_031216915.1. Lineage (NCBI taxonomy): Eukaryota > Metazoa > Mollusca > Scaphopoda > Dentaliida > Dentaliidae > Pictodentalium > Pictodentalium vernedei. The sequence continues at coordinate 86,557,501 of CM062293.1, forward strand.
AATACAAAACAGTCGATTGGTTAATATTATCGCGGACTAACAGGGAACCTACAGGGGTATGTACCATGCATCCTATGTCAGCCGTTGTAAACAAACGATTATAATACTGCCTGACCTAGCATTAAACTACCAATACCAGACATAAGATAATACAAAGGATTCGGTAGGTTAATAGAGCTAAGGGGGTAATACACCAATAGACCATTCATCCTTTACTGCAAATTTAAACCACCAAGCACTATCTCGCAATACAGCACTGGACGACCATGCATTTTGTTGTTTTGTTTTTTTTTTGGGGGGGGGGGGGGGGCACCGAGGTATATATCGCTCATACTATACTGCCGTTCTATACTACCCGGCATTAACCCCACCCCTACCCCACATCACCACTTGATTTGCCAAAGCGTACTACTTATACCAGTCATAGAATAATACAAAACAGTCGGTTGGTTAATATTATCGCGGACTAACAGGGAACCTACAGGGGTATGTACCATGCATCCTATGTTAGCCGTTGTAAACAAACGATTATAATACTGCCTGACCTAGCATTAAACTACCAATACCAGACATAAGATAATACAAAGGATTCGGTAGGTTAATAGAGCTAAGGGGCTAATACACCAATAGACCATTCATCCTATACTGCAAATTTAAACCACCAAGCACTATCTCGCAATACAGCACTGGACGACCATGCATTGTCCCAGCCTCACAATACTGCTTGACCTAGCTATAGCAGACATAAGATAATATGAAGGCACAAGGCTAATATTATACCAACATTGATATATACCAGTACTACCAGAAGCTCGAAACCCCCGACCCGAATAACGTTATGTCGGAATGTACTGCGGACAACAGCAGTGGTCAACGTCTCTATGACGTCGCGTGTGCATCATGACGTCACGACGCCAATAGCAACGTCAAGCGTTTCGCTGGGAATACTTTCAAGAAAACTCACATTCCCCTTCAATTTTCCATCACATACCCATAATATATACCCATAGCCCGGGGTGTACATATATCACTCTAACTACTATAGCATACTTTTTATGCAGTACGTACACCATTTACCGGATCTACCTAGATACAGCACAAGTTTTGCACAGGAAAATGTTGCTCCTGCAAAAGGCTCCAGCTCCTATGGGAATTTAACACTAGCTGCTCCGGCAAAGCTCCGGGTAATGAGGCACGATCGAGGACATCTCCTACTACTGCCGGACAAAATGATGTAGTTGGAATAGTTTATCACTCGGGTCTTCGAAACTTCGACCACAGGCTATATTATAATTGTTGGGTTATTTTCACCACATGTACCACTTAACGTTAAAGTGGTTTATTTGTGAAATGAAACTATTGGTGTTCAATCCTAACAGTAGGAACAACTTGTATCCCCCTTCCCCCCTCCCCTCACGGGACATATTCGCGACGCTCCGCCATACTGTCTAAACAACGACTCGGTGCATAAAATATTGTCTTCTAAATCGCGCACTGGACAAAGACTTGGGTCGTGTCACAGATGGCTACTCTGCCACACGACAGTGATTCATCACCGACACTTATGATTTCCAAACAAAAATAATTCTGAAGAATCTTTAAGAGATTCAATAGTCCATCTTTCCGTTTGTATTACTTGACGGTCTTAACTGACAAACCGTCAAGTTAAATATTGTGATACAATTAAGAAGAATTTTCCTGTTTTGCCGAATGGTGTGTTGTCATATCTTTAACTAGTGCGAATATTTATTTATTTATTTATTTATTTATTTATTTATTTTATTTATTTAACGGAACTTTCAACAGCCAGGATCAGGTCTAGTGCGACTGACAAAGTTAACGGTTAGGGTACTACATTATTGTTTTAAATGGTATTTGCAGCAGGAGTATTTTTTCACAGATATGCCATTTTACCAGCGAGAGGATTCTCAATTCAGCAAGAGTATTAGCCTGTTGTCACTCTCCAATAAACTGCATTAGGTCTGTCACGATTTTTTAATTTAGGAATCGATTAATCGTCGCAAATAATCCATAATAATCGATTAATCGTACCTAGATGACCTCCTCTCCCTCTCTCTCTGAAGTCGGTAAAAAAATGAAGTTAAAGTCAGTTGACCTACCTCCGGTAAACAATGAAGACATTCAAAGCTTTGGTGTTCTGAACTTTTGAACCGTCAGTGTAATAATCAAGACCGGTCGGAAGTTGCGAACCTCGCAACTGCCGACCGGTCTTGATTATTACACTGACGGTTCAAAAGTTCAGAACATCAAAGCTTTGATGAATGTACCTGGAAGACAAATGCTTCCAACAGCTTCTTGGGGGTTTAACATCGATGTTCTTAACTCTTTACCTTTAGAAACAATAGTTTTTTCATCGAATTTTCTTTTAATTATTAAACGTCTAAAGAGGGATACAATTTACCGATTATTCGACAACGAAAAATACTAATCGATTTCGTCGTGGTCGATCAACAAAAAATTTATCATGACAGTCCTAAACTGCATCAAAACAATTTTTCTAAAAACATATTTTTTATTCTGGTGAGAAAACAACAAGCTAAGGCAAACATTGTAAAGCCATTAACGTGGCTTTCAGCATGTGTTAATAGATCCATGCCTGTGGTTTATAACACACAACCAGTTAACTCTTTACCTAACGAATCGGGGAGGGGCACGGTGACGTTGTGGTAACCGGTTCTCGTCAGATCATCGAAGTTAAGCAACGTCGAGCCCGATTCGTTCTTGGATGGGTGACCGTCTGAGCGATCGATTCGGACTCCCGTGTTGAGTCCTTGAGAAAGGCACTTAACCCTGACGGTCCACATTGGGATACGATGACGCCGTGTACCAAGGCGTACTGCACGTCAATTGTGCGCATGTTTTCAACCAATCTAACTCTGCTTGTTCAGCAGTGCGGAGTTACGAAGTTGGGGAGCTGGCAGCTCCTCGTCGTTGCTCAGCGATCGTCTCCGGGTACTACGGATTCCTTCACCTGTAAAACTGTTACCCACACGATATGACCTTGGCTGTTAAAGTGTCGTTAAACATTAATAAAAAAGTAATTAATTACGAATCGGGGGCATCCGCTCGCATAAGTTACAAATAGAGCAGTTAAAAAATATTTTATGAAAAATTTGTACAAAACTAAATCATGTAGACCTTCATTGTGACGAACTAGTTGTACAAAACTATATCATGTAGACCTTCATTGGGACGAACTCGTTGAGTGTAGCTTTCTGGTGTGAGTAGGTTTAAAGTTAATTTTTGTTTTGTATCAAACCTAACTCCACGCACGCATTGTAAACATTGGTTGATGACAACTGGACCACAGACGTGCTGTACGCCTCAGCACACAGCACCCCCATGCCTCCACGAGGGGAATCAGGATTAAGTGCATTGCCCAATGAGATAACGCAGTTACGGTGAGTTACTCATGGCGGGGATCGAAACGTGGACCTTTCGGTTTGAAGTCCAATGCTGTAACCACTGAGCCACTACGCTACCCCAGTTATTCATTAATTATTTTTATACAAGTGTAGCCTTTTAAAGGACAAGGTAAAAAGGTAATCTTTGCTTTGTATCAAGACATACTTTGCCACAAACAATGTGAACGACCGATGAGAATGTTGTAGGAATATACATCATGGTCCCATCTTTTAACCCTCTACACAGTGATGTCGAAATATTAAAGTACATGTAATCCCCAAATTTCTCCTTCAATGAAACTTAGCATATATACTCTCTCAAAAAAGAAAGTGTGCATGCTAAAAATAACACTAAAAAAAGATATATATCATTTTCATTCATGGTAATTTTATTCAATCACAGATGAATCAATTTGTGATCAACACGAGAAATTTCATTACGCTACGACAAATACTCTTGGTGCCATGGAGAGTCAAAGACACTAAGGGTCAAACACAAAAGTCACACACTCAATATCTGGTATGACCTCCGTCTGTATCGACTACTGCTGTGCATCTACGCCTCATGGAAGCGAACAAGTTAGCATGGAAGTGTTGTGGGATGTTGTTCCATATTCTAATAAGCTGCCTTTGAAGTTCCACAAGCGTTGACGGTACATGGGGAAGCCGGCGTAGCTGACGTTTCATTTTGTCCCATACGTGCTCAATGGGTGAAATATCGGGCGAATTTGCGGGCCAGGGAAGAACATCCACTTGTTGTTGCTGCAGATACGGTTGAACAACACGAGCTGCGTGGGGTCGGGCGTTGTCCTGCTGTAGAATGACGCCGGGGCCGTGACGTTGCAGAAATGGGACAACAACAGGTGTAAACACTTCATCGCGATATCTGGCTGCATTGAGATTGCCATCAATAATGACCAGCTCAGTTCTGTTACGGGCAGTGATGCCACCCCACACCATGAGAGACCCTCCCCCATAACGGTTTCGCTCCACGACACATGGATCTGCGTAGCGTTCGTTTCGACGTCTGTACACTCTCTGGCGGCCATCTGATGATGAAAGATGGAAACGACATTCATCTGTGAATAAAACACGTCGCCACCAGTGTAAGGGATGCCTGAGATGTTGTCTACACCATTGCAGTCGAGCACGACGATGACGTAACGTCAAAAGCGGACGAATTGCAGGTCTTCGAGGACGTAAGCCGTATTCTCTCAGCCGGTTGATTACTGTTTGAGGATGTATCCGTCTCAGGTTAGGGATGTTCCTGGCTGTCGTCGTTGCCGTTTGTTGCCGGTTCCGGAGATGGACGACACGGATATACCGATCTTGTGCAGGGGTGGTAACTCGGGGTCTCCAGGAGCGGGGTCGGTCTCGAACGTCATCATGTTGTGCATGTCGATGGACTAGCCTGTCTACAGTGTTACGGTGGCAGTTCAAATGCTGGGCAACCTCTCTGTGTGTTCTGCCAGCTCTAAATCATACCCAGGGCAAGGAGACGTTGATTCATTGTCAATCTTGGCATGCTGATGTGGAGTCGTTTTAACAGCAGCGCAAGTTTGAATGTGAACGATAGGAATGCCTTACTTTAGTGTTTAAGTACCCAACAATTCATACTGCTGCATGAATTTCCAGACTCTCCACGTGCAAAACATGCCTTTTCACAAACGTGCAGCACGTCATTTAACGTTAATGCAATTTTAACGGGGAAAACTGTTTTTGTGTTCAATATAACTTATTCATGAACAGGTTAACACTCTTTACACCTACGAAATTATTTTTTTGGAGTTTGATCAATTTCTGCAATGCACACTTTCTTTTTTGGGCGAGTATAATTAAAAAATAATAAATTCAATATTGTTTGATAGACATATTTAGCGCTGCCAGTATAATAAAAGTACTGATACTCATGATAAGAACAAACAATCCTGCTAGTTATTACCTGTTGTTTCAAAGGGAAGCTGACAAGACAACAGAGGGAGGGGGGGGGGGGGTGCAAACCTAATTTGTCCTGATTTTGATGGCTCAAGCCCTGACTGAATAAAAAATATCCAACTACATTATCAAGATATGCCTTTGTAGAAGGCATGCCTTGTTGATGCCGTTGGAATTTTAGTCAGTCGGGATTATAATACACCTGCAACTTAATTAAGCATCCACCTGAAATGTTTCTTGACAGTGAGGTTGCTGTTACTGATAATTATGTGTTAATGATTGCTATGTCTTGCAGTACATTTCATCTCGTGAAACATAATGTTTCTGGTTGATAGCGTACCCAAACACTCCCCCCTCCCCTCACTCCGTCCGCGTGAAGTATGCTACCCATGAATGTCACAAAAACACTACCATCTACATGAAATATCTGGGTGTGAAACAAGAAAATGTTGCCATGGCAAGGAAAACACTGTCAGAGACACTAACATGGCAAATCGTCGGCATGCATGCAACGGGCATGCCATTCAAAGCTGTAGGAAGACAACTTGGCTATAGTCATTCGGCCATCAGGAGACTTGTGCGAAAAAATCAACAAACCAACGATGTTAAGGCCTGGACAACCCCGAGACCTTTCCTCGGGAAGATAGGAGTAAGGCACGCTTCGAGTGGAGTTTTGAAACGCCTGTGGCGCCCCAACAGGCGTTTGTTCAACAAAACTGTCCAAAACCGCCTCAAAGTACCGGGTATGAGGTCCAGAAGAGTCACCAAGCGTCCAGCTCTGTCCGATCAGCATCAAAGTCGACGTTTGAAGTGGTATATGGAACGACAACATTGGAATCTCAGGACATGGAGGAGAGGGCATTGACAAGACGAGAGTAAGTTCCTGCTCCACGACACAAATGGCCACATGAGAGTGTGGAGGCCTAGTAATACTGCTTACGTGCCCAGGAACATCAGACTTGCTGTCCTTATGACGGATGATCAGTAATAGTCTGGTGATGCCCCTTTCATGATTGTAACTTGATATGGTGATTGCACGTGGGAATCTCAGTGGTCATCAGTACATCCGGGACAGTCTCAATCTGGTTGCCGTGCCTAATTTTGACAACCACCCGTTAGCTATTTGCCCTGTATTCATGGACGACAATGAAAGGCACATCGTTCCCATGCTGTGAGAGCATTCCTTCAGAACAACGCTATTACAACACTACATTGGTCTACATTAGTCTACATTGCTTTGCAATGAGCCCCGATTTGAATCCCTTAGAACACATCTGGGACTTTCTTGGACGTCGTGGGCAAGCACGGACGGGGTCCGCCTGTACAGAACTTGGCCGATTTGGAAGCTACAATGCATGAGGAATTGCAGCAGTTGCCTCTGGATCGTACCAGAAGGCTCACTGGAAGCATTAGGAGGTGGGTTCCGACTGTCATCCGAGAACATGATGGATACACTCGCAACTGACGTCAGACACTGCTATTGTGTTCAGGAGATCACGTTAATTTTTTTTGCCAGTAATTACCGGCAATGTTTCATCGTGGACCGTTCGAGCACCATACGTGTCGAGAACATTTTTCCACAAAAAAAAAAAAAAAAAAAAAAAAAAAAACAGTCCCAGCTCTGTGCAATTAGCGCCATTAAAATACTGCATATTTTCATCATTGTGTTGTCTTTCATTTGTCAATAGACCATTCTTTTCGCAAACAATCACTTTTGGACATCTTAGTTATGACAGTTTCAATTAACACCACTACGGAAAAAGAGGATGTGCTTAATTAAGTTCCAGGATTATAGTTAAACAAAATTTCGAAACGTCTCGGAAATTTATTAGTGAATAACTAAAATATATATGTGGTAGTCGTGACGTAACTTCGTATTTAATTAACACGTAATGTACCGGCACCCAAGGTTGGTAATGCTGATTCCCCAAAAGCCAGAATCTAGTACTACAACCCTCCATTTGTATGACCGACTGTGTATGTGACAGAAATCAAAGTATCATATCTGATCTGTTAACCCTTTCCCTAACATGAAAAGCAGACGACATTTGCAAACAGAATTCTTGAATAACTAAATATTTTCATTTTCTGTCTAAAAAACATAGGTTATGACCCCTCATTGGAACAAGCGAGCTCGACGAGCTCGTTTCAAAGAGGGGCCATAACCAATATTTGTAAGACAAAAAATGAAAAATATAATGTAAATTAAGTGACGATTTGTGTGAATAACGCTAATCGGTTTTGGCCGTTCCCCATTAGAAAAAATATTTTGGGGGGGATACACCAATACCCCCCCCCCCCCCTCCCCCACATTAACCCATTAACGACGCATCTGAATAGGGCAGGCCTATCTATATGGAATTGCTTGGTTTTAGGTCACTGAAAGACTTTAATTGTATTGTTAGTGTTCAACCGATTACCAAACATGGGCTCTGGCCGATTACCGGTTATCTGAGCTCACAATCGGCCGATTCTGATGCCGATTCCGACTGTAATACCGTGAACTACTAGGCAAGTCGATGCACGAAAGAACTACACTAAACTGAACATTTTTCACAGTGTTAAACTTCGTTGACTGGGTTCGCAGGAAAATTACCAGTCGCGCACACTTGGGTGGCAAAACGTGACTCTCAAAGCCACGTTTACCGCCCAAGTGCGAGCGACTGGTAATGTTAATGCGACCTGAGTCAATGGAGTCCACTTTTCTGGTTGGAATTGGCGATTGTCGCAAGTAAGCTCAATTGTAAGCTTTACATGCCGTTTAACTTGTATATCCCGCAAAGGGGCGTCTAAAGAGATTAAGAATAAACATTGAGGATGTTTCTTAACTTATTGAATGGTATCATTGACATCATTTTACATTAACAATTGAACAATTACAGAATATCATAAAATGTGGTTATTAAATCACCACAAAATGCTTTGCAACAATCGGTTGAATCAATGTTCAAGGAGCCGTTACCGTTGTCATCCGATTACCCACAATCGATAGATTGTAGGGGCCGGTTGCCATCATCGGTTGAACACTAGTTTTGGTTCTTCTGTGGGTGTTAGTTCTACTTGGAACCGAATTTGGAATTTTGGAGCACGCAAGGTACGTCAAAAGTTTCAAACTTGTAATCTACATTCAACATACTTATTTGGAGGAAAACGGACTGAGGTTAATAATTATCCGAATTCGAAGGAAGGCACCCAAAGCCAAACTGATGAAGAAGGGTCATATGCATAAACTAGATAATTTTTCTCGAGAGGAGAGCAACAAGGGCTTATGTTTCATCTATATTCGGGAGAATTCATTTGGATTCTCACAAAAATGGCTGCCAGAATCCATAATTGCTGTGGAAGTCCCATGATCCCATGAGGCCATCATGACTGAACCCCTGCTGGATACTGATAACACATGTTAACCCTTTACCCAACATAGCTTTTTAATTTTTAAAACAAACTAAATTGGAAATTTAAGAAAAACAAGAGCACCGCCTACCGGGGCAACATACGCACGTCAAAACTGGAACATGAACAAGTTTCTCAGGGGTAAAGTTTGAAATTTTTGTTGACTTGACTATGTCTGCATACCCCCCGCCCCTACCTCCCCCCCCCCCCCTTCCAATCATTGCCCATTCCCCTGTCCTGTCTGGGGAAAAGGGTAATTCACCTGTTTTCAAATTTTCAAATTAATCGATCTGAGGTCTTCACAAAATAAAAACAAGTTTGCTGTAGAAGATTCTCCTAGCTGCTTACAATGGTAGCGTTCATTCATTGACATGTTAACTTCATTGATAACGATTGACGATAGGTGGCGCCAAGGAAAAGGACATTTTGAGGATCATAATAGCTATAAACGGCGAGGATTCTCGTCGTTTAAAAATAAAATTGTCTTATCAGCTCCTGTCACATGCACAACGACAATTGATGATCAGCAAGGGTGGATAAAAGGGATGTAAGTTAAATGTTTCAATCTCCCATTGTAAGCCCAAACGGACACATGTTGTATCTATCGACTGTTGACTTTGCGTCGTGGTGCGATGGGGTTAATGATATTTTAACAAACCTCTCAGTCGACAGCAGTCAAACTTAAATCTTCGATCTGCATAGTGGCGGGAATGATAGCTGTAGATTCCGGTGATTACGCCACTGTTTTGGCAATGGAAGTTCATGGGGCCATCCATGTCGTTTACAAAAGCTGAAAATACAGAAATATAGTTCCTGCCTTAAGAGAGTAATACTCAGTCATGCATCATGAGGCGAAACGTCATCTGACCGGAGTAAAAGCTAGGTGGGGCGGGGTGAAGAAGGATGGGGTGGCATTTGGAAAAATGAGTAGTCAGCGTGGCCCTCAAGTCCCGTCTTTGCACAAAGCAACCGAAACATCTCTGCAATGTTTTTTTTCAGTTTTGCTAATATAATATATATTTTATCAAATTGTTAAAATCTGATAAGACGTCGAGTGCCTGTGTATACATTGGGAGTAGTATTGCATGTACCCGGCCGTTCCCCATTGGCAGGACCTAGGAAGTGACGTCCTAGGCACGTGACCCAGTAGCGCCATGTTTGATTGATATGGTAACCCGCGTGAGCGGCCATGTTGTGACGTTATCCCTATAGTGATATGTGATGTTAGTGCGCATGCGCAGCGCATTTTGATAAGGTGATATGTGTTTCCGTCGTCCATTTTTGTATACTTGAGGCCGCATCTTGGTTTCTATGGTTGCACGTGGTTGCTATCTCAATGGCCTACAACTTAGGCTACAAGACAGGGGTATGTTCGGTGGGTATGTTCCTTTGTGCATGAGTAATTTCCCGATTCGTAGAATTACCCAAATAAACCAGACAATTCCTCTAAATCACCAAAAACGACTTTATTTACTACGGATTCACCATTTTATCGGCTTAACATGTAGTGCTATGGTACCGAGTGATCCCGGGGGAAGTTTGATTGAACTAGAATATTTTTTTCTGGCTTGGATGCTCCGTAGAATTACCACAAACAACCTGACAAGTTGTACTATTTCGAAGTCTTTCAAAATCCTTTTTAGGACCGCCATACCGTAGATTTTAATAGTAGCACGTAGAGATGTAGTACCGAGGGGGCCCTGTGGGTACGTCCAGTTGAACTAGAGTATACTCCCGTGGAGTAGAAGCCTATGTGGAACAGCTTTGCTTATTGTTACTATATTTAGCTTTTTTGGTATGTTCTGGTTAGTTCTGACCCTATTCATTATCTTGTTGCATTTATCTAGATCACACAAGCAGTTCACTTTCCGGGCGCTAACTAACCAATCAGATTCCTTCATCCCCATAATCTTTATACAGAGTTATCTCACCTTCTTACAACGAAGTCCTATACGATTCTCATTACATCAGATTCAGATTCTTTATTTACGGTATACATATAAAAACGTTTTACAGATAAATGTTTACAGATAATGTATTCAGCATACCGTGAGAAGTGACATAGCCAGATTGGCTGTCTACCCGACACTCCCTAGAAAAATAAAAATCGCAACAGACTGTGATGAAGTGATCAGACTTAAGTAATTAGTCTAATTCCTAATGAGGGATGGGTGTTCATATTCTTTTGCCAATAATTTGTTCTCGTATAAAAAGTAAGTTAGGGGGAAATAATTATAGATTCCAGCGGATGACTGGTACCTCAATATTGCCAATATCCCGAAACAACTTGCTTAATATATTGTTAACACAGTTCAGTGTAACATCCAGTAACAACAGATCCCGTCATAAACTATCGTATAAATCTTGGAATAATACAAGTCTGTTAATGGGAGGTCCACATCGGCTGGCACACGGTGGGGCGCAAATTGCGGTGAATCAGCCCGTCTCAGTTTAAACTGGAACGGCTCCCCAGCGATACCTCACGGTGTGGCAGTCGGCATGACACGTAAATTATTGATGCATATTCACGGAACAAATCGAAGGATTTGCAGTTGTACAGTGCGAGGATACCAGAATAGGACCCAGAGCATAACTTGTGTGTATAAGTTCTTTTTGGTAAGTTCTTCTCGGTAATTTAATGAAAGTATTGATTTTTATTATGTACATTCTGGTCAGTAAGGGTTATTACTACGGACATAATTGGAGTAGGAATATTTTTTTCTGTTTAGACGGCGACAGACTTGACCTATTAAGGATACTAAACATTTTGGTTAAAAACAAATACACGAAATTACTGATGAAAATATCAATTCTGGTAGTGGACCACTGGACTCATCTTTCAATATTTCAAATATGTTTATCAAATCTAGCCATGTCTGCCGCAAAGCAGCCGTGACTGTTTTAATGAACTTGATCTTCTACAAATAGTCAAGTTATGAAAACAATTAGCCTTCCAGGGACTTATTTTGGGCGTTCGGACACTTTAACACTTTAACTCGAACAGTCAGTCGCACAATCACTGGTGAAAATATCAGTTCAAGTTACAGGACTCAGCTGTCAATATTCCAGATCTTTTTCATTAAATCCGACCATGTCTGCCATTCAGCAGCCGTGACCCGGTTTAATGAAAAAGTGGAGAAAAACAACGACTAAAATTATCATATGAAAAACTCTGGGCTATTTCAACACTCGTACAGTCCTCCCCGCAAGTGATTTATTTACATCCTTTAATTCCATACATTTAAATCCACAATGCAAGAAATCACCGGTGAAAATATTAATTCAGGTTACAGAACTCAGCTGTCAATATTCCATATCTTTTTCATTAAATCCGGCCATGTCTGCCATTCAGTCCATTAAATCCGGCCATGTCTGCCATTCATCTATATCCAATGGCCACGTCCCATGGAGTCCCTTTTTGTGAAACGTCTTTGGTTATGGAATCCTGTTTTAGTCGTACGAGGCCATGAGTGCTAGGAGAAATTCCCTTAATGAGGTCTAATTTACTAGCCCTCTTAACCCCATTTCGTTTGAAGCCCATGAAAAAACCCCTCAGTCAGGCCTTATTATCCCTCTTAGCCTCATGTCGGATACCTATGATCTGGTATTGTATTATTTGAGGATACCTATCAACGATAATTTTCTGGAAAACCCTTTTTGTCGTATGAGGCCATGCGAACCATGAGAAAATCTCTCAATGAGGTCTAATTTACTATCCCTCTTCACCTCATTTCTTTTGAGGTCATGGAGGCCATGAAACATCCCTCAATGAGGCCTAATTTACAATCCCTCTTGGCCTCATTTCGGTATTTGAGGATACCTATGACCTGGTATTGCATTATTTGAGGATACTTATCAAGGCTATTGTCTGAGGAATCCTTTTTTGTCGTATGAGGCCATGAGGGCCATGAGAAATCCCCCATTGAGGTATATTCTACTAGCCTCATTTCTGTTGAGGTCACGAGGGCCATGAACAAATCCCTCAATGAGGTCTAATTTATTATCCTGCTTGGCCTCATTTCGGAATTTAGGGATACCTATGATCCAGCTCCTATATGCTCGCTCCTATCTCCTATATGGTTCCTATACGGTTCCTACGTAGGTAGTCTTTCTAACAGCTTCCATCTTATCTCCAAAGATCCAAAGCCACCACTTATCTATGGTTTATCTGTCCTATCATTAGTTTCTACTACAGTCTTGTTGTGTCATTGCGTCCTTGTACCAGTACTATTGGCTATACTGTCATCCATTAATACAGACTTGTAACACTACTTCCTAGCTATACCTATCTCAGTCTCGACTATAACATCGGTCAAGGTTGAATCTGGTTGCATCACTTCCCCTGTGTACATATAAACGGGCTGTATAATTAAGGCATCTCGTAATCAAGATTCTTATCCGATTTCGTAAAATTTGGATTCCGTGGTTTGACATCATGTTTAACAATGGTGAATATTACTACAATTCGCGTTTATATTGACTTAGCTTGAGTCTTGAAAAATAACAGAATAGCGGATTGAAAATACTTCAAAAAGTCAGCTACAAAGCCACGTAAATCATGTCTCTTCACGAAATGAACTCTATATAAACTTATTTACAATTCTAATACATTTTGTCAATCCAAAATAAAGAAAAAAATAAGAGGAATAATCCAAAATACCAGCGCGCTCCAAATTACACGAGCATCACTGTTGCCACCACAAATCACGAAATACCATTAGGTAAACTGGAAAAATATGGCATCCAAGGTGTTGCCAACAACTGGTTCAGAGTTACTTGTCCAACAGGTCTCAATATGTTATGTGCGGAGATCACGAATCGAACTTAGCCAGAGTTGCGGTGTATCACAGGGCTCTATTTTAGGCCCTGTTCTTTTTCTTTTATAAATGATGTAAGTAACTCAACATCACTCAATCTTTTATCATTTGCCGTTGGCACCACTGCACACTACTCGGGCTCCGACAATAATCCCATTACACTGTATTTCAATGACGAGATTCAGAAACTATTTGAATGGTGCTCTGTGAACCAGTTAATGCTGAATGCTAAGAAAACCTCGAATATCATACTTAATCCAAATAAAGGTAGAAAAAATAATCTCTGTCAAGAGGTAAAAATAAATAACGAAAACATTAACAAGGTTGGGGCCACTGAAACAGAAAACAAATGTGAAATTCTTAGGAATTAGCATTGATGAACACTTATCCTACATGGCTCACATATCCCGATTATGCTCGAAAATAGCACGCGCAAACTATAGTCTCAACAAAGTTAAATCTATCATTCCTCACGGAGCTCTAAAAACATTGTATTACACCATCATACATACCCATTTAGTATACGGAATCCGGGCATGGGGCAACCCAAGAGCTATCAAAAAACTAGCTGTCTTGCAAAAGCGATCATTACGAATAATTAATAACAAAAAATACAATTTTCATACAGATCCCCTGTTTAAAGAAAACCAAATATTCAAGGTTGATGATTTGTTTAAGCTACATGCACTACTGTCCGTGTTTGACTGGCAGAACGGCAGATTACCGGTTTCTTTCAACGATGTATTTAAATTATTGACAATCCATCTGGTAGGACAACCAGACAGTCTGGCCTACTATACATAGGAAAAGCACGGACAAAAACTATGGATAAACTTCCTTTATACTCCTTTTCGAATCTATGGAATGATCTGGACGGCACAACTAATATTAGCGACAGAACCATGCTTAAGAACAACTTAACTTCCATATTCATTGCCTCATATTCCAGTTATGTCCGCTACTATAACCCCTACTGCCCTGATTGCACGTCATAAACTTGGAAGTTGACAAAGTCATGCTCTGCGTCTTCATCTGGAATCCTCGTCTTGTGCAACCTGTTGCGCTTCCTCCTTACAGTTGTGCTATGTAAAATACTATATGTAAACAATTAAGAACTCGCAAACAGTAATCTAAATAAATAAATCCTAAATTTCGTCATCCTTCGATGATGATGCAGCTAGCGTAGAATACACGGCCAAACATCATTATCTACCCCTCTGTCGCTTTCTAATCGATACGAACTTCACGATGGGACTTGTTACCGCCCTCAGGTTTTATGATGAGTAGAGGAGGGAGTCATGTCAGCAGGTTGCTTCTTGGCAGCCATGAAGCACCATCTTTCCGCTAGCGTATATGAAGAACTCAGAAAAGAAATGATTCGATCACCATTCTCCATCATGTGTCACATAATTGGTTCTAAGTTCATTCATTTAGTCACAGTCTGTTTGCAATCACCCCATCTTCCAGGGGGTGGCAAGGAGACAGCCAATCTGGCTATGTCACTTCCCACGACATACTGCTCGTTACATTTGTGCAATATGCTTATTTGTAACCATTGTACATGTATGTGTACCGTGAATGAAGAATCTGAATCTGAATCTGAATCTGAGGTGATGAGAATCGTATAGGAATTCGTTGTAATGAGGTGAGATAACTCTGTATAAAGATTACGGGGATGAAGCAATCTGATTGGTTAGTTAGCGCCAGGAAAGTGAACTGCCTGGGTGATCTATGGAACAACAAGAGTACTCGGAATGAGGTCAGAACTAACCAGAATACACCAGAAAAGCTAAATATAGTAACAATAAGTAAAGCTAGCCACCAGGTCCTGCCAATGAGGGACGGTTGGGTACAAGTTATACTACTATTGGGTACTATCCGCGAAATGTGTTATCTTGAATAAATCCATGACCCTTGCTATCGGCACTCATAGAAAAATGTAAGTTACAAAATACGGGTGGCGTTGGGCTCTACGAATCATACATTTTCGATTCGAATCGAATCGGATCTATTATTCGAAATCGAATCGAATCTTTAATCGAATTCTGGGCGCTTTTTGAAGATGACCGATAAGGGGAGGATGGCTGTAAACCTGTTTGATCCAAATGTAACGGCACGAGTCCCAACTGATAAAATCTTGCAGCTACATCACCAAGGCATGCCTTCATGGAACGGTTGAGAGACTTACCAGTATTTAGCACTGCACAGGACTAGCCGCAAGTAACAGCTCATCGTCAATATTGTTTGGAAACTTTAACTTTGTTTTCAGCAGTTGTAGAGACTAGTGAGACTGGAATTATCATGGGAGGTGGTATGGGTCAGATACTATTTGTGTAAATATAGAGGAAATTACACTCTTTACGAACGCATTCTGTCTTAACTATATGTTTTGTGAGACAACGACAATGACTAAACCACGCTATATTCCCGTATAAAGATTTGAAAGGAAACGAATCTGGCAGCTGATTTCGAATCGAATATCAACTTAAGATTCGAAATCGAATCGAATCTCGAAGCTTCGCAGGATCCTAGGGTGGCGGCGCTGGCGGCACTCAGAACTGCCCATGATGCATAAATTCGGTGAGGTTACTTCTTAAAAAATGCAATGCCATTCAAGTTAACCCTTTACCCAACGTAACGCCAAAAACCGGCCAGCGCTATTTACAAAAATTGCCAATTAATTTGCATTATTTTTTTTCTCATCGAGCTCGTCCCAATGAGGGGTCATAACTGAAAAAAAAAAGTTATTCAAGGATTTTGGTTGCAAGTGTCGTCTGTTTTTCATGTTAGAAAAAGGGTTAAGAGAAACAAAACTGCAAAGTGTACCAATTGGTTAACGAGTCGTAGAAACCGGCGGTGTGGAAGCAAAGGGGACTAGGGCACTGCAAAGCTTCGAGATTCTATTCGATTTTGAATCTTAAATTCGTATTCGGTTCGATTCAAAATCCCCTGTCCGATTCGTAATCTCTCGAATCTTCTTCACGTGAATATATCTTGTATCAGTCCACTTCGTCGCCATCACTAAAAGTATAGTTCAGATGGAAATTGCCCCAAAATAATGTTGAAATTAAAAACTGAGTGTAATCTCCGGTATATTAGCATAAATAACATCGGGAGGCATGCCACCAAGTATGTTAATTCTAGTATCGCTAGTCTCCACCACTGTTAAATGTAAATTTAAAGTTTAGAAGCAATGTCGACGGTGAACTATGATCCTGGCAGGGTAATATTACAACTACATCACCAAGGCACGCCTTCCGACGAAGACGGAACAATTTCTTAAATATGGAGCCTAGAAGGTGTGCTTTTCTCAACTGGAGAGGTGCGTTATTACCAACCATAGCTTTGTGTATTGTATTCCTACCATGCCGTTAAGGCACATGTGCCACCACTGATATTTTGTCAGTATATATCTTATCAGTATGAGACGGTGCCCTTCTATGACTGTGCCCCCTATACGAAATGATTCCTAAACGCTCCTGACGAAATATTAATGATTCTTGTCGAATTGTTTTCATTTTTTTTTGCATTCCAAGTTATTGCAATTGGCAAGAGATTAACCCTTTGGATTCAGAAGACCGCTTTTCCGGTTCAGGAACATGATGCGTTATAATGCCATAAAATAGTATGGTTGTTAAGTGAATGTGTAGAGTAGACCAATCATTAATTTTAACGTGTAGACCCAAGACTGCACGTTGAAAATATTAATTGGTCTTACCCCCACCCTCACCCCCGCCCCCACCCCACAATGAATATAGTCTCTTCCAGTATAGGCCATAGAACTGACATAGACGATAACACCAGGGTTCAAAGTGTTAAAACCGAATCTACAAATGGATAGTTGCCAAGTATATGGTGGAGAATCGTGATAAAATACTAATACGGACTCCATTACTTCCCAGTAGACGGAAACATCGGTAAATCCGCCAGTGAAGTGTCTCATACATTTTTTCCCTTTTTAGTATAGCCATAAAATGCCAAATAAATCCTTTCCTGGGATGATATAATATGCCCTTATAAACTACTCATCCCTCACTTACCTCGTCATGAAAATCGAATTTTGACTAATTTGTTTCATTTGAAATTAATAGACAGACGAGGAAGGTCCAATTAAGAAGCAAGTAATTGTTGAGAACTTGAGAAAACACCTATGGCATCAGTAGAAAATAAAGCAAAGTTCCCTTTTGAGTGTGCAAAATTTGACGAGAGCGCTTGCTTCGTTCGTTCGCGTGGTGGTTTCGCAAATTTAAATCTACGCGAACGGATGACCGGTTGGCCAAAAGTTGCATCTTGAATGGTAAAGTCTGAGTCGCTTAAATGAGAGAGTGCTAAATTTTTTCTCAGCCTCAAGATTTGTTCACGCATTTTTGTCTTGTTACTACAATTCATGTAGGCACTCTCCCATAAACTGTAACAATGCAAATCAATGGAGAAGAAGTCATTTTACTTACAGGATAATGAGAAGGATATCCACAGAATATGAAGCCTTTAACTTTAGGTACCTGCAGTTCAGAATAAAGCCCAACATATGGGATTCTAGCACTCTACCAGTTAAGCAACCTTTCTTTTGTCTTGACAGAGTTTTAGACTTTTGTCGAGAGAGGTTTATTTCAATTCCATGCAATATATGAATACTTGTTAATGATAAAAAAAAAAAATTCCCAAGAATGCTTATACAGTCGAGTGCACGGTTAGCCATCTCCAACCCACGTGAACGGTCAGTCAGTTAGAGTCATTTTTTAAAATTTTGCACACTGCCCTTTGTTTTGTTACTTTTAAAAAAACGAAAAAGACAAACAGCTCTTCAATGTCCCTTCTACCTATTAATATAAAATTTACTCACAAAAAATAAAGCTGTTGAATCAAGCATGCACTTCAGTTTACATTTTGGGGGAATTGCTTCAAAGATAATTCAATGCTGTCAGAGTGAAAGAGATTGTTAATGTTATCAATACTAATTGGAAAGAGAGCCAACATAGTCTTTTTCAGGTGTTTGAATGTGAATTTCAATCATTTTGCTAGTATTAGAGCAGATATAATGTTGAAAACTCATCCACTGTTGTAATCAATAAGTGGAATGGGTGATACAGTTAAAACTAGAAGTCTTGTCATGAAATAGCACGTCGATTTGCGCGTTATTCTACGCGTTATGATCATGGTAAGGCTATAAAATCCTGTACATATGGCCTGTACACAGGCAATTTTTCAGCCAATGGACCTCCGGGTAACCCGGAGGTCCATTGGCAGAAACATTGCCTGTGTTTGATATGAGTAACCAGGTGAACCTGTCGTGCTTTGAATGCCATTCGGCATGGCAACTGTGCGCAATTCCTATGCGCAATTAAGCCTAAATAATCGCACAATTCGTGATAGGACTTCTAGTTTTAACTGTAGTTTAGAAATATCATTTGAAATGTAAAACTAAACACTTTCATGATGTAATCTAGATATTGATTATGATATCTACTCAGCATTCAGGGAACAATTGGAACTTTATTTTCTTAGGAAGACAAGTTTGAGAGTCCTAAGTGGGTGTGTATCTAAAAATTGTGAGTTATTCTTTTTTACATAAAAGTGGGTGATTGGTCCCGAAAATGTGCAGCACAAATTTTGGCATACTTTCATGCACTTCTTACTGCTCCACCACACTGAATTATGTGGAAGAATGTTTATTTGGATCTGAGGAATAGATGCCAGGTCATACTTCTGGATAACAGATAATTTAATTTCTGATTCAAAGATCTCAATGACATGCAATTTAACGGAAAAATTAACTGTGTAGTAGATGAAACTGATTTGATATATTAATATTACATTGTCTCTTAACCCTCTGCACTCTGATGTCAAAAGGACAAATTTTCAGCAGCAAATATTTCCCACAATGCAGTTTTGATATTTAGCCAAATATATCTTCTTTGACAGAGCTCAGTGCCTGAAATATTAAAATGAAGAAGTTTTGACTGAAACTGAGGAAAGTAGTAGACAATACACTGTCCATGTATTTATCGATATAATAACAATCTATCAACAAAACCAAATTCATACTATTGCTTCGGTTTTCTGTTTGCTCAGAGCGGAAGCGTCGATTTGAATATATGAGAAACGTCAATGTGTGATCCGTTTGTCCGTCTGTCAAGGAAGCGTCCATCTGGGACCCGTAGTGTCTGGAAAGCATCCATCTAAGACCTGTCTCTCTGGGAATTGTCCCTTTTGGACACGTATATCTTGGACATGTCAATCTGAGCTCCCATCTATGTGTGAAACACCTGTCTGCGCGACGTCCGATTAAACAGGGTATATTTGAGATGACCCGACGGTGACGGCTCAAGTCCAACCTGATTAATATTCCAAGTACATCATCCATGCATGCTTTCGTCGAAGGCGTGCCCATGACACGGTTAGAACTAGAGCCGAAACGGTTAACCGATTAATCGATTAATCATTGATCAACATCTTGATCGATCTAAAAAGTAATTGATCGATTAGACGTTACTTTTGAACTAGTGTATTATATGGGTTATCAAAGGAACAAACGTGCTCCAAAACAGGTAAACATTGTCACACTGACTAACATCAATTATATGAGATAGAGTAAACCATGCAGGTTACTTGCTGACATACATGTTTACTTGCATGATCATACTGTATCAGTAGCTGGAAATGGTCGTTCTTAACCCTTTACCCATTGCGGGTAGCAGACGATACTTGCAAAATAAATTCATGAATTACTGAAAATTTTCAATTTTTGTCTCAAAAACATAGCTTATGACCACTCATTGGAACGAGCTCGTTCCAATGAGGGGTCATAAGCTATGTTTTCGAGACAAAAATTGAAAACATAATAAATCTGAATGGAGATTTTTGAATATAGTCCAAGTCAGTTTTGTTTATTACGTTGGGTAAAGGGTTCATGCTGTAAATCATCAACGGTATGGCAATTATTCAGATATCTATTTGGACAAGTGATTAATCGGTTAACCAATGTTAATCCACGTGATTAATAGATCAAGAAAACCCCTTAATCGTTTCAGCTCTAGTTAAAATATTAGCCAGTAGGGATTATTGTTAAAAAAAAACATCCCCAAAAGTCAAAACTTCTCGAAAACTTGTTTGAAGATAAATAAAATATTCATGTAGCATTCGTTACTTTTTATTTATTTAACCAGAGGCAGAGCGGCCGTAGGGTCCACACAAAGGGCCCCCAAAATTAATGCAGACCAACACCAGTTCGTGCATGAAATTTCGTGAAAATGACCAAGACTGATTACACAGACGTCACGCCAGTATATCGAGGTGTATCTTTTTCTAATCTGGACTGCAATAGAGCACATTTCGATATATAAGGAGACCAGTCTGTAATCGGCCGTCCATGCAGATGCAAGGAAACAGCCTTCTTTTAATCTGAAAAATCTAAATTTCCCCATTGAGCCAAATTACGATCTTCCTGATGTGCCCCCCCCCCCCCCCTCCCCCGGAGTGAAACCATTTTTGCCGGATGAGCAGTGAGAACATAACAAAAATTCCATCGAAATGTATTCTATGTGGACTGCCGTTGATAGCTCAGATGCAAGGAAGCAGCGTTCGGCAGTTAAAAAAAAAAATTCTCCGGATGCGGGTCCCCTTAGGGTACCCCCAACACCTCAAATCGGATACTACTACAAACCTCCATTTATATGACCGACTTTGTGTATGACATAGGCCTAGGTATCAAGCATTTAGAAAGAACATGATTACAAGCGCGAAGGAATCCATATCTCAGACTCCATTGATGACAAAAATGCCCCCCACCCCCCAAAAAAGCCTTTAGAGACACCTTAAATATACTACCTGAACGATGACAGGTTTCTGGCATGTTGCCGATCTTCCGACATCCAAAAGTCCATTTCCTATCCTCAAAATGGTTGTGGTGTATACTTGTAATGTCGGATAGAAAATATCCTTTCTGACACGTGAAGTCAAATGGCCGATCAAAGTCGCTTGTGAAGTGATTATGATTTCGTTTACTGAGTGGAGATACCTGGAAAAAACAAAGAAATGTAATCACTCGTAGACAACAAACTAGGATTACAAAATGTTCTGACATGATAGGACGGGGGTGGAAATCTTTTGCAGGCGCTAACTGGTCGAGTAAAATTACTGGGAAATACAGACCTGGAGAAAATATAGATTGTTCGACCTGAACGAACGCAGCTTCTTTGCATCTGAACAATCAATGGCAGTCCACAAAGAGACATTTCGATGGCACAGCATATTCAGCGATCATTTGGCAAAGGCAAAAATGGCTCTACCGGTGGGGGAAGGGGTACATCGGAAAGACTATAGCTCGGCCCAATGGGAGAAAATTTTGATTTTTGAAACTGAAGGAGTGCTGTTTCCGTTCATCTGAGCGATTAATGGCAGACTAGACTGCTGGTATATCGAAATTCCCTCTGTTGGCAGTCCACATAAAGAACATTTCGATACACTTGCAGTCTGAGCTAGCAATCAGATCCATTTCACCTTTTCAAGAAATTCCACACACCAGCAGGTGCTGGGCTGCATCAATTTTGGGGACCCCATGGAAATCCAAAGAGGACCTAGGGTTCGGTAAATCACGACGATGTTTCTCTCGAACTGAATCTCGAATCGAATCAAGCAAAAGGTTCGAAACCGAATCGAATCTCGAAGCGAATCCATTCTTCAATTGTTACGACACTGTGGCCTATTGCTGCTGTATGTCTCCGTCGTGAACTCATGATCAAAAGGCATACAAGACTGTTGGAAAATTGACAGGTATCGCGAAGTGGTCGAAGCGGCCTTTGAGCAGATCAAGTTATTATATTTATTGGGGTTTAAGGTCACATACTTATGCACAATGGCTAATTGTGACCGTGACAGTTTTAAGGGTGGAGGAAGTCGGAGCCACCGAGCAACGACGAGTAACTGTCAGCTCCTCAACATTCTAACTCTGATCAAGCAGGGTTACAGCGATTGAAGACATGTGCACCATCGACGTGCAGTACGCCTTAGTACACGGCGTCATCGTACCCCCATTTATGGCAACCGGGATAAAGTGCCCTGTCTATGAACACAACGCGGTTCGTCCCGGACGGGGATCGAACTCGGGACCTCTAGCATAGAAGTCCAACAGTCAACCACTGAGCCACCGTGCTCCCGAGTACATCAAGGCCAAAGCATTGCAGATGGCATCTTGGTGCATTGAACTTATCGGTCGATTTCTCGTGCAAACGAGCCCTTAGGCAATCTCCACTATCACTTCAAATGCGTTTTTTTATGAATTTCCCGACTGAATTTGTGCTATCTTGTTAGACTGGCCACGTTCAATCTCATTCATCAGAAAACTGCAGGGTGGGTTATCATATTCAGAAAGTCGACAATAAAAAATGTTTATAGGATATCCAAATCTCTCCAGGAATCGATTTGTTCGAATAATAGAGATGTTTCGAATCGAATCGAATCAGTGACTGCAAACAAGACACGAAATCGAACCGAACCTCGAATGTTCGCCAGACCCTAATGGGGCCCACCGGGAATTTTCCCGATTGACCATTCGGCCAGTCAACCTCTGACCTTCAGATCAGTCTGATTTGGACATAAAAGTAAATACAGATTCACCGCACGGTGTCCTGGTGAGAGCGAAAAGCTCGGTATTCTCGCAATCACGGTGTGTGTGTTTCATATACTTTTTCAGGTTGTTTAGCCCTTATAATCACAGTCTATAGGCCCTTGTTACAGGTCTTCATCATATTGTCGACGCAGATTACTTTTGCACTGGAGAGCTTTATGATTTTTTGAACATATTTAATTTAACCAGGATTCCATAACAAGGTGTGTTCTAGCTAGTTTTTTTAGGGGCGGGGTGATATCTGAAAGGCCGTTGTGTGGGTTCCGAAGGCCTCCCTTAGTCCTAACTATGACCCTCCGGTCATTGTCCCCTCTTCCCACATCCCTGAAGAGAACAGGGAGGACGGGCAGCGTCTTGAGTCCTAGTTAAGCCCCCCCCCCCCCCCCCTAATAAAAAAAACAAAAAAAAACAAAACAACTTAGTCCTCTTAGATCGAGGCTTTTGTAGCGTGGGTAGACCCTATATCCGTGACCATTTTGGGGCTCCATGTTGTGCGAAAGTTGCATTTGGGCCATTTTTTTTTTGGAGGGGGGGGGGGGGGGGGGGCAGCGAAAATGCTTTGAGTCGACAGGTAGCCCCTAAATTATATTGCGTGCATCGGAGAAACTTCACCAAACTATATATGGCTGAAGCACTTCAAAAAGTTAGAAGAAAAAATTGAAAGAGAGCATAATTTGGGCCCAATTACATTGTTTGTGTACAGCGTTTACCGTCGCTATCTAGGAAATATAGAAACCTGGTTCCCTGGATGCCGACAGCCAGGGAGGACATGAAACCTAAATCAATATGCTTCTTCCACGCGGAAAGCAAAATATGAACCCGGGGACTTGATTTGAACAAACTTGCTTTAACAACCGATGCTGAAAACTGAACATCAACAGATCTGAAGAAGAAAACTTCTTGTTCCTTATATTGCAGCAAGTTTTAGTTTGGGTTCCCCAAGGAAGCCGAAGTATTACACTAGAGTCTTTGTTTAAACAAGCATCAATCTGACACCTCCACCTCTCACCCCAAAGGTGCCTCATACCAAATGTAAAAGTCCTGACTAGTACTTCTGTTAAAGTAGATTTTAAAAAAATATTCCTCCTATTGCACTAAGTTAAAATTTGGCTGCGAAAGGGACCTCAGATATGAAACCAGGGACGTGACTTAAAAAAAAACCGAATTGGACTACCCTAAACATCCTGTATACCAAACATCAAAAAATTTCGACTGCCGGATACTTTTAAAGATTTGTCCTCATACTGCATAAAGGTAAAATTCAGGCTCCAATAAGGAGCCGAAATATTAACCTTGGGACTCTTGGTTTGACTACAAATTAACACCCCCCCCCCCCCCCCCCCCACAGCATTTTGCATGCCATATATCACAGGATTGTGACAGGTTCTGACGAGCTCGTTCCAATGAAGGGTAATAAGTTACGTTTTTGATACTAAAAAATGAAAACATAATGAAAATTGAATGGTATTTTTTGTGAATAAAGCTGGCAGGTTTTAGCCGTTACGTTGGTAAAAGTGTTAATCTTTTATATAACATGGCGTAGAAGCAGTTACAAGACCATTTTTCTCCATGTACTAAAAGTGTTAATTTTCGGTTCGAAAACATGGCTCACGAACCCTCACTGGTGTGTCCGTGACGAACTCGTTAAGTTAATAGTTCATTTATGATGGGGAAGCGAAAGTTGGGCACCTATGTGAAGTACGGATTTGAGCACTGTGCTGGATGCTCCAGACCGATACGTTTGGTTAAGGGTGAGCAAACCATGCATGGTGGTATCAGACTGAATGCGCCTTGTGAAATAACCAATTTCATTTTTTGTTTGTTTACTGGGGTTCGTTTAACCCTTTACCTGACATAAAAAGCAAACGACACATGCAAAAAAATTCTTGAATAACTATTTTTTTCCATTTTTTGTCTCAGAAACACAGGTTCCCACGTGGGGTCATAACCTATCTTTTTGAGACAAAAAATGTAAAAAATAATGAAAATTAATTGGCGATTTTTGAGAAAAGCTCTGGCCAGTTTTGGCCGTTACGTTGGGTAAAGGGTTAACGGCACTTTCAACAACCGGAGTCACATCGTGACGGACAGTTCAGGGGTGGAGGAAGCCGAGGTATCCGCCAGAACCGCAGAACAGCGGCAAACACTTGTCAATACTCTCCATTTGACTAACTCTGCAGTGTCTGCACAATCAGAGTTATCAGCAGTTGAAGGCAGGTGCACCATCGACGTACAGTGCGCCTTGGACCAGGGCGCTCCCGTCTATCAACATGGTCAATCTAAATTAAGTGTTTTCCCCAAGGACACAATGTAGTTACTGTCAACCTGTCGGTTTGAAGTTCAATGCGCTAACCACTGAGTCGCCGCGCTCCCGAAATAATGAAGTGAAAAAGAGGCAATAATATACTGCGCTCACACAAGTGGTGTTTCTCTCGATAAGAATGGGATCGGGTCGCGACACTTTATAGGCAACATGAGCAACGCGAAGCGTGACATTTGTTCCCGACGGTGTCATAACGTCATAATGGCCATATTGAATTGGATAGCTGGACAAAAATCGAAAAGACGAATTGTCTAGTCATCCACAAGTAACCCCTACAATTATGATTTCATCAAATGAGCGGTTTTCAAATCCAACATGTAGTGAATGCAATACAGAAGTGGAGAAACATTTTCGAAGTCGAACGAGGGAAAAGGGTGTTGCCTATTAGCTTTCGAAGCAAGCGATCCTTCGGAACGCTTGCACGTGACCCTGAGGGTCGCTTTCGCTCGCTATAATTGTTTTCAAAGGAACATTCGGATACCAATTGAGTAAAGTGACTGGACCATCAGTTGAGGAAAGTAACAGGGGGGATGGCGTGGAGGGGGGAGCGGGTGCCATTGAGATATTCTCCCATAATACATCGGGAGTCAGACTAATTTACAATTTACTACATCACGTGCCTTTACTAGCAACACGCAACACCTCTAGCAACAGGCGATATATTGGACAGATTTTGACGAAAATTGATGTATGGACCCATAATGCAATAGGAGTCCAAACCAAGGAGTCGGTAATGATGTAAGTTTGTTTCCCTAGCAACGAACGTACCTCCCTAGCAACGGGCGGCCTCCTGGGCAAATTTCGACTAAATTTGATATATGGATCCACAATGCACTAGGGCTGCAAATCAGAGAATCGAAAATGGTATCAGCTGTTTTCCCTAACAACCAACGTGCCACCCTAGCAACGGGCGAGCTACTGGGCCAATTTTGAATAAATTTCACTCGTTGACCCATAATGCATCAGGGATTCAATCCATGGAGTCGGCAATGATGTCAGTTTGTTTCCCTAGCAACCAACGTGCCTCCCTAGCAACGGGCGACCTATTGGCCAAGTTTTGACCAAATTTGATATATGAACCCATAATGCACTAGGAATCCAAACCACGGAGTCAAAAATTATGCAAGTTTGTTTCCCTAGCAACCAACGTGCCTCCCTAACAACGAGCGGCCTCTTGGACCAATTTCGACCAAATTTGATAAATGGAACCACAATGCACGAGGGATCCAAACCAAATAATTGAAAATGGTGTCAGTTGGTTTCCCTAAGAACCAACGTGCCTCCCTAGCAACGGGCGGCCTACTGGGCCATTTTGACTAAATTTGATATGTGGAGCCATAATGCATCAGGAATTCAAACCAAGGAGTCGGTAATGATGTCAGTTTGTTTCCCTGGTAACTAACGTTCCTCCCTAGCAATGGGCAACCTACTGGGCCAATTTTGACTAAATTTGATATGTGGAGCCATAATGCATCAGGGATTCAAACCAAGGAGTTGGTGTCAGTTTGTTTCCCTAGCAACGAACGCGCCTCCCAGCAACAGGCGGCCTCTTGGGCCAATTTCGACCAAATTTGATATATGGATCCACAATGCATTAGGGATGCGAACAAAAGAATCGAAAAAAAGGTGTCAGTTAGTTTCCCCCAAAAACCCACATGCTTCCCTAGCAACGAGCGACCTACTGGGCCAATTTTGACTAAATTTCGCTTGTGGACCTATAATGCATCAGGGATTCAATCCAAGGGAATCAGAAATGTTGTCAGTTTGTTTCCCTAGCAACCAACGTGCCTCCCTAGCAACGGGCGATCTACTGGGCCAATTTTGACTAAATTTGATACGTGGACCCTTAATGCACCAGGGATTCAAACCAAGGAGTCGGCAATGATGTCAGTTTGTTTCCCTAGCAATCAACGTGCTTCCCTAGCAACAGGCGATCTAATGGGCAAGTTTTGACCAAATTTGATATATGAACCCATAATGCACTAGGAATCCAAACCAAGGAGTCGAAAATTATGCAAGTTTGTTTCCCTAGCAACCAACGTGCCTCCCTATCAACGAGCGGCCTCTTGGGCCAATTTCGACCAAATTTGATATATGGAGCCACAACTTGGGATCCAAAGAATCGAAAATGGCGTCAGTTGTTTTCCCCAACAACCAACATGTCCCCCTAGCAAGGGCGACCTACTGGGCCAATTTTGACCAAATTTGATCTGTGGAGACATAATGCATCAGGGATTCAAACCAAGGAGTCGGTAATGATGTCAGTTGGTTTCCCTAACAACCAACGTGCCTCCCGAGCAACGGGCGACCTATTGGATCAATTTTGACCAAATTCAGTCTATAAAATAATCAGGTTTTCATTTTTTTTTCATTGTTTAAGACCAAGTGCTCATGGTATACTGTAATAGTCTGTATAGCTATTTTGGTTTATGGTATTATCTGTTTCGAAATTATAACTACTGAGTAAATTCACTTCAGTAACCAAAACATAGGCTAATTTTATGTAATAGCAATTTTTAATAGGAGGGTGCGGAAGATCATACCTATTGTGAGGGGCAAAAACCAACCTTTTCTGACGATCACACTTATAATTATCTCTCAAGCCAGAAAAATGAACTTTTCATGTTGTAGACAACATCAGTAACAAAACTAATAATACACTTGATGCAAATACATTTGATGAAATTAAGAATTGTCATTGGTCAGAACCTATTCACAGCACGTTCAACCAAAGTGATCTGATTTTGTCAAAAATTGCAGAATCGTGGCCAATTAGTCAGAAACCAGTTCCTTATATTGGCCTTATATTGGCCTTATATTGGCCTTATATTGGCCCTGTTCAGTCCGCAAATGTGGTAAATTACTCTTCTCTTTCAGGAAGGCAAAATTCTTTATTAAACACTGAATGCAAACTTCAGAATGAATACCTCGCACTTTTATTTGGAATACCACATCCATATCTGGCCAATTTTGGGGGGAATTCGAATAAATATGCCTACAACATTTCTACAAGCATTGATAATGAGTTACAAAATAAAAACAGATTCGCGCTCAAAATGTCTCTGGGGATGGAAATTGCCTTTTTAGATACATCAGTTTAAATTTGTTCAACACTGAGGATTTTCGTATTTACATAAGGGAATCAAATTTTATTTTTCAAAACATTCATCATTTTGAAGATGACATAAAATTAAGTAACCCTAATGTACATGTACAGGACTATATTAATGACAAGTACAAACCAGATGCCCCAGGGTATCTTGGGCTACTGATATAGAGATAGAATGTACAGCTACCTTCATACAGATGCCTATATATGTGTTAACAGTAGTTTGTAACAGTAATCAGGTTCTTTGGCAAAATTTCCATTACCTTCACCTTCTTCTGGGAATCATTACATTACACTCGTTAATCCAGGGGAGCGTTATCTACTAGCACAACCAGCCAATGTGACATTTGGTATGGTCTCACTCTCATCTATAAGGCTAAATTTTACAGCAGGAATTTTGGGAAATACAGTTTTAGCAGTGTAGAGTGGCATAACCTTGGATCGGAGGCAATCTCTGCATTCAGGAAACTGCCACCCCGAACCTTGAACTAGCACTCTGTAAACACGTCTTGGAAGATTATCCTTTCCCTTTGACATTAAAAAATTAAAATATCATCAGGTAGTTATTCGCAGCTCTGGATTTTTTCATCGTCCTTTTTTGCATAGCTTTGCTATAATTTCTTGTTTCGGTATCACCTGGGCATATAGCCCATACATTACGAAACTACAACTCAGATTCAACGTTCTGGCGTTTCTTTTCCGACGGAGAAGGTTCTTTTCAAGTCCGTGCACTCTAAAATCAACTGAGTTCAGAGGCGGCGGAGCCCGGGGGCACGTGCTCCTTCACTTGTCTCCACAGATATGTTTTGCAGTTACACAATGAGTAAGAATGGTCGCATACATGCGTGTCAATATACAGGCATTCCTGTAACATTATTTGCAAATCTAAACAATATTTAGCCAATGAATTCCACTTTCGGTCGCTTCGGTCCGTTTCTTCTACTTCAATTAACTTCCAACCCGAAGACTGGCCTTAGGGTTGGAAGATGGTTGAAGTAGAAGAAACGGACAAGACAGTAAATACACAGCGGCATATTCATCTAAACGAGAGACTTTAGCGAGTCATGGTACATTTACCGATATACGATTTTAACATTTCTAACACTCGGTCGAACCATGGTAGCATTGTAAATTTGTGCCTATCCACTTTTATCGAGCTTCCGCCATCCGTAATTGGGTTAAAAATTACCACAAATCTACGTTGTTGAGTGAATACCAACACAATTGGGTTCATGTTCACTCAACCCCAGTTGATTTGGGTTGATTTTTAAACCAACTCATTTTAGAATGTGATTCCATGAGAATTTTCTTGACTGCTGTATTGACCTTTTTTCTAATAAAACAACCATCACTATTAACAAAGGGAGTCATTTAAGTTTCATTATTTTATATTTTTACCTAATAAACATAGTTTGATCCCATTCCACTACAACGAGCTCGACGATCTCGTCCCAGTGAGGGGTCATAAACAATGTGTTTGAGAAAAAAAAAAACCTGAAAATTTATGATCATTCAAGAAATTACGTTCGCGTGTGTCGTCTGCTATTCGTCCTGTGTAAAGGGCTTTGATACACATACAATAATTATAGGACTGTTATTCATTTACTTTCCAATTTAATAACTGCCATTCAAATTATATTATCCCCCCCCCCCCCCCCACCCCGTCATACGGCAACAAAGTTCTGGGCGGAGAAAGGAGGTATTCTGGAAACAACAGGTTCGTCCGCTCGACCATCTGTCTGTGGAATAAATTTTGTCCGGAGTTTTTTCGGTCATTTATGAGTCGTTATTTTTTTAAACCTGATGGAGAAATGAATCACAGTGGGAATATGTGTACCAGCAGTTTGGAGATTGGTCGGACATGTCGTTTCAGAGTTATTGCATATTTTGTCTTGGAATTTTCCGTCCGCGGAAACGATTTCGTCTGAGCTAGAATTCTTTCCATTTTCCTTTGATTTGTTTTAAAAATGGGTCGAGATTAACCAGCATGAGGACTCACGGACGGTGTACCTGAGATTTTGAGATCTGTCCAACTGAGTTTGGTAAAGTTATTGCCTTTTTGCGACTTGGATTATTTGGGTACCCTCCCATCATTCTCAATGTGACAGCAATTTAAGGTAAGACTCTACACAAGTCCTAACTTTGGGAGATTTGGAGAATCCCTTCTTGAATCGAGTGAACAAATATACAAATATACAAACAAATATACATTAATGTTCGTCCAGTCCGGCATTTTATGTCATCGGGTCGCGGTTCTAGTAGAAATGTACTTACCAATCGTTTTAGCAGTATCTTTTCTATATTCCTGGCATCATATTCGCTATCAGAGATGACATTTCTGTTCGAAGATTTGGCAAGAGCAGCTGTAATAGCTGTAAAAAACACAAAAATTACAAATATTGTCGCCATTGATGTCACGCTGCTGCTTTTGCGGAATACGTTGTTATTCTTACAGTCGGGCATTTCTTATGATTGATAAACTTAAGTACTTTTATCGTTCTTAATTGTAACGCCGAATACCACAGAGTTTTCGAATTTTTTTTAGTCTGTGTGTGAGTATCTACGGACAATAATTGTTTTATTCAGATCATTGAATAATAAGATAATTGTAGACAAGGGGCTAATACTATAAAACTTTTACAATTGTATTTTCTAGAATTGCATTTTCTATAGTTACGACTTGAAATGTTTGGAAATGAAGCATTAGCATTTTCAAAGATGTGACAATTTGCCAGTTAACAAATGGCCATATATTTTAAAATGCTAATGATTCATTTTAGTAAGAGTTATATTAGGTAGAAAATATAATTATGAAAGTTTTATAGTATTGATTCCTGGGTTGGTTATGTGAAGTGGTGTGGGAGAAGTGGGAGAGACCATTGACTGAGGAGTCATAGTGAGGGTCGAAGAATGGTGACTCTAATATTGGTGTCCTGCTTTTGGGTTCCGTGTGCCGATGTTGGTATTGCATGTTTTATTGGTACAGGCATTTATTGTGAGAGTTGCGTTAGGGAAAATTCAGAGACTCCAGTTGGCTGAAGTCTGTGATTTCTGAAGGGAGTAGCTAATGCTGTCAATTTGTTCACCATTCTACTTGGGTAGCGTTTTGTGTAATGTACTCGTTTGTCTAATGTGCGTTGGGCTGAAAAGCACCACTGTATGTAAGCTTGAAGGCCTATGAATTAAACAGTTGTTGAGGAGCAATAAGATCTCTTGATACAATTACAGAGATTCTTGCAGCCAAATCGCCCAGATGGATCACACTTGCCATCGTGGTGAAGCCTCAGGGTTTCCTCTCGTGTATATGGTCTAGTGCAGCTGTTCTCGTAGCCTCAAGTTTGTAGGAGGTAAGCACCTCTAGTACTTAGGTCGAGTGTTTTGGTGTCTTAGATGACAGCGGTGACGGGTAACCGGCCATTGTATGCCCCGCTGTCAGAGCCTGCATGCAATGCCCATTCACCCGTTTATCTTCTTTTTGTCAGGTTCAGGCTTCTCTTGGGTCTAATTTTTCATTAAATACAGGTATTTTGATACGTTAGGCGTAGGGTGATCACTTTTGACGGAAAGCGTAGCGGCGTTGCGTTAAGGTCTAAGAAATATCAGTTCTCAGCAGCCAGTGATGTCATTTTTAGGAATGCCACCGAAAGGCTAAAAATCGCTGCCATATTGATTCGTAACCTAGCCGGACTAGTGGACTGTCATACTCGAAGACCGTCTCGTTGCCGTAGATATGTGTACACGCCTCTTTCTTTGTCGATGCTGCATAGTCGTCGCCACATTACCGTTGACGGAAAAACGGATATATGTGTACGAATCTTTAGTCATGGATGTAAGTGATCCGTTCCAAAAAAATCCTTAAGTTTTAAATCACATCATTTCTAGCCAAGGATCTTGGGCAAATAGAAGACTTTCCATAAAAGCTACAGCTTTCTTGAAGGTAACAGACTTGTCCTGAGTCAGTTCCCAGTCTCTATATGCATAAAAGATTTTCAAGATGCACATTGCATTTAGTCGAACTCGGTACAAATCCTAAATTCAGGAAAAATCCTAAAAACTTACATCCCTGTTTAGTTCTCCGATGGCAAGCAAAAATCCTATTTAAAATAATTACGCACTCAGGATGTTTAATAGGAGACACCACAAATATGAATATATTAGATCTGGACCTTTGAGTAGGCCTATACATGCTCGTACGGAGTTTGTCGTATCCGACACTGTCGACACGGATTGCTTTTCGTTGACGAACTGTGGTTTATAAACTTGTTTATCTGAACTGTGATACATTGTTTGATCCGACAGGTTGGCCCCAAATAAATTGTGTGCATCTGGAAAACTAGAGCATCAAAGAATATAGAGCCGAAACACTCCACAACTTTGAAAAAAAAATAAACACCACATAATTTGGGCACAATTTCATTATTTGGGCACAGTGTTTACCGTCGCTATTGGGGGAATTTAAAGGACTGTCGTAATGAAAGAGTGATGACTGGAAACGTTTATTTTCGGCGTGACTCAGTCATTACGTGTACGCTTCATTTAAAACCCATTTTCGTCACACCCTGTGATCTCTCTGTAATATACTGGTCCACCACCCGGGATCATCATGTAACTTAATCATGGGGTTTCACGTTTGTTTTTTATTTATTATGATTTAATGACACTTTTGCCAGCCAGAGTCACCTAGTGTCGGACAGTTTTGCGGGGTGGAGGAAGCTGGAGAAAACCACCAAGCAACGCGAGCAACTGCCAGACTCTCCAATGCACTAACTCCACACAAGCAGGGTTAGCGTTGGTTGAAGACAAGTGCACCGTCGACGTGCAGTACGCCTTAGTACACATCGCCACCATTGGCAATCGGGAATTAGGAGCCTTGCCCAAGGACACAACGCAGTTACCCCGGGACGGGATCGAATCATGAACCTTTCGGTTTGGAGTCCATTTCCATACCCACTCAGCCACCGCGCCCCGAGGTCTCACATCCTTGTCCAGTTAAAACTGTTCCTAATTTTGGTACGTTCGATAAGACGTGTAGGACACTCCTCTGTTGAAAATATACATGAAAACATGCCTCGCCCCAAATGGAAAGCTTCTTTAAACAGAATTCTGTTGGTAAATCTAAGCATTGTTATCTTTTTTTTATCTCACGAGAACAAACATCACGTTTCACAATATCTCGAATATGCCTGTGTTGAACCAGAATCTCTAATACATCTGACATTAGTGACATTTACAATTGTACATGTGGTCAGCACAGATTTACGGTCAAAAAGTCCAAATTGTGACGCAGCAGTTCGGCACCACACAACATCTCGGAGAAAACAACCCACAAATATATGCACCATACGGATGGCTTCCTCGTTATGAGGAAAGCATATGAAATCTGGCAAGCATTATAAATAAGTTACAAGACGTTTACTTGCCAGGTATAGCGTCATGTAAGGCGACGTAAAATTAACATTAGGCGAGGGCCGTATTCATAATGTCACCAAACGAATTAAAAAATAAACTATATTTTTCGATTTCAAGAAATCAAGAGATAAACCTATTTTGCTTGCTTTTTGAGGCACTGGCAAAATCGGCTTGCTTACATAGTTTGAAAGTATTTCAGGCTACTCCGTTCGTAACTGATAGAAAACTGTGACATTACTGTTAGTGACACAAACATAAATGGTGTAGGGTTAATGCCGAAGTCAAGATATTATTGCAAAAGTCTCTGCACACATATATTCATGTCAGCTCAGTAGTCAATTAATTATAAATACCGATAAGCAAAGGATTTTCCAATATTCCATTCAAAATGGTAGTCAAATGGAAAGAATATGAGGGGCACTTCACTCCAAAGCCCTCAAACTGTCTGAGGGTTAAAACTTTGAACACGACATATAACAACAAAATTCTCGTAGGATAAATGCCCTATCCTCTCAAAGTCTACGTTTTGAGAAAATATGGCCCCCAGTGCTGAGAAATCCGCGGCACGTGAATGTTAGTTAATTTTTGCCAAAAATATGCTTTGTTCGGACTTTTTTGGCAAGAAGAGGTTAATGCGGGGATACCTCCTATGTTCCGCAATGCGTTACGTTATGCCGCAGTTATTAGGAGAGTTTCGGGCCAATCAATCCCTCTAAGTTGTCATACTTTGACTGTCGCATGCGACCACAGAAAACATTCAGCGCTCAATCAATTTGAAATGGGGCGAAATTGTCACTTGAACATATCCAATTCTGAAAAAATGAGATTTTTTCTGGATAGCACCTGATATTTATGCAGCCCTAATGGACATAAGGGTTAAACCTTACAACAAAACTTACAACAGCAAATATGCTCATAAGTTCACTGTGAAAACGGGCCTGCAAATCATTTTTCGATATTCTATTCAAAAGTGGCAGAAAAGTTAACTCAAAATGGGCTGATTTTAAAGAATTTGAGGCTTCTCCAATTCATGGGCTAGCTCATACACGGTCACTGGCAGTGTAGGGACTCAATATTTGGCCGGGTTTCCCCATTGAATAACTTAATATCCCATATTACACCAACGCTATAAGAGCATGATGATTGGTCAAATCAAACAGGTGGCGGCATGATAAGAGTTAATGTGCAGTACACGTTCTGTCGTTACAACTTACCACCGGGGCCCACTTACAGTGAGTTCATCCATAAGCCTTTGAAGTGTTTATCAAGTAGCCGAACAGTAATGACTTCGCTTTAAAACGGAAGGAATTCTGAAGAGTGAAGTAATAATGCCTTCCTTTTGTTTGTTGTGTAAAGAACAATACAGTGGACCAGTACACAAGTTTTAAGTTACCAGAGAGCAGTGGCCGATCTCGTGATTGTGCCCTCTTCCTTTTACAAGAGGGCGGTGTTGTCGAAATTACTGACTTTATCTGTTCGACATTCCGACCGTCTGTTCGTTTGTTCGTGGGGTAGTCTTGACCTACGTTTCGAACAATAACGTTTGCACTGTTCATCGTACAAGGCTCATTTTTAACATTTTAACACACAGGTTACCTACAGTGGAGCAGTGGGTGTGATCGCTTGGGAGACCTTTGAGATAAAGGATCAACGTCATTGTTATTTTATTATTTTTTTTTTGGGGGGGGGGGGGGGCGGGGAGGGGAAATTTTAGCTTTCTCTTGCACAAAACTGTAACTTTATACTCAGATTACCTTTAAAG
The DNA here is from genome assembly GCA_031216915.1 of Pictodentalium vernedei. Taxonomy (NCBI): domain Eukaryota; kingdom Metazoa; phylum Mollusca; class Scaphopoda; order Dentaliida; family Dentaliidae; genus Pictodentalium; species Pictodentalium vernedei. Next base: position 86,593,299 of record CM062293.1, read on the forward strand.
GATCGGGTGATTGTAGGTCTTAAAATTCATTTATTTTGTCCTAATTTGGGCACATTAAGCCCAGACATAACAGCCTTATCCTCTTATGTGTTATTGCCATGCCTTTCTTTGTGTTTCTGTGGGCCATATTCTGATGGAAGTTATTCTCAAATGTAGAAGAGGCAGAGAAAATTTATATATTGTTCTTGATGCCTTCACACCTTCTCTAATTTGGGCACACCTGTAAAGGGCGTGGCATTGAGGTAATCTAAAGGCCTGGATTGTTTATAGTGTCTTATATCAATGGTCAAGGTCACTGCTACTAAGAAGAGAATTTTAATTTCCACCAGGCGCGTAGCCAGAATTCAATAATAGGGGTGCCCTAGCCATTTATTATTATTATTTTTTTCTTTTTTTTTTGGGGGGGGGGGGGCAAAGATGATATTAGAAAAGCGGTTTGTCTGGGGTCTCGGAAGCCTTCCATAGTCCTAACTACGACCCTGTGGCCGTTACCTCTCCTATCGCTTCCCTGAACGGAAGTGGGAGAAGGGGGCATCGAGCGGAGGGTCAAAGAGAGCACAAGCACTCTCTCTCCTCCCAACCTCGAGAAAAATGTTCAAAATTTAGTGCTCTGTGAGAGAATTTGAGGCATTTGTACCGTGTGAAGCCCCTACACTGAAGACCCTTTAGGGGCTCTATGTTGTGTGGAAGTTGCAGTGGGCCAATGTTTGGGGGAGGGCGCAGCGATAGGTGTATGGGGACCAAGGCCCCCTCCCTGGAGCTAAGCCACTGGTTTCCACCCTTTAATTTCAGTTTCCTTTGTGTATAAAACTATAACTTCACAGTTCACACACAGGTTGTTTTTTTTAGGTATCGATGATTGGGATAGTGTTTTGGGTCAACATATCAAAGATCAAGGTCACTGTTATTGTACATAACATTTCAGTATGTGCCTTAAGTTTCATTGTCTTGTGGACAGAGAACTGAAACCTCATAAAAAATGCTGCTTACAAGAAGTGGTTGTGTTGTTGATGTTGTTGTTGTTAAGATGTGGTTGTGTTGTTGTTGTTGTTGTTGTTGTTGTTGTTGATGATGATGATGATGATGATGATGATGATGATGATGATTTATTTTGCAGTGTACGTACATACATGTCACACAGTATAATAATGGCGGGGGTACTAAAATCTACAAAAATATACAGACAAAATTCAAAGTACACAACATGGAGATTGGCTTTCTACCTGACACACCCTGAAATGATGAGGATGAGGCATTGTAGAAGAGTATGACAGTTAATCAGGATATGTTATTGAGTATTATGTTTATAAGGAATTTGGCAATATGGACAAATAATTTTGTACTCTTGATATTGAGAAATGAAAATGATTATAGAGGTTTTATGAATGTTTATGATTGTTTCAATTAACCATATAACACTCTGATAATGCAACAGAATTTTCTCCAACCACCCCGTTTTTCTCTTGACTAACTACGAATTAAACCAATTATGTCTTGTTTGACATTTGACAGAGCTTACTGTGCTCTCTCAAACAAGATATATTTGGTTAAATATCAAACTGCATTATGGGAAATATTTGCTGCTGAAACCTTTGACCTCGGAGTACAGAGTGTTAATTCAAGGTAAATGTTATTTATTATAAATAAACTTTCCGACATGTCTTGATCTACACAAACTTGAATACGACCCCCCCCCCCCCCCCCCCGCCCACCCTCTCCTCCTCCCCCATCACCAATGTAATCACGTTCTGGTGACCAAAATAGATACAGCATACTAATTTTGGTTCGAATTGACCCATCACTTCTGAAAAGAAAAAAATTCAGATAAAGCCCAAAACCATGCCCCACTCAAGGTCCACTGAGCTTTTTTTCTATTTGACAACCTTGTCCTGAGTCTGCTTATTATATTTTTCATTGTATGTCATTCAGTAATCCTATGAAGACCTCTAAAATGTGTGACTGCAAGTATATCTGTCTGTCTCTCTATCAGACAATACAGACATGCTGGTTTTTTTGGTTTGCTTTTCATTTGCCTGGCTCAACATTTTTAATAACTACCCCCCCCCCCCACCCCCACCCCACACACACCTCCAACACTCACCACAAATATATTAAGCATCAAACACCACTCTAGTTCAGAAGCAAATATCTGATTCATCCTCTTTGTAAACATATTTTCTACAATTTCAATCTTTTTCCAGAATGGATGTCTGTGGGGCTTAAAACTAAATTTGTGAAAGTGCACTTATGGGTACTTGCAGGCATAAGCATTGCACTATGGGAACAATACTTGATGGTTTGGGGACATTTTAACAGTGTTATGAGATATCACAGTAGCAGTACTGGTCATAGTGTTGGAAAAATAATGTTTTTTATGTTTTGTTGGTGCCCATAGCAATGACTCTAGGTGCCTAAACTGAGAAAACTGAGGCTTTTTTCCTTGGAAACATTGCAAAATATTCATCAAACACAATGTGAAATGTCTTTAGAAGACATAATGTAATTTATAAATTATCACATATGGGAAATTTGTATCACAAAAGGTTTGTTTTGTGTCAACATCAATTAATTTAGGAATCATACCATAGTTCTTGATGAAAAGTGGGCATACTGGTGGGGGGGGGGGGGGGGCACATTTAGGGCTATATTTGACCACATCAGTAGGAAGAAGAAAATTTGACATCAGTTGTTGGAATAAAAAGTCACTGTGCTTTGATATTGGTAAAAATTACAGCTGGAAACCCAATTTTTTGAAACAAAAATTGATATTCATATTTTTCAAGGGGGTTGGAACACTATTTCTCATGCCGTGTAGTTAAATGACACAAATGTTTTCCCCAAATATGATGTACTGATGCAGATTTTAGTTCTATTTTGGGATCAGGGTAGTTTTCAAAGAAAGTTATGAATTCTTATCCCTCTCAGCATACTTATTAGGTTACAGGCAAGAAAAATCTATTGGGGGGCAATGCCAGTTCTTAAGTCCATTTGTCATAGTTTGGACACTTTTCCTTGAAAGAATAAATTTCCCATGTTTTTTACTCAACAGAAGCCAAAAGTTGAATTATAATGCAGAAATGACTCTTTTTATCTCATGGAGTGGTAAAATGTAACTTTGGTATGACTGGGGGATGATTATATGTATCAGTGCAAGAAATATCAGAATTAGAGTTACCCACCTTGAAATGTCAGAAATGATGCAATCTCTAAAATAAGCAGGCCTTTGGAAAATATACTGTTTCAATAAACATTTGAAACAATCTAATGACATCTTGCATTATTGTTGAATATTCCAGATGAAAAAAGAGGGCGATTTCATGTCTTTCGGACCTAAAAAATACAATTGACTCTTGGTGTAGTTTTGATGGGAATTCCCTGAAGAATATGCGCATATGAACCGTCCTTTCTTCTGGTCAGATTTTCTCTCTTATTTGTTGCATGACCCCCTCTTTTCGGGTCAGAAAAAGTTGTCTGAAGGGCTGTGCTTGACAAAGATATTTGAATTCCAAAATTAAAGTGATGCGATCATAATGTTTTTTGCTTGAACAATCTAATGGTCAACAATGGGACAATATTTATTGCTGTGTTACCATATGGTCTCATACATGGTCACTGGCAGTGTATGGACTCAAAATATAGCCGGTTTGCCATTGAATAACCTAATATCACATATTCCACTGATGATTTTAGAGAGAGTTTGAGAAATTTGTACCATGTGAAGCCCCTATATTGAAGCCCCTTGGGGAGGGGGCTCTATGTTGTGTGGAAGTTACATTGGGCCAATGTTTGGGGCAGAGCACAGCGGTAAGTGTGTGGGGACCAAGTCCCCTCCCCCCCGCCCTCCCCCCCCCCGCCCCAGCCCGCCCCCCCCACACACACACACACACTCACTCGCTCACACACACCTGGAGCTACACCACTGGTTTCAACTCTTTAATTGGGAGACCTCTGAGATAAAGAATCAACGTCATTGTTATTGCTATTATTTTTGTAAGCGTGGTGGGGGGGGGGGGGGTAATTTTAGTTTCCTCTTGTGCACAAAACTGTGACTTTATACTCAGATTACCTTCAACAGGTCAGTGATTGCAGGCCTTTAAATACATTTATTTTGCACTAATTTGGGCACACTAAACCCAGAAATAACAGCCATATCCTCTTATGTGTTATTGCCATGCCTTTCTTTGTGTTTCTATGGCCATATTATGATGGAAGTTATTCTCAAATGTAGAAGAGCCAGAGACAATTTATCTATTTTCTTGATGTCTTCACACCTGTAAAGGGTATGCAATTGGGGGTAATCTAAAGGCCTGGATTAATGGCTGGATTGCTAAAGTGTCTGGTAGCAATGGGTAATCGTCAAGGTTACTGCTATTATGAAGAGAATTTTGATTTCCACCAGGTGCATAGCCAGGATTCTATAACAATGGATGCCCTAGCCATTTTTGAGGGGGTGAGGGGGAAGCAAGATGATAATTGAAAGGTGGTTGTGTGGGGGTTTTGGGAGCCTTCCTTAGTCCTAACTATGACCCTGTGACCATTACTTCTCCTCCCACTTCCCCAAAGAGGGCAGCCGACCAGATGGTCATAGCTAGGACAAGCCCCCTCCCAACCTCGAGAAAATTTTGCAAAATTTAGTGCACTAAGAGTGAATTTTTTACATTCGTACTTTGTGAAGCCCCTATATTGAAGACCCTTTGGGGCTCTATGTTGTGTGAAAGTTACACTGCGCCAATGTTTGGGGGATGGCTCAGCGATAAGTTTATGGGTGCCAAGCAACCCCTGCCCCCAGCATAAAGCCACTGGTTTCCACCCTTTAATTTTTCAGTTTCCTTTGTGTATAAAACTATAACTTCACACACATATTGCTTGATAAGTAACAATGACTGGGACAGTATCTGGAATCAACAGATTGAAGGTTAAGGTCACTGTTATTATACATAACATTTCAGTATGTGCCTTAAGTTTGATTGTCTTGGGGATAGAGAACTCAAACATCATAAAAATGCTGCTTACAAGAAGTGATGATGATGATGATGATGATGGTGGTGCTGTTGATAATTTATTTTGCAGGTTATGTACATACGTGACATACAGTATAATTTATTTATTTATTTATTTATTTATTGGTGTGTAAGGTTGCATATTTCTGCACAATTACTAATCATGACCATGACAGTTTTACAGGTGAAGGAAGCCGGAGTACCCGGAGAGAACCACTGAGCAATGGCGAGCAATTGTCAGCTCCCCAACATACTAACTCCACACAAGCAGAGTTATCACTGGTTGAAGACAGGTGCACCATCGATGTGCAGTATGTCTTAGTACACAACACCACCATGCCCCCACTTGGGCAATGGGGGCGGGGGGTGAAGTGTCTTGCCGAGGGACACAAAACGGTTGCCGCAGGTGGAATTCAAACCGAGGATATCTTGGCTTGCAGTCTACACCTCTACCTACTGAGCCACCACTCCGACACACATTATAATAATGTGGTACTAAAATATACAAAAAATATTAATCCTTTACCCAATGAAACGGCCAAAACCAGCAAGCGCTATTCTTGAAAATCGCCTATTAATTTTCATTGTTTTTTTTTTCATTTTTTGTCTCAAAAACCTTGGTTATGACCCCTCGTTGGAACCAGCTTGTTGAGCTCGTTCCAATGAGGGGGTCATAACCTATGTTTTTGAGACAAAAAATGAAAAAAATTAGTTATTCAAGATTTTTTTTTGTGGGTGTCGTCTGCTTTTCATGTTAGGTAAAGGATTAAGACATAATTGAAAAGTACACATCAGGGAGGGGTGTCGTAACCAGATTAGCTGTCTACCTGATCCCCACCCCCCACCCCACCAAAAAAAAAAAATAAAAAGGAAAAATGATGATGATGAGGTATTGCAGAAGACTGTGACAGTTAATCAGGATATGTATTATTGAATATTATGTTTATAAGAAATTTTGCGATATGGAGATAAATAATTTTATACTCTGATATTGAGAAATAAAAATGATTATAGAGTTTTTAAGATTGTTTATGATTGTTTCAATTAACCCTATAGCACTTTGGGAATGCAACAGAATTTTCTCCAACCACCCCATTTTTCTGTTTTCTGTTGATGTATGAATTTAACCAATTATATCTTGTTTGACGGAGCCCACTGAGCTCTGTCAAGCAAGGTATATTTGGTTAAACAAGGTATATTTGGTTAAATATCAAACTGCATTATGGGAAATATTTGCTTCTGAAACTGAGGGTTAATGCAAGGTCAATGTTATTTACTATAAATACACTTTCCACTGTGTCTTGATATAAACAAACTTGAATATGACCCTTCCCCCCCCCCCCCCCACCACCCTCCAATGTGATCAAATGGTGACCAAATAATAGCACATAGAGATCCAAAATCTTGCCCCTTCCATTACAACAGCAAATATCGTTTGAAGAACTATTGTTCTACACCCAAAAGAAAGCTCTGTACCAAATATCATGTAACTGCACCCATTCCATCACACGAAAAAAAAAGGATTCCTCAAAATTTGGCGTTATTTTCCCCATCACTCCCAACTTGATTAAGTTGACTTTAAACAAAATCAAATGTGATGTCAAAACAAACAAACAACCCAAATTTCACTAAAATCAGCTCAGGGTGTTGGGTAGTTCAATGACACTAAACTGCTAATTTCACCAAATTAATTTAAATTTAGATGTTTGTGATATTCGCAGACTTCTCCACACCACCCAAAACCAAGTTGAATAACATTAAACCCCGACGGCGCCAAACATATAACAAGAGGCCCCAAGGGGCCTTAACTGCTCACCTGACAAGTTGTTTAAAGAAATATTTTGGTTCACATTCAGCTAATCATGGCTCATCAACACTCCAGAGGAATGAAGTCATGAAATTATTATAGGGTCCTTTTTTAACATAAATTCACTCTAATTCCTTCAAAACATATTTTGTAGCAATCTTTTTTCATCCACTTAATTGACCCCAGGGGGTGGGGAGTTGGGGTAGAGTTGGAAGTCATAGGGGTATTTGTTTTTTTGTTTTTTTTTGGGGGGGGGGGGGGGGGGGGGGTGGTTGGGGAACTTGGAGGGTTGCATAAAATCACTCTAAATCTTGCAATATATATTTTGCAGCCAAACATTTTATTACATCTAACTGACCTCCCCCCACCCCGACAAGTAAGGGAGGGGAGGACATAGGTTAAAAACATTTTCACATAAAACCATTCTAATTCATCTAGGAACTTGATCTTGAAAAGAATCCCCCCGCAAAAAAAAATCTGAATTTTGGTCCAAAAGTTGTAACCGGACCCAAACTTTTCAGGCTAAAAATTGAGCAAAACGCATAAAAAATCCCCCCCCCCCCCCCCCCAAAAAAAAAATATTCCGAATTTTGGTCCAAAATTTTGAAGTCTGAGCCAGACCAAAAATTTTCAGGCTAAAATTTTTTTTTTCATCTCAAAATTGAATAAAATACATAAAAAAACCTAAAACATTTTTCAAAATTTTGGTGTCCAAAATTTCCCAAGTCTGAACTGAACCAAAAATTTTCAGGCTAACACATTTTTTTTTTTGTTTTTTGGTGCAAAATTTCTAAGTCTGAACCAGACCCACAATTTTCAACCCAGGGACCCAATTTCAACAAACTTGAATCTGTGCCCCCCACCCCCCTCGAAGATGATGTATACCAACTGGATCTGTTAAAGGATTCTGACTGGTGGTCTGGTGGATCTGTAGGAGATTTTAAAGAAATTTCCTCATATTGCACTAAGTTAAAATTCGGGCTCCCATGGAGAGCCTAAATATTAATCAAGGAACATGATTTGAACAAACTTGAATCTGCACCCTCCCCCCCCCCCCGCCCCACCCCTAGAGGTGATGTACACCAAATATGAAAATATTCTGGCCACTGGATCTGAAGAAGAAGATTTATAAAGAAATTTCCTCATATTGCACCAAGTTAAAATCTCCCATAGGGAGCCCCAACTATTAACCCAGTGACTCGATTTGAACAAACTTGAATCCGGCCCCCTAGAGATGAAGACGTATACCAAATATGAAAAGATTCTAACCATTGGAGCTGAAGAATTTGGGGGGTATTTTATGGGTGCTATCAGAGTTATGCCCCTTGTGGTGTCACCGCGGGCGTGACAAGTTTATTTGAACAAACTTGAATTGGCATATGATAGGGAACATGCACACCAGATTTGGTTCAATTTGGTCGAGTAGTTTGTGAGGAGAAGTCGATAAGGTAAAGTTTACGACGGACGATGGACAGAAAGTGATCAGTAAAGCTCCCTTGAGCTTCGCTCAGGAGAACTAGAAGCACAAATATGAATAAGTATGGAAAACTCAGACTTGAATGTTATTGAACTAGGGTTTGAGTGGCGTATATGGAGAAGCCGCAAATACCGTGTTCACAGACGGCGGACAAAGAATAATTACTTTCAACAAGCACTGACAAGCCGCATATTTTCCAACATTCTTCTCCCCCTCCACCCCCCCCCCCCAAACACACACATACCCTCCCTCCGCACAAAAAAGCCTGAGGATGAGATAATCTTCAGCAGTAGGGAAAGATACATAGTGAACAGGCTAGAATGAAATGTAACGCAGGTCAGCTGAAAGACAACACCAAATACATACCAATTAGGTCTTCTTGCTCAAGATGTTCTTTGGCCAGATTTCAAGTTTACAAACGTTTTGATCGTCTGTTGTGTTCTGCTGAAAAAATAGCGACATCGCTCATTTTACAAAGAACTTTGAATTACATCAGAGAAAAGGTATTTTCAAGCCTGTGAGTATTTTTTTGTTAACCTCTTCAAAGACAAAGAATATGATCTCGTGCAGAAATGTTATATACAATAACCGTTTTCTACGGTTTAAACTTTAATCTCACCTCTTTAAAGATTAAAATGCATGTTAGCAGGTGTTCCTGGGTGTTCCAGAAAATATATTCGCTGCAATTATTCTGCGCATCTGCAAATAACACAGGTGCATACGATTCACTTGTGATGGGGCACATTTAATTTAGCCTAACTGGTTTATTTTGACCACTATTCTAAGTATTTGTTCTGGGCCTTTGTGCATGTGGCAGAACCGCGGAAAATAAATGAGTGAGGTTCGAGGGGAGGGGAAGGACGTTGGTACAAAGCTTTGTTGGAAAATGTTAGATTGTGTCAGATGGTCCATCCTGCTGTCGGGAGGACAAAAAAAACCGACTGCTCAGAGCCAGATTCAATGAAATTACTGTACAATTTGTGGGTTATCGCGTCCAGGTACGTAGCTACAGTGAAGGAGAGGGGGGTCTTGTGGACACTCACGCCCCCACCCACCCGAAAAAAACAAAAACAATTCATAATTTTCAATAGTTGGAAATTCGAAGGTAAAAATTCCAATGGTTGGAAATTCAAAGAAATCATTTTTCAGACTTTTCCGACCAGTCGATTTGAATTTTCAACCCGTGGTCACAGTTTTCGATCTATTTCACATTTTCCAATCAGCTGACAAAATTTTATAAAATTCCGACTCGAATCTGTGACTGGTCCGATTTTTCTTCGAATTCGTCGTTCTATTTCACAGGATGCTACAGAATGATTATAGACCGACAGCAATTCAAACAACACCTACTCCTTCCAACTGACGTGCAGTCAGGAGGAGGGAATAGGTATTGGCTGAATAGCTGTCAGTCTAAAGTCCTTGTGTAGCTAGTCAGTAAGGGAAAATACGTGGAGCTACCCGGGGAAATACATTTTTGTTGCGGAAAGAATGACTAGATTTAAGCCAGAGGGAGGCCACAAAATCCAAAATTCTGGGACCCCCAAACCCGGTTAAAAATCTACCCACCCCCTCCCCTCCCAGTGAAGACCCTCTAGCTATGTCACTGCTCGTGTATAGAATGCTACATACCAAACCAATAACACGAGGCAAGCATTTCGCGAGTAGAATTATTATTGTACTGATTTTCACAGTATTAATCTGTGGAGAATCAAATCGCAGTTAAATACATATTAAATTAATTTCATGATTTGAAAAAATATACAACTTATTATTAAAAAATGTTTTACATGCGAACATGAAACAATTCAATGAATGATTATTGAACATTCCCCATCGACTTACTTTTCCCTTTAACATACTCCCTGTATTCTGAAATTTCTCAAAGAATCTAGCTATGGCTGCTGCAAGACAGTCATGCCTTAATTTAATAAAAACTTCAGTAGAGTCTAAGTCACAAGACATCATTTAACAGAAGACAGCATTATACCTTAAATAGGAAACACTGTATTTTTATACTGGCATCTGCAAAATTCACCTGCAGCTGGCAAAGAATTAAACGAATGTCATGTTACCCAGTGGTGACACCAACAGGGTCACATTGGGACAAGATTGGGCAGTAGACTCCCCCCTCCCCATCCTAGTCCATCACCCTAAATTTCAGATGTCCATCCCTATGTCTGCAAAACCACCTCCTTTACTGTGGGCTTGCAGTGGAATATCCTTGCCCCCCCCCCCCCCCCCCACCACCCATCCTATTGGGGAGCACTAGCCTGCTTTTCCTCAAAGAAATCCTGCCACCACCCATGATGCTCAAGTCAATTTCGATCTTATTGGTTTGATTTAAAATAGTAACTGGCCATGATAAAGGTGTTATATGTCAAATATACAATTATTTGGAATAAAATTATAAGAAGATCTTTCCAACCGGTTTTCCAAATAGCTGATTTTAATAAATGTGTATTCCATCACAACAACTATAAAATACACCAAATATGGGATCAAGTCCGATCAACTCAATAAAAAAATTCTGAAAGGATTATGATATGTTGAATGTTTAACTTACTGAATATTTTTAAAAATATTTTTCATTAAATCTCGCCGTGGTTGCTGTGAAATCATAAAAAAACTAAAAAATAATCACTGGAATAAATGTGGTTCAATTTACAGAAAACAATTTGATTAAATGTGCCAAAAATGTACTTATTTCTGGTGGCAAGAGATTTGATGTTCTTGACAAGTATATCTGAGAGTGCCATCCGATTGATCCAAGGAACTACTCTTTCACCAATTTTTGTAACTGTCAATATTGTATGTATGCCCCCACATTAGTCCTAAAATATTCTAGGCTTGATATGGGCTGATGCTTAATTAGAAAATATATTTTGGTTCCCCCATGGTTCAGTGTAGTAAAAAGTAAGTTGGAAGCTCATGTCACACCCAAGAATAAATCAAAGAATGCAATTTGAATAGACTTGTGAATCATCATGTCAAAGATGGTTTGTACCAAGCCCTCAGGCCACCAGGCTAAATGTGTAAAGCATCTGATGTTCTTATGGCCTGGAGCCAGTCCTAGTCCTTAAGCCTTTACCCAATGCAGATGATATCAAAATTTATTATTTTAAAAACCATTTTTTTTAAGTTTTCAAAAAAATTCAACAAAACCATATCATGTGACCCCTCATTGGAATGAGCTTGACGAGCTCATTCAAAGAGGAGTCACATGATATGGTTTTGTTGAAATTTTAAAAAAAGTAAAACTGTTTTCAGCTGCTGAATTTGCATATTACATGGGCAGATGTGGCTGATGCATTGGGTAAAGGGTTAAATAGTCCATCGATTATGTTTAGATTCATTTGTCTGCATTATTTCAGTTGGTCAGAAAAGTGAACCTATGGTTTGTTTTTCCGACCAGCTGATATATTCTAGATGACTGAATGTAAAAATACCATAAATATTCTTTTTCTTTGTATCAACGCAAGAAATGTTGCTCAATCTAGGACTTGATTTGATGGAATTTTTGATGGCTTTTCCATCAGCAAAGAACACTCACCACAAATGTAATTTTATGATTACACTGTATAGTTTTACATATTGTGTTAATTAATATGTTAATGTTTTCAAGTGCTAACTCTGCTGTGTGTCTGTGTGCAGTCTGACAGTTGCTTGCCATTGCTTGGTGGTTCTCTCCAGGTACTCCAGCTTCCTCCACCTGTAAAACTGACTGACACGAGATGACCCCTGGCTGCAAAAAGTGTCATTAAATTCCCAATAGATAAATAAATAAATAAATAAATAAATAAATAAATAAATAAATAAATAAATAAATAATGTTTTCAAGGTGAATTCAATACTTATTCATAGGAATATCTTTAAGTAGGGTTCAAAATAATATCCGCATATCTTTGTGAGTAAGGGTACATTTCATTTCATGAACCAAATAGGCTGCAACAAAATCAGATCCTTTCAGAATTATGGTAGACTGGTGGCCTGAGAACTTGGTTAACTGAACGTTTGTAGCTGACATTATCGTAGTTGGTCTATCTGGGGTCAAAAAGAGGTTGTATTATTTTATATTCAATGCTTTATGGTTCCCCAATAGCTACAGTGTTCAAATGCAAGGTTCCCTCATTCCAACCACTCAAAAATATGACCCTAGAAGCTGTTAAAAATGTGATATGTCAAATTTGAGTTAATATGAATCTGGGTTTATAAGATGTTGTATATTCAATGCTTCATGGTTCCCCAATAGCTACAGTGTTCAAATGTAAGGGTTCCCTCATTCAAACCACTCCAAAATATGACCCTAACAAACTTGTACCCCACAGATGTCTAAAGTTAAATATAATAACAAGGTTATAATATCAAATATGACAAGATGGACAACTTCAATACTTATTTTGTTGTTCTGGGAATTTTTTCTGGTCGTTTACAGGGTCTGTTTGTGGGACCTATTCCTAATGTCATTGTAGAGTGACAAAATTGTGTGAGAATCAGAAAATCTTGTTTTCATAAAGATTGTCACAGATTTGTTTTTGAAAAGCAGAATGGGGTCGCGGTGGCATTGTGGTAATCAGTTCTCGTTAGATCACCGATGTTAAGCAACGTCGAGCCCAGTTAATCACTGGATGGGTGACCGTCTGAGCGATCAATTTGGACTCCTGCATTGTGTCCTTGGGCAAGGCACTTAACCCCGATTGTCCACATGGGGGCATGATGACGCCATGTACTAAGGCGTACTGCACGTCGATGGTACGCATGTCTTCAATCAATCTAATCCTGCCTGTGCTGCAGTGCAGAGTTACGATGTTGGGGAGCTGGCAGCTGCTTGTCATTGCTCAGTGGTTCTCTCTGGGTACTCCAGCTTCCTCCACCCATAAAAACTGTCACAGTCATGATTAGCCATTGTGCATTAATATATGACCTTAAGTGCTAATAAATAAATAAATAAATAATTAAAAGCAGAATAAAATGGGCATGATGTCATTCTGATTTTCAAAAACATTTTCAAAATTCTCACCGTTATGTGATTAAGCCTACGTTCTCAGTTATCAGCCACTAAATCCCAACTTACAGTGAACATTAATCTTTAACTGATTGGGTGACCGAAGCCAAATCTGGACCTTTACTCTGAAGTATAAATGCCACAACCTGAATGTGTCATATTCTGTGTGAGGGCTTCTTATTATCTTTGAAATTAAATTATTTAGTCTGTATGTACTCTCCCCATTAACTTCTAACAGGCAAAGACATTATGAACAAATTTTGTTAACCCTTTACCTAATGTAATGGCCAAAACCGGCCAGCGCTATTCTAAAAAATCACCAATTAATTTGTATTATTTTTTTATTTTTTGTCTCTAAAACATAGGTTATGACCCCTCATTGGAATGAGCTCGTTCCAATGAGGGGTCATAACCTATGTTTTAGAGACAAAAAATGAAAAAATTAGTTGTTCAATTTTTTTTGCAAGTGTTGTCTGCTTTTCATGTTAGGTAAAGGGTTAACCCAAAATAATTCAGCACTCTACCAGGTAATGACCTGGGTGATTTTTTGAAATACTCTGCTACACATAACAGGTAGAGGTCTGATAATGATTTCTTGTCAAGATTTTGTCGCCTTAGGAAGATTTGACAAGAAACAAGTGCCAGTGTAATTTATTATTGTGTGGAAGACTTCACCCATCACTGAAATTGAATGTATAAGCCTGTCTATGAATAGTGGCCTCAAGGGGCAGGGGAAGTGTGCACAAGCCCCCTCTGTTGGGGAAATACTGATGCCACCACTGATATAAGCATCTCTTAATATCAGTATCACTTAATATTACAATTTGGCCTTCAAGTGTAACTAGATTAAACTGTCATGAAAAATATTCATCATAGAAAGTAAATGAAAGTAATTGGAAAAGTAACTTTTTTACAAATTATCAAAATTCCCAATTTCATTCAAACAAGGGCAATATGAATTCCCAAATAGAGGGCTCCAGGTTTTTTCCATGAGAAGTTTGGAAAATCCCTGCCCTCAACATGGTGAAATGTAGTTGACCCTTCTTCACCCAAGCTTGGTTCGCTCAGTACAAAAAGTTTATCAACATAATTATGTTAAATATGTGAGAACATGGAGGAAATATCCAGAAGAAACAGTTTTTTTCTTCATTAACAACAGTGATAAATTGTGGGGTTCCATCATCAACAAACAAATTTGATTTCTCTCTTATTCATAATTTTGAAAAGAACAAGTCTTGTTCATAAACTATTTCATAAAGTAACAACGATTTGTTGTATGAATGAAAAATTTGTCTGCTTGCATGCTAGATACATTTCTTACTATAGCTCCTTGCAAATTGCTGGCAGATATTCATACGCAGGAGTGACCAGGTCATAAAATAACTAGATTTGATGAGAAGTATTTTGAAAATACTCATCAGGTTAAGAGTTAAAGATGGTACTGAGATCCAACAGGATACAAAATTGTCTCCCATAAGGATTCATCCAAGAGCAGGGTTCCTGATGAGTATTACCCCATCCCTCCCCCCCCCCCCCGCCCCCACCACATCTGCATATCCCCGCTCAATTCCAGAGCCATCCTCCTCCAAAGAAACCAGATTTTATTTTTTAGATATTCAGAATTCAGCCATTGAGGCCTCACTATACAGGCCTGGCATTTTCAGGAAAGTGATTTATTCACATGCCTACTGCTTGCCTTATAAAAATTAAGGAGGGCAAAAGCTAGCCTTTCTGGCCTTAGAAAATAATGATTAACATAACAGCCTATTCCTAAAACCCACATCGTTTTAAATCTCTGCTACATGTATGTTAGTGGTGTCGGTAAGACGGCCACACTACCTCTCCCACCACTCCTGGGCTTGCTGCGGCCCAGAGGTGTGGAAGGGGTTGTGCAGCATTCTCACAGACACTATCTTGTTAGCAGCACCAAATAAAATGTACAAAGCCGACTAGGCAATAAAACTTCATTTTGCCACTTTTAGCTTTTGTTAGCTTGATGAGAGCTAATCACTTCCCTAGGCTATGAAGAGTGATTTTTAGCCATCCTGCATTTTTAAGAATGCCAGGCATGATTATTCACATTCAAAAAATGACAGTGAGAAGTCCTCCTCTACTGGGTTGTTCTACACATCAGTGGATAAAGATAATCATATTTCAATAATGTGAGTGAATTCATCTTATCTCAGGGGACAAAATTAGTCTGAATACATTGTTCCTGTGTTATCAGCTTCCAATTCACTTGAACTAGTAAATAGGAAGTACTTGTGGGCTGTGTAAGAGCAAAACATTAGCAGTATTTATCTCCATCCCTTGAAAAAAATTAAACAATAAAAAAAACTTCTCATACCTTCTTCTACATTTCTCCTGTAATGTGTTTTGTATTGGTCATCACTTTGCAATAACATGTTTTACCCCCTAAAAATAGTTCCATTCCATGTCACTGACTTAATTCTAATATATATGGGGGTATGAGGTGAATTAACATTTAACTCCTTGAATGCTTCTGGCGGATATTTCTGCCTGAGTAAAAATTGAGCACATTTAATTTAAGCAAATTTTCCCCTACAAATTTTATCGACTTTTTGACCAGCGACCTCTTGCGTAAAATTTTCAGGAATTTTTCATCCTTTACAGCAGCCACCGTGACTAGATTTGATAGAAAATATTTTAATAATACTCAGCAGGTTAAGAGCTAAAGAGGATTTAGGAGTCTGCTGTACTTTGGGTTGGATGCACGTATTCAGCTGGAGATGCCTGTTCTCCAAGCATATGACAACTCATCATGAACATGACTGGGGATATTCAACATTCAAATTACCTCCCCTATTCAGAAATGCTCATGATGTATACAAAGTTCTCTGTTCAACCTTTCCTGTAGAAAACAACACACAATTAAATTTTTATTTCATCATGCAAATTCACTCACCTGAATAAAACAGCTGAGTGTTCAAAAATGGGTCAAAATAGACAAAAATTTCACTTTTTGGAGATAAAATTTCAAATTTTCATTCATCCATTGCAATAAAACTTATGTTATACATGTAGGAATTCTTCATTCACCCCATTGAGGAGGAATTTACAACATAAGATCAGCATTATAACAAAGAAAACACACAAGGGTTTCTTAGTTTTTTTCATGATGATTTCTCAAAGAACATTTTATAACCCACAATTGTCTCATTCCTCACCTGCAAAATGTAAGCTTCTAAATAGGTCTGGGTTACTCTGTCAACACTTTGACGTCCAACTGAAATGCATCTGACTCACACAGTTTGAATCAAGACCAACAGATTATTTCAGCGCCATCATCATTAATGGGAATTACCATCACAAAATAATGTTATGATCCAAAATGGCCATTTGGTCAGATTTGGCAGAGAATATCCAATAATTATAACCCTGGATATAACTCTTCAACATTTTGCATGCTGCTGGCAGATATTCCTACCCAGGACAGGATTTTTCTTGCCACTGAAATATGTTTAATTTAGGCATATTTAATCAAATTTCCACCTTGTAAATTGAACAGATTTTTTTTGTCAATGATTTCTGGAATTAAATTTAGATAAATTTCTCATCAAATCTAGTCTTCACAGCAACCATGACAAGATTTGATGATGAATGTCTTAAAAATACTTAGCAATCAGCAGGTTAACCCTTTACCTAACATGAAAAGCAGACGACACTTGCAAAAAAATTTGTGAATAACTAATTTTTTGTCTCAAAAACATAGGTTTTGACCCCTCATTGGAATGAGCTCCTTTCAGTGAGGGGTCATAACCTATGTTTTTGAGACAAAAAATGAAAAAATAATAAAAATTGGCAATTTTTGAGAATACTGCTGGCCGGTTTTGGCTTTGGCCCTGGGTAAAGAGTTAATAGGAAATGAGACCTTACCACCCTTGTGATGCCCCATAGATTGTCCTGATTCGGTCATCGTATAGCCTAAATTTTAAAGGATAATCTGTTTGCATAAACATTTTTCTTTGGAGGGGGAGGGGTAGGCCTAAAGATAACCGCATCCATAATCTCGTCATTCACCAGGCGGCCTAAGAAATGATCTAAGCCAATCTCTAAAGCCCAGTGCACATACAGGAATGATGTGACTGTGAAATATGCAGACGTTTTAGGCTTTTTGGCGCCTCGAATTTCTCATTCGCGCAGAAGCGCATTTACAATAAAATTACATCGAAATTAGGTGGCCTAACATGATTATTTACCCTTTCCAGTTTTAACTTTAATATGGGTTATTATTCTTCCCACTTTATCTCACTTCAAATGCATACTCGCCGTTGACCTCAACCGCTGATATTTATCTTCTTTTCGATCGTAAGCAACATTGGAACTTGGAAGCAAATTTGATGATGTATTTCCAACAAGGAAGTAATTCAAACTTCTAGCGAAGTCATGTGATCACCCTACATTTTCTCCCTTTTTCTGAGAACTTTGGGAAATACCCGTTTTAAAAATATACACTTAGGGGTCACTGGTCAACTGGCGTGTCAACCCAAATGTCGGCCAAAAGCAGAATGTGCTATAATTCATAAATGCACCAGAAAACGTATTTTAGATTAATTTTAACGCATATTAATATATTTTTAATGTCGAGTGAATTCCCCATGCATGTGTGACGGTTTACAAAAAAGCACCCCCCCCCCCCCGCTCCCCGCTACTTCCCACTGGAGGCCACAACTGTTGCAGTGTCAGACATGTTATGATCACGACACGGTGAGCATGGCTAAAAATCCCGGGAGAGGGTGTTGAGTTAAACAGTACCGGTACTACCAGGCACCTAGCGACAGGTATACATGTGTGTGTGTGCGGGGGGGGGGGGGGGGGGGGGGGGGGGGGTCTTCTCACCCGCCCCCAATAACCATAATAATTTAATTTTGAATATCTGGAAACTCGACGGTGTAAATTCCAATGGTTGCAAATTAAAAAAAAAATCAGTTGAGGTCTACTAAAGGATTTTCCGATCAGGCGGACGACTGCGATCGACGATCGGTAAGAGTTACCGATCAAATTTTCCTATCAACTGAAAACAATTTCCGATATTCTGATTCGTATATGTATGACCGGTCCGGCTCTTCGAATTCATAGTTCCATTTCCCTTACGATGACCTGGCTACACAAGGACGATAGACTGAAAGCTATTCAGCCAATACCTACACTCTAAATTCGACTGGGTTGAAAAATAACCCAAATGGGTTGTTTTGTAACCCAACCATTGGTTTCTATTTCACTCCACCCAACACTGGGTAGAAATAACCCAATTCAAGAGGTTACATATTTTAACCCATTATTGGTTTAAAAAAAATAACCCATAGTGTAGTAGTCATTTGGGGTTGAAAATTGGGTTGAAAATTTCTACAAAAAAGTGGTTGTTTTTAACCCCAAAGATGAGTTGATGTAACCTAATTTTGTGGTCATTTTTCAACCACAAATTTGGGCTAAATTAAACAACCATATAATTGGGTTAACGTTTCAACCCAAAATTTGAGCTGAAATAAACAACCACATAATTTAGTTACCACTGACAGGTTTCTGGGTTGGAATTGGGTTACAAAAATGTACTCAAAAGTGGTTGATTTAACCCAAAAATAAAGATAAAGTAACTCAATTTTAGTCAATTTGTTCAACCCATAATTTGGGTTAAATAAACAACCCACTGAGGTAGTTAAAATTATGTTGTTTTTTGGGTTGAAAAAGTTGACTTTCTAAACCAATTTGGGTTGAAATACCTATTTGACTCCCCTTTTGGGTTAATAAACTCAACCCATTCATTAGTTGAAGAGATATTTCAACCCAAATTGGTTTCTATTTCACTCCACCCAATTTGGGTTGAAAATAACCTATTTTTCTGGGTCGTGTACACTGGGTTAAAGAAAATAAATCAAAATATGGTCAGAATAACCCAAAATTGGACTGGGATATTATTCTAGCCCAAACAATGGGTTACTTTGGAATATTATATTAGCCCAAATAATGGGTCACTTTTACCAGTTACATAAGTTATTTTCCAAGGTATTCTGCTTGACACTTTTAACCCTTTACCCAACATGGATAAAAGCAACACTGCAAAAGAAATTCTTGAATAACTAAAGTTTTTAAGTTTTGGTATAAAAAACATGTATGTCCCCTCATTGGAATGAGCACAACAAGCTCAGTCCAATTAATGAGTGACCATAAGCTATGTTTTTGAGTCAAAAATAATTTTAAATAAAATAAAGTCTGAATGTCGATTTTTGTGAATAGTGCTGGCTGGTTAAGTTAGGTAAAGGGGTAATGACAGAGAAGTTTATAAATTTAATACGGCTCACTCCTTTACTTTCAAATGGACAATCCTTGCATGGACTAAACCACCCAAATTTGAATTCATCCCCCTCTCTAAGGAATTTAAGTGCCAAAAATAAGATTTCGACTGATGGTGCAAAAAACAATTTGAAAATGTATCTCCCTCCCCCCCACCCTTCCCCTGTACCGGTAGTGAATTTACTAACAGGAAAAAACAGTTGCCTTTCAGATTATGAGATACTTATTTTTTAACACAGACCAAACTGGCCTATTCAAATTTCCTGTGAACTGATATTAGAACATTACATCCCTGTTAACTGAATAAACATTACAAATGCCAAACCATTTACCATATCTTCATTACAAATTCAGCCTCTTATCCCTTTACCCAACGTAATGGCCAAAAGTGTCTGCACTATATACATGTACAAAAATCGCCATTTGAATGTTTTTGAGTTTTCAATTTTCGACTCAAAAACACGGCTTATGACCACTCATTGGAATGAGCTTGTTGAGCTCATTAGAATGTGGGGTCATAAGCTGTGTTTTTTAGACAAAAATTGAAAATGTTTAGTTATACAAGAATTTAGTTTGCAAGTGTCCTCTGCACCCGCAATCGGTAAAGGGTTAAATAAAAAACCTTACATTCTGTTGGGTTATTACTTGGATGAATAGCGAATTCCCAATATTGATAGACATTTTGGGGACCTGCATACATAATTCTGACATTGAATCTATTGTATCTTGTTTGACAAAGCTCAATTAGCTCTGTCAAACAAGATACAATAGAATGAATACTTAATTTATCATTAGCAGATAGGAAAATGACCCAATTCCTGTTAATTGCATACTCCTGTTAACTGGAACCTAAGAAGTGTCACACCAAATGAGAATTCTCAGTGCTGTGTAGTTTTGGAGATATGCTTGTTTAAAATTCTTTCTATTTGAGCTTCTGCAATTTCCACAGGGCAGCGGGTGATTTTTTGTTTGTTTGCATAAATCAAGTATTTAATACCTCCTACCAAATTTGCTTTATATTGGCCTCTCGGTTTTGAAAATAAGAATTTGGGGCAAGGCCAAAATTGGTGCCTCTCCCATTACCACAGCAAATATTGCCCCACAAACTTCATTTGAGCGATTTCAAATTGTAACCCCAAAAAAGACACTGTACACCAAGTATTAAGTCATTGTAGTCACTGGCTCATGAGAAGATTTTTTAAGATTTAGGCCAACTTTGGGGGTGTGGTCCTACCCAGGAGGGGGAGGTAACCCATGTGAACACATCTGACTTGGTATTGGAGTCGGACAATGCCATTTACCCAGCATTTGAAGAAATTGGACCAGCGCATGCATGGTTTTGGGGGAAATGTCATAAACATGGTGTTACAGTACAACATACGGTAAAGGGGGGTGACTATAGATGAACTCACTTCAGTCACTTTACAAGATGATCTAACAAAGCCATAAAGTTCATCAAAATAAAGAGCAGTGGATTGAATTTGAAATTTAATATTGTTTACCACTTTATTTTCAAAGTGGACAATTCTTGCCAGCACAAGATTACATACAGTTAAAACTAGAAGTCCTGTCATGAACTGTGTGCTTATCTTGCCTTACCTGCACGTAAGAATTTCACGCAATTTCGATATCGAATTACACAAATTCGCTAAACATCAGACCAAGCTGTCAAACATCTTTGAGATTGGCAATGTTTTAACAAGCTCAAATGCAATCAATATGAAGTACGGAACAGGAGATCTGTTACAAAATGATACCCTTCACCCAAGGTCAACACTACTGGCCAAAACAGCCAGCACTATTAACAAAAATCTCCAGTTAAAATTTATTACATGTATGTTATCAGTTTTTTGTCTCCAAAACATAGCTTCTAACCCCTCATGGGAATGAGCTTGTTTAGCTCATTCCAACATGGGGTCATAAGCTATGTTTTTATACACAAATTGAAATTTTTTAGTTGTTCAAGAATTTATTTTGCAGGTGTCATCTGCTACCCATGTTTGGTGAAGGGTTAACCCTTTCCCCAATTTAATGGAAAGAACTGACCAGTGCTGTGAACACAAATCTCTTTTTCAAATTTTATTATGCTTTGTTTTTGTTTTCAAAACACAGCTTGTGACCCCAAATCGGAAGAAGCTCATTGAGCTTGTTCCAATCAGGGGCCATACGCTAGGTTTTGGAAACAAAAATTTTTATTTTTTAGTCACAATGAAAGTAGTTCAAATAATTTTATTCAGCATTGAGAGTGAATACTTCATGCTGCATTTTGTGCCTTGTGTTTTTGACTGAGAAAACAACAGTTTGTGTCAAGTCAGCTACACCATATCGGCTTGTGATATTGAACATACAATATAAATTGTTCAAATCCCCTGTGAAGACCCTCACAATTGTATACACTACATCACTCGCTTTCTATGATGTAACCAATACTTAGTACATGTATTTATGCCATGCATTAATTTGTTATATTTTTTTCAATACCACCGGCCCTATTCCACTTGTGGGGAACCCGTCTCTGAGAGAGCTTTCCAACAATAGATGCTATAACATGGTTAATGGTTTATCATTATGGATATACTTGCTGAAAAAGGCTCTGGGTAAACAGGAAAATAATTTATATATATCTTCATTAAACAAGGTTCTTGTATCATTTGTTGGAAAGATCTCCAAGAGGATATTTCAACAAATGACACCATGACCTTGTTTTATCAGCACAAAAATCCAATAATTGCTTATGTTTTGAAATTTCTGAAATACATTACTGCATGGTATCTGTTTTGGAGCATATTAGCTTTGGAATGAATGAATAAAGAACCGTGTGCCAATCAATCACCAGAAGTCCATTTCCATAGGTAAATAAGGTGATATCTGTTTATATCCCCAATCCCAACTGGTACAATTTTACATGATTGATGTTGTACACATAAGTGCACTGTAGTAGGCGAAAGCAGACACTACCAAGGGGAACCCTGATATATATGAACACCCACAGAATACAAAATTTTTATTGATTTAATATATTGCTGAGTTAACAACTTCTCTGAAAAATCAATACAATGAATCATTTGTAAAAGGCCATACCCCCCCCCCCCCCCCCCCCCCCCTGCAAACTGATGTCAATATAAATCACAGTCTGGTATCCCAGGATATATATCAAAAAATGGGAAATAAAGCAATTCAGCACAGAAACCTTATCAATGTAGTGGATTCATGTTTCAAATATTTATGTCTTTGGCTTTAAGCGTCCAGGATTTGCTCACACGTTTTGGAAATTTTATGAAAAATATGTGTAGTATATGTGGTCAGCAGACAGCCTCGTCCCTCAATGTAACATTTTAAAAACATTTCTTCACAAAAAAGTACACTTAATTGTTACTACAAGTAGAAGGAATTTTTTCAAAATTCTCATCAATTTTGAGATTAAATAACCATGATCTAAGAAAAGATACGACAAAATAGTTTCTGGACATGTTTAACCATAAGAATATTCATCTGTGTCAAACAAAGACAAACAACAACCATATCTTTTACTTTCAGGAAAACGTCATTAACCAACAGCTCTATATCTTATAAATTGGAAATAAAGCAGTTCAGTAACAGAAACCTCCTCAATGCAGTGGATGCATGTTTCAAATGTTTTTTAAATATATCTTTGACTTAAGTATCCCAGATTTTCCCACACAATTTGAGAATCTTATGAAAAAAAGTTTATATGGATACTAGCAGCAGACAGTCTTCAGTCCATCTTTGTACACCACTCACTGTTGACTATAAGATTTTTTCCAACGTTATGCATCATCAAATGGTCAAGAAAAACACCTCACTGTTCACATTCCTTCCTTTGCAGTGCTTCTTTCACTCTCTTCTTAAGTTGGATTAAAGTTCCAAACTCCAAGTTTTCTTTTCTGCAAAGGAGAAATTTAAAATAAAAAAGATACCAGTTGAACAACATGTACCCAACAGGGGCCATAATTCATGCAAACATTTTTCGGGCCTACCCCATATTTGAACTTGACCTGTATTTTGTTGTAATTGAACCACATACCAAGTTTGAAGCTGATCAAAAAACAAATACTAAAGTTACTGTTCGGAAACCAAATATTTGACACATTCAGACGACAAACAAAAAACATTCTTGTATATGTGCAACTAAAAATTTCCATTTTTTGTCCCCAAAACATATCTCATTACCCCTCAATGGAATGAGCTTGACCAACTCGTTCCAATGAGGGGTCATAAGCTACATGTATGTGATTGAAACAAAAAATGGAAATATAATAAACTTTGAGTGGCCATTTTTGTGAATACATGGCATTGGCTGGTTTTGGTCATTATGTTAGGTAAAAGGTTAACACAGGTTAAGTTAAATAAATCTAGTGACTCAAATAAACATAAATGTACTCAAACAATTTTTAATTTTTAGTCCTTTTTTCACCCAATATGATTCTTATTTGGTCCCCTATCTTTCTTCATTTTCACCAGGTTTGACTATCAGCCCATCATCAAAATAAACCATTTGAACTAAAGTCTTAAAATTTTGCCTCAACTGTAGAAACTTTGAGTTTATATTTGAGAATTTGGAGGTAATTTATCCAGAAGTTTGCATACATGTATTTGAAATGTTTCAAGGTTGCTTTGAAATCTCAGTATTCAATACTATTCATTATGTTGGCATATAAGATTCTACCTCATACTTACTAGTATATTCAAACCAATATTTTTATTAACAAGTGCAACACCAAGGTTGGCTATGCACCCCCCCCCCCCCCCCCCCACCCTCCCCATTGCCAAGAATGTCCATATCCTGAATTCAATCATTGCTTATGCCCGCACCCCAAATTTATCATCCAAGACAACTTGTTCTCGTCACATGGTGATAGAAAAGGTGCCTGAGAAGTTTTGTGAAGATTGGTACATAAATACAGCCTGCAGTCTGAGTCGTACAGTTCTACACAACTAATATGTACAAATATCGCTAAATGGGTTAAAGTTTGTATAATCTACATAATTGATACACAAGAAAATGAAACAATAAATATCTTATCTTATCACCATTAAACCATATCACCAACACTAGTACTGTATACAGCATGCCATCAACTATGCCCATGGGTCCTATTGGGACACTGATGCTCCCACTTTATGATAGACTTCAGTGATTATAAACAGTTTAAAAAAATTGTTGCCATTTGTTGGACCAA
Source organism: Pictodentalium vernedei (assembly GCA_031216915.1). Taxonomy (NCBI): domain Eukaryota; kingdom Metazoa; phylum Mollusca; class Scaphopoda; order Dentaliida; family Dentaliidae; genus Pictodentalium; species Pictodentalium vernedei. The sequence goes on from CM062293.1 coordinate 86,618,098, forward strand.
CCCCATATTAAAACTTGAGCTGGATTTTGTTCTGACTAAATCACATACTGAATTTGGAGTTGATCGAAAAACAAATACTAAAGTTATCGTCCAGAAACCAAATATTTCACGCATTCTAAGTCCAACAGGCGCCATAATTCATGCAAACATTTTTCGGGCCTACCCCATATTTGAACTTGACCTGTATTTTGTTGTAATTGAACCACATACCAAGTTTGAAGCTGATCAAAAAACAGATACTAAAGTTACTGTTCGGAAACCAAATATTTAACACATTCAAAGTCCAACAGTGGCCAAAATTCAGGCAAAAATGGTTGGGTCCGACACCATATTTGAACCTGACCTGTATTTTGTTGTGATTGAACCAAATACCAAGTTTGGAGCAGATAACAAATTCTAAAGTTATCATCTGGAAACCACATTTCGTATAACACTTAATGCCCTCGGCCAAAATTTGTGGGGGCATAAAAATGTGATCATACAGTTAAAACTAGAAGTTCTGACATGAATTACATGTATGTCAGGCCTGGCATTTTCAAGAGAGCGATTGATTCGCTTGCCTACGTTCGCCGAAAAAAATTAAGGAAGGCGAAAAGTAGTGCCCCTGGCCTTAGAAAATAATGTTTACCTTAACGGCCTATTCCTAAAACCCACATTGTTTTGGATCTCTGCTATGTTAATGCTCTCTGAAAGAAGGCCACACTGCCTATCCCACACCTCCAAGCCTCACTGAGGCCTGAGGGTGTGGGAGGGGCAGTTTAGCAGTCTCACAGAGACTGCCTTGTTAGCAGCACCAAATAAAATTAACAAAGCGCACTAGGCAGAATTCATTAATAATAAAACTTCATTTTGTCACTCTTAACAGTTTTGTAAGTGTAAGGAGTGCTAAATGCGCCTCAAGGCTATGCGAGGGGAGCAATTTTTAGCCCTCCAACATTTTTAAGAATGCCAGCAGGCCTACTATGTGCAAAGGCACACCATAATGCATGTTCACCTGCACGCTATGATTATAGTAAGGCTATCAAATTATGTATACATATGCCCAATGCACAAGCAATGTTTCAGCCGATGTACCTCCAAGTTTAACCTGGAGGTCCATTGGCAAAAACATTGCTTGTGCTTGTTATGAGTAACCAGGAGAATCTGTTGTGGTTTGGATGCTGTTCGATATGGAAATTGTGTGAAAGTCCTACCCATAATTACATGTAACTTGGTGTAAGTCTAGATAAGGCAGAATAAAAAAAATATCTGTTTCTCAGGCCCTCATTTTGGCTGCCGTACGCTATGTTTTATTACCCATGCAAACTTTAAAAAATAATTTATTGGTTTATGTCACATAAAGTACCCAAGTTAATCTAAGTTTCTTGGCAATCGTTTACATGCAAGTCTTGGCTGCCTGTACAGGCAAGACTTGCCTAGAAAAAACTGCAAAGCCTCAAGGTGTACACTGTCAAAGTGTAGCAAATGTGTATAAAAGTCTTCACTCCTTGAAAGGTTAAAATAAAGTAACAAATTTTAAAAAATAACGCTTGCCCGCATGCCTTTTTTTAAAAAAATGGCCTGAGAAACAGAAGATCTACATTGGGTGCCTAAATGCACAGTTTATGATGACAGGATGTCTAGTTTTAACTATAATGAGAACAAGATGTATCAATACTTACCTGTAATGCAGTGTTGGGCCACCTACCAGGATGAAGGTCATCATTTTTTAGTTTTCAATGACGCCAAGAGATTAAATTCAAATTTAGACTCATGAGGATAAGACCTGACAAGCAGTCCTGCCAATTAACCCTTTATCTAATGAAATGTCTAAACTGCCCAGCATTATTCACAATAAAAGGCCACGCAGCCACATGTCTCCCCAAAAAGATGGCAACTGCAAGGGAGGCAACCACATACAGGGGTTAGAAAGTTGTATACCAAATACGTTTACAATCAATTAACCCAAACTCAAGTTAAAAGTTGAACGACAAAGAGTTTCAACAATTTTTCCAAGTTAAAAAAAGTAATAAAAGGGCTATACCTCTCAAAAAATTCACTTGACTGGAACAATTTTTGATAAATTCGGCATTTAACAAAGTATTGCTACTGAAATTTAATCCTTCACCGAACAAGGCTGATGTACATAATGTTCATATCCAACTAATGCCTTTCACAAAAACTACCATTCCTATTTTTTTATTTTTGGCAGTCCCTCATTTGAACAAGTTTTTTCCAATAAGGGGTCATAAGCACTGTTTTGGAGACAAAATTTGAAAATATGTACTTGATAAAATGTTTTTGCATATATGATGTTATCTGAATGTACTACAATGGAACCCTTTTAATTGCATAGCAACCTAACCAGTGGGATTTATTAAATTAACAGGTGTACTAGTATTCAGTTAACAGGGATTTGGTCATACTCAAATATCCCGAGTTAAACTGAGCATTTATTATATTATATCTTGTTTGACAGAGCTCAAGGAGCTCTGGCAAACAAGGCATAATATATTAAATCCCTCAATTGGATGTAGTGGGGCCAAATAGGTTGATAAATAAAGGGAAGTTGGTGACTTACAGTAATATCTCGTCACATTACAATATTTTTTATACAATAAACAGGAGTTTATTAGAACTACAATGAACTCTATGCAATTAACATGTCAAAATTTTTAGGAAATGTTGAACCTTCATTGGCATTACAGAGTTGAGAGTTGTTTTAAATGAGTCCTAATCCTATGATGACCTGCTGACTGTGAGTAAAATCACTGAATCCAGGGCTTGCCTTGAGTCCGGGCTGATCAGCCCCGAGGAGCACTTAAACAGAATTTTAATAAAATAAGCAAAGTTCTACCTGGCCCTTTCAATTTGCATTCTGTTAGGGGAAATGAAGTTTACCCGGAGGTCCATTGGCTGAAACATTGCTTGTGCTCAGGCCTTATGTACAGAATTTGATAGCCATACTACGAAAAAAAGTTCGCAGATTGACGTGCTATTAGCGCGCAATTCATGACAGGACTTCTAGTTTTAACTGTAGATCTTGAAAATTTCGTATACGATTTCTTAACCTGAGAACGTATGTAGTTCCAGTCCAAATTTTTTCCAGCTCAGTGATCTCTACCAGAGTTATATTAATATAACTCTGGTAGAGATCACTGGGCTGGAAAAAATTCCCTGATTGCAACCAATCGCCTAAGGAATAAATGACGTCATAATGTTTAAAAATACAAAACATGGCTGCCAACTTCATTCTCACGAACCACTTCGATGATATGAATCTTTCATTCTGAACAATACAGTGACCGAATGCTTCCAACATAGAGGTTTTTGTTTTTTACAATTATCCTTCTTTCGGTCACATACTAACACAAAGCTTCAGGATATGTCATATTGTTCTCACAAGGTGAGATAGACCGGCAAGTAAATCGTTTGCCGATCATATAGTACAGCATGGGGATCAAGAGCATTGGACCGACAGGCCTAACCAACCCCCAAAAATTATATTACGGACTGTGGGTCCAAGTTTGGACTAATGTAATCTCACCTCATCAGAACAATATAACATATCCAGGAGTTTTGTGTGGATATGTGATTGAAAGTGAGATACTGATGATTTTCGAGTAAAAATACAACATTCGAGAATTTATGAAGTGACCAACATGTTTCGATATTGACATATTGCTCATAATGTGTATAATGTGTCCCTCTTTCGATCACATGTATCGACACAAAGCTCCTGGCCAGTGGGTATGTTATATTGTTCTGATGAGGCGAGATATGATGCTAGGTGGATCACGAGCAAACAACTTGTATCGAATCTAGAAAGTCTTGAATGGGTCAGCATTGGACTCACAGGACGTACTAATTCCCCAAATTATATTACAGACTGTGGGTTCAAGTTTGGACTAGCGTACATGTACCTCCAAGTAACCGCCGGCCGGAATTAAACTTTATTTGAATGGACTGCATCTGAATGCAGTGGGCAGTCACAACCTTCCAATAGCTGAACTATATTTGAAATAGAATTTAAAAGTACCCTTTTTCGATCACATAGCATAGGATACGGTATTATTCTGATGAGGTGAGAAACCAAAACATTACATTAAAGGCAGAGGCCGTGGGTTCAAGTTTGGACTAGTCTTGGAACAGAAGTTACAGAACATCCCAGAGCCCTTTCAAATTGCCGAATGCCCCCTGTATTTTAAAACCTATTTCAATATTTCAATTTTTTATGTTGTTCTGTGTGGTAAATTGACATACCGTTTCTGTGGCTGAAACAGTGAAAACATTTGCATCGCCGCCCCATTAATAACGGTCACATCTTCACACTCACCAAACTGATATGTGTCGAATTATTGTAGATACTACCTTCAAATGTTTGCCTTGGTTCTGTCAAATTCCAGTCTTTCAACAGTTTTTTCACAATCACTTCCTGGTCGGTCAGCCAAATTTCTGTAGATCAGCATGTCTTTCGAAATAGACAAGAGCACCAGTAATAAAATACAGCGTGGACACGCACGTGTGAATATGTCCAAGAGACGATGGACAGAATGGCGGTGATAGGAAAGATTGTCTTCTTTTTTTTCTCTTTTTCTTTTGGCGCGACGTTGATGGGAGATATCACATGTTTTGACCGCCAAGTGAATGATGCAGAAGACGATGTTATTTGTGGCGGGGTTTTCGAATTTGAAAATGCAATAAGCCAATTTTAGAAAAAAATCCATTTGAAAGAACATTCCCTTTTATTTCCATATATTTGAGAACTTTTATAAGCTTCAATAAATTAAATAATCCACAAAATACTTAATAACATTTATACGAAATAATATGCACCAAGTTCTCAAAATTTAACTCAATTTTGGGTTTAAAGTCAATAACCCATTTTTTCAACAAAGTGAAAAAGTCAATTTTGTTCAAAATGACCCAATAAACAACCCATTTTTACCCTACCTTATGGTTGGGTTAAATTTCAACCCAGTCGAATTTAGAGTGTACGCCTTCCAACTGACTGATAGTCAACTGCAAGGAGTAGGTATTGGCTGAATAACTGTACGTCAGTCTATAGTCCTTGTATAGCCTGCTTAGTGTATGGTAAAACCCACGGACCTACCTGGGGAAAAGCATTTTTCTTGTGTACAGATAAAATAACTAGATTTTACCCAGAAGAAGGCCTCGGAATCCATCACAGGGGTTTAAAAATTCCCCCGATTGAATCCGCCCGCTTTCTGGCAAAGCACCATCGAGATGGAGATACCCCCACACGAATTCTCTCCCAACACTTATCGTGGCCCTCAAGATTATGCATCCGGCATGTGCTGGGCTCCCAACCTCGGTTAGAAATCTAACTGATCCCCCCTCCCCCCCCCCCCCGTCAATTGAAGACCCCCTAGCTACGTCCATGCAGAGGCGGCGGAAGCTCGATAAAAGTGGAAGGGCACACATTTTCAAGGCTACCATGGTTCAGCCCAATGGGAGGAAAAGTTACAATCTTTTATCAGGAAATGTACAGTGACACATTATAGTGTCTCGTTTAGATTAGCATGCCGCGGTGTGGTAACTGTCCTGTCCATTTCTTCAACTTCAATCATCTTGCTTCACGATGGCTAGAAGAAATGGACCGAAGCGACCGAAGGAGGGATTCATTGGCCAAATGTTTGGATTTGCAAATAGTATTACAGGAATGCCTGTATATCAGCATGTGCCCATTTTAACTCATTATGTAACCACGAAACATGTCTGAGGAAATAAGTGGAGGGGCACGTGTCTACTCTGCCCCCCCCCCCCTGGTTCCGCCACCACGCGCGTCCCTGAGTCCTGCCCTATCCTCGAGATGTTCAAAGATCTCAGCATATAAAACTGTCACGTGTAGTTGCTCATGTAATGATAAGCCGAGGACAAACTCTAGAAATAAGCCACGACAATAAGTAAAGCCGATCTGATGGACGTGGCAGTTTCCTATACGGACTTCAACATGAGATACATTCTTGATTTTTGTGGGCCATATAGTGAGGTTGTAGACTCCTTGTTTGGCAAATTTATGTCATGAATCGTGATCGAAAAACACGGGTCACACCCCCAATATCTAAAGATAGTTACGGGCTAAGCTAACGGCTTGTTCCCAGTGCTGGCTCACCGTTAGCCCTTAGTATTATTGATTCACTCAATGAGTTATACTGTCATACAGAACTGTTGGTATATGTGGTACACTGTAAAACATTACCGTAATTCTACGGTTAACTACTGTCAGATGACTGTCAAATACAACGGTCTCCAGGCCGTTAATTAATTTTAACGGTGTTGCCGTAGACAATCCCGCGAATTTGATCCAATGAACGTATTTCTGCCGTCACGCTACCCATTAACGTCGCACGGCGGTAAAAATGGTGAATTACGGGATCGGCCTTGCCATTTGCCACTCTGGAAGTCGCCATTTCCAAGAAGGATGCCCGATGCTTTTGAAGACGAACAACGACGCATTACCAGCAATTTGTAAATTTGGGGCTAAGTGAATCATGCTCATTGCAGTCTTGGACATGAAAATCAAACAACGTCAACTTTTTTTATGCGTATAATTGTTTCGGTAATCAAAGCAGAACAGCAGACTGTTTGTACTGCGTCACCGATATTCGATGGATCTTATGACTTGTGGCCACGTTTCTCCGCTAAGGCCGGCAAACCCATATGCTTTTATTGGTTCAAGGTAAAATGAGGTTAATGATGGCTGGAATTAAATTACGATCAAAATGGCCCGTGGCAGTGTTCCAGCCGGTCATATTGACCGTAATTATTTTGATGGTAATTTTACGGGAAAATAACGCAAATGATGGTTAAAATATTTTACGGTCATATGTTCGGCAGCTAGTTTCCAGGCATATGATCGTATAAATAACGGCAAACCATGAAAAAAATAACGGGAATATACGGCAGATGACAGTTACAATTTTTTTACGGTTTGCGGTAATGCTTACGGTCAAATGTCTGGAAACTAGCTGCCGGTCATATGACCGTAAAAAATTACGGTAATTTTTTACAGTGTACGTAATGCTAGGCCAAGTGGTATTGTGGTGGGGATAATGCTGGTGGTCTAGTGCGGTTGTCATGTGTGTACGGCTGTACCCCTGTTGGAATACTGCTATTTTTTGGTATTACTGTCCCACCCCATTTGATGGAACGTGTGACTGGTGTTTGGTGGAATGTGCTTGTGCGCCAGTGCACGATATGTCATATTGCTTGCAGCACATGGGCACATGTCAGACGTGTCGATATGTGCTTACTTGAAAATGCACAATGTGCGCACAGCACACGCAGCACATAGACATATGTGAAGATGGAAGGATACCTTTCTGAGGATACCTTTTGTGGGATACCTGTTTTTGGAGGGGGGGGGGGGGGGTATCTATTCGAGGGTCATTATTGCTCCGAGCACCTATTCGGCTTCCGTTTTCTTGACATCCGTACACCTCCACAGGATTAATACCACTACTGCTGACTTTTCCATCATTTGTGCTTTGAGCAACATCTACTGTATACTGTAACCACCCGATACAATAGTCTTCTACCACCCTTAGAGCTTTGTACGATTACAAAACTGACTTGTAACACTACGACAGGCTATCTACACCCAGCCAAGTTTTAGAAACGACCACCCATACTCTTGTACGGTACTAGAAACTAATCGTGCATCACAGAATCACACCACCTAGTATTTCAAAGCATCCATGGGGTAGTACAAACCATTAGGTGGTGTTGTAGTACTAGGGGATAACAGTTGACCACCGAGGTACCTAGGGTACACCCTATACTACCGAACTAGACAAAAACATACCCGCCACACTGCAAGACCAGTAGAACAGCAGAGTACACAGAATACGCCCTAAATTACCGTACAACCATATATACGCCCACAATACTGTATGGCCTACCATTACGTACCACTCAAACCAACAGTGGGACAGTATAACGCCCTATGCAGGTAAGTAGTACAAACCACAAAGGGCTACTAGAAGGCCAACAGGGGTACAGACCGTTCATACTGTGCTACCTTTTTAAACTACCGAACATTGCCTTGCAATAACGCATGATCTAGAACTACACACTACCCATAGCAGCCATAGGATGTTGCAAAACAGTCGATTGGTTAGTTGTACCAAAGACTAACAATAGACCAAAACGAATATCGACCGTACACCCTATACAACCACTGTAGACAACCCTCTATTACCCCAACCACACCGCACAATATCTCTTGATCTTGCATTACGTACTACCTATATCAACTGGAACACAGTATAATACCTCATGTGAATCAATGGTACGAAAGGGTAACATTGAACCAGTAGGGTACAGACTGTACATCCAGTACTACCACACTAGACAGCAATGCATTACCCCCAAATACTTCCTGGCATAGCATTACGTTCTACCTTTACCATATATCGAATAATACAAAGCATTCGGTAGTTTAGCAGTACCGGGAGCTAAATGTAGACCGGGGGCGGGGAGGGGTGGTATATACCGCCTATACTATACTATCGTATCACTCCCACATACGAGGAGTTCGACTCACCCTGACCCGAACAACGTCATATCGGGCTGTTCAGTGACAACAGAAGCGATGAACGTCTCTATGACGTCGCGTCCCGTGCGGGCACCCTGGGAAGTGAAGCAGTGCTTGTTTACTGTGGTAAACAGTCTATGTTTCACTAGTATAATAGGATCCTGTCACTAATGCTTGGAGTGCGAGTCCTCTAAAATGGGCAATGGGGTATAAACGATTGAGTGACCTTGAATTTATCTCCATATTGTGACCATTTTTAGCCTTGTGCAGAAGTATGTGACCTTAAACATAAATAAACTGGAGGGGTGTCATTTGTGTGCAAAGCACACTATACTATATCCCCGCATTCGCATTTGTGATTATTGTCGGGGCCGAATCAAAAATCCAAAACCTTTATGCACATCTACAGACGCTATTGATTAACATGAACACAGTTTTAGTGTTCCGAATTGAAACCCCTAGGAGTTTTTCTCCGGAAACCATTCCTCTAACGACAAAAAATGGTGCCCCTTGCACCCCTCGGGGTCAAATCAAAAATCCAAAACCTTTATGCACATCTACAGACCCTATTGGTTAACATGAACACACTTTTAGTGTTTCGAATTGAAACCCCTAGGAGTTTTTCACTGGAAACCATTCCTCTAACGACAAAAGTGGTGGCCCGTGCGCCCCCGAGGGCCGAAGCAAAAATCCAAAACCTTTATGCACATCTACAGACCCTATGAATGAACATGAACACACTTTCAATGTTTTCGCAGGAAACCATTCTTCTAACGACAAAAATGGTGCCCCTTGCACCCCTCGAAGCCGAATCAAAAATCCAAAACCTTTATGCACATCTACAGACCCAATTGATAAACATGAACACACTTCCAGTGTTTCGAATTGAAACCCTGGAAGTTTTATTTTCGGAAACCATTCCTCTAACGACAAATATGGTGCCCCTTGCGCCCTCCGAAGCTGAATCAAAAATACAAAACCTTTATGCACATCTACAGGCCCTATTGGTTAACATGAACACACTTTCAGTGTTTTGAATTGAAACCCCTAGGAGTTTTTCTCTGGAAACAATTCCTCTAACGACAAAAATGGCGCCCCTTGCGCCCCTTGGGGCCGAATAAAAAATCCAAAACCTTTATGTACATCTACAGACCCTATTAATGAAGATGAACACACTTCCAATGTTTCGAATTTAAACCCCTAGGAGTTTTTTCGCCGGAAACCATTCCTCTAACAACAAAAATGGTGCCCCCTGTGCCCCTCGAAGCCGAATAAAAAATCCAAAGCCTTTATGCACATCTACAGACCCTATTAATGAAGATGAACACACTTCCAATGTTTCGAATTGAAACCCCTAGGAGTTTTTCGCCGGAAACCATTCCTCTAACAACAAAAATGGTGCCCCTGTGCCCCTCGAAGCCGAATAAAAAATCCAAAGCCATTATGCACATCTACAGACCCTATTAATGAAGATGAACACACTTCCAATGTTTCGAATTGAAACCCCTAGGAGTTTTTCGCCGGACACCACTCCTCTAATGACAAAAATGGAGCCCCTTGCGCCCCTCGAAGCCGAATCAAAAATCCAAAACCATTATGCACATCTACAGACCCTATTGATTAACATGAACACACTTTCAGTGTTTCAAATGGAAACCCCTAGGAGTTTTTCTCCGGAAACCACCCCTCTAACGACAAAAATGGTGCCCCTTGCGCCCCTCGGGGCCGAATCAAAAATCCAAAACCTTTATGCACATCTACAGACCCTATTGATTAACATGAACACACTTTTAGTGTTTCGAATTGAAACCCCTAGGAGTTTTTCTCCGGAAACCATTCCTCTAACGACAAAAATGGAGCCCCTTGCGCCCCTCGGGCCGAATCAAAAATCCAAAACCTTTATGCACATCTACAGACCCTACTAATGAACATGAACACACTTTCAGTGTTTCGAATTGAAACTCCTAGCAGTTTTTCGCCGGAAACCACTCCTCTAACGACAAAAATGGCGCCCCTTGCGCCCCTCGAAGCGGAATAAAAAATCCAAAACCTTTATGCACATCTACAGACCCTATTGATTAACATGAACACACATTCAGTGTTTCGAATTGAAACCCCTAGGAGTTTTTCGCCGGAAACCATTCCTCTAACGACAAAATAATAATAATTGTTTAATTGGTTCGGATTTGCTGCAGATGCCTTTTCAGGACTGCCATACCATGGATTTTAATAGTCACACAGTGGTATAGTAATTAGGGGCTTCTTTTGATTATAACCAACTGATAGATAACCTCCTTTAAAGCCTATATCATCCCTAAAGCCAAGAATATACCGCGTAGTTACTGATAAGTCATTGCTCGAACGACTCGAATCTCTTCGAGCAAGTATGCCATAGAGTATTTACTCGAACGAGTGACTTGCACATACCACTCTTAGCCTCATTGTCAGGTTGTTTGTGGTAATTCTACGAAGTATTCAAAGACTCAGCTGAAACCAGAACCAGAGAAGGATACTTATACAAAGGGCGCACCTTTTATTAGAGAAAAGGTCATGGTAGGTGGTTCTAGATAGGATTCGTGGGGAAGTAAAGAATTATCGGGTTGTTTGTGATAATTCTACGAAATCCGAGTCAGTAAACTACTCCACTTTAATCGAAGGCCTTTGGGTAATATAGCAACCACGTGATACCATAGAAACCAAGATGGCGACCTCCAGTATACAAAACAGGAAAACGTATCACCCTAACAACGTACTAACACCACGTACATGCGCACTAACACCACGTATCATGTCAATGACGTCACAAGATGGTCGCTCACACGGGGTGCCATGACAACACAACATGGCTACTGGGTCACGTGACATGACGTCACTTCCGACGTCTCTCACCGAGGTGCGCCAACCAAGGAGTGTCCGGGTACATGATTTACTACTTACTTAAGTGAAAAGACTGGAATTTTCTCTTTTCCATTTGTTTGGCTTTCTCGGTCGATGCGTGATATCTGTACGTTGAATGCATACTTGAAGCCAAAAATGTCTGGATTTTCGGCTGGTCGATGGAACGCCTGACAGGGGATGTCCATATGACATCACTACTTATCTAAAAATAATTTAGGCAGGAATTCCCATGTATTTTCGTTAAGTTCTCGAAAAATTGAAGTCTATGAAGCCGGAAACTTGTCGATAACGTTGCTTGAAAACAAATATTAAGGTTCAGACCAGCAATTTCCGGCGTATATGCTGTCAGAAAAGCGAAAAGTGGTCCACAAATAAATTGTCTCTTCATTTAGTATAATAGATGATATAGCCCAGATACTGACAATCACGTTGAACATGGAGAATAGTGTTACTGTTGAAAAATGTTCTCTCCGATTTAAGCCTTCAGAACCCCCATGGACGCCCGGGAAGTGAAGGTCTGCATGTCGACTGAAGTAGATTTGTTTTCCTCCACTGATAAAATTGGACCTGGTGACCAACTCACTGGGATGCAATTCTTCGGTAGATGGACAACATGAGCATGAACGGTTGGCAAAACTTGGATTTATACCTTATGTTGTGTCATGATATAGCTTAGATGCTGACAAGGACGGGATACACTAATAAATAACACTTCAGAATACTAGAGCTTAGAATAAAAGTACGATTCAAAAATACCTATTTTGGTTACTATTTTCTATCAGTTTGGAAAGGGTAAACTTGAAACACTTTGCCTCCATGTGTGTACAGTAGCCTATTAAACACATTTAGTTTTGTAAGTAGGGCTTAACCCAATATCTGCTATTGCTGCTTGTTGAATAGTACGCCCAACAAAGTTTGATTTCAAGTGAATTTTACAGTTTACTGTACTCATGTTTCTAAAATAGAAAAGTTGTATCTAACACATTCTAACCAGCGTTGTTAAGTACAGACAATATCGGCCCAACTTTGGGCTGTACCTTTGCTACATGTATCGAACAGACAATTTGTGTGAGACAAAGAAGGGGTTAACATGGCAATTTCTCATGCCAGTGCCAAAAAATCAGGTGTAAAGATAGTCAAAATGATTGATAGTTTCTTGCACAATACAGTTTGACTTTTCACATTAAAAAGTTGGAAAAGCCCGTAATTTGTCAAACAAATTACAATTCTCTAGTTTTAATTTTCTTTTTCACATTTTCAAAATAAAGAAAAAAATAGTTTTTGTGACCTTTCATTGGAACGAGCTCGACAAGCTCGTTCCAATGATGAATCGCATGATATGTTTTGTGAATTTAAAAAAAATACCCATTTTTCAACTGCTCAGTTTATAAATTACGCGTGCGGATGCGGCCGTTTCGAGAGTACAAAGGCTTGTGCTAGGATATCCTCGCCAGCTGGAGCACGGTAGCCCAGTGTTTTGAGAATTAAACTTCGAACGATCCAGACAGCGGTAACCGTAACGGCGTTGCGTCCTTAGGCAAGGGACTTAATCCCGATTGTCCACGTGGGGGCTCGGCAGCAATGTGTACGAGGGCGTACTGCATGTCGATCGGGCACTTGTCTTCAACCAAGGCTAACCCTCCTTATGCGGAATCGGTGAGTCTGACAGCTGCTTGCCGCTGTTCAGTTGTTCTCTCCGTGTAATCCGGCTTCTTACATCCGTAAAACTGTCCGGAACGAGGTGACCCTATCGAAAGTGTCGGTAACCCCCCCCGCCCCCCCCCCCACCAAAAAAAAAAAAAAACTTAAACAGATATTAAGAAATGGATCTATAAAATATCTTAGCTTCTTGATTTCATCTGCCAACTAACAGTTGTCTCCATCTTTTTAAGTTGTATGTCCATCTAGTAAACACTACTTGTTAAAAGAGATTTTCCGACATATCTTCAGATTTTCTGAAGAAATTTTATATGAGAAGTGGGCATGCCGACAAGCTCCCCCTTTCCCAGTATCTGTGCCACATCTGTTTATGAAGCGAATGTGTTTACGATGATTGGTTTATTTAGATTATTTATATCAAATCGAGACGGGGACACAAACAACTATCATCTGCCCGAAAAAATGGTTAAAGGTCGAACACCAAATGCAAAATGGCGCATTATCATTATCACGGACTTAGCTATAAAAAGTCCCAACATATGTCCGACATGATAAGGATGAATTCGAAAAACAAATAAAAAGAACAAATACACGAGAATATAACATATTTATTTATTGGGGTTTAACGGCACTTTCGACAGCCAGGGCCACCTCGTGTCGGGTAGTTTTACGGGTGGAGGAAGTCGGAGTACCCGGAGATAGCCACCTAGCAACAGCGAGCTACTGTCAGACTCCCCTTGCCAACGTGCCTTCACCAGGGCAATTGGGATTAAGTGCCTTGCCCAAGGATACAACCTTGGTGGCTCAGTAGGCAGAGATGCGGGCAGCAAGCCGAGAGGCCCTTGGTTCAACTCCCACCTGCGGCAACCGCATTGAGTCCTTGGCAAGGCATTTAATGCCTACGTGGAGGCACGGTGGTGTTGTGTACTAAGGCATACTGCAAGTTGAATGTGCGCTTGTCTTCAACCAATGTTAACCCTGCTTGTGTTGCTCGATGGTTCTATCAGGGTACTCCGGCTTCCCCCACCTGTAAAACTGTCCAACACGAGATGACCGTGGCTGTCGAAAGTGTCGTTAAAACCCAAATAAATAAATAAATAAATAATAAAATAAATAAATAAATAAATAAATAAATAAATAAATAAATAAATAAGCTGGGAAACAACGTAGTTGCCCCTGGTTGGGTTGAACCGTGGATCTTTCTGTTTGGGTCCAATGCTGTAACCACCGAGCCACCGAGATCCCAGAATACAATATAAAATAACGACGAAATCGAAACTTACTTTTTATTCCACTTGGTTTTCGAGACGAATGAAAGATTATTAACATTTTAAATAACACAACAAGGGAGCCCTGGGAAGTCAAGCAGTGCTTGTTCACTGTGGTAAACAAGCTCTGTTTGACTGGTAAAACAGGATCGAGTAACTAATGCTTGGGGTGCGAGTCCTCTAAATTAGGCAACATGAGGTATAAACGATTGACTGAGCTTGATTTTATCTCCATGTTGTGGCCATGGTGAGCCATTGTGCCTAAGTATGTGACCTTAAACACCAATAAATAAATAAATAAATAAATAAATAAATAAATAAATAAATAAATAAATAAACTTTTTCTAGAAAACTCAATTTTTATTTCCAAGTAGAGCTTATAATTCCCCTTTAACCCGTCGCCTAATGAATCGGCCACACCCTCCCGTGAAATATACAAATTTAGCACTAGAAAAAAAATATTATTCAAACATTTCACCAAAACCATATCATGTGACCCCCTCATAGGAACGAGCTCGTTCCTATGAAGGGTCACATGGTCGGTTTTATTGAAATTCTTTGAAAAATTTGAAAGAAATATTAAATTTTGATGTTGGTTGAAAGGTTAAAACGAGATTGTTCCAGCGAGGAGCAAACAGTTGGACAGTTAGGTTTTGGAACACAAAAAATGACAAATTAGAATTGAATATTTACTTTTTGGCACAAATGTTTGTTATAAGCAATCTCACGTTCCCGTACCCAAGTCGCACCTTTGGTGTTCAAATCAATTCAGTTCTTGTTTACTCAAACCATTATCATGGTGCTTGAGTATTAATATCGACCCCTGAGTTCCAATGTCTGCAGTCACATGGAACACATTGTAACTCAAGAGACGATATGTTCAACATCATCAGCGTGGCCCGGGGGGGGGGGGGGGGGAGTACTAGATTCCCCCAGACTTTTTCGGCGAAATCTGAACCCTATAAACTTTTTAATGCCTGAAATTCATAACACTTATCGATATACTTTCAATCTCAAATCGAATCAGGAAGAGAATTTCGAATCGATTCGAATCAAATCTCGAGTGTATTCGCATGGTTTTTCAAATTATAAACGGAGCGCCTTCTTCCAGGTGGAAATATTGCTAGTCTTCACTCAAGTATCGCATTCAACGAGGGAGCACGGTGGCTCAGAGGTTACGGCACTGGATTTCAAACTCAAAGATCAACAGTTCGATACCGCTGGTTGCTGTGTTGTGTCCTTGGGCAAGGAATTTTAATCCCAATCGCCCACGTGGTTGCACGGTGGCACTGTGTGGCTTGTTTAGAGTTAGTACGTTGGGGAGTTTGACAGTTGCTCGCCGTTGCTAGCTGGTTCTCTTCGGGTACTCCGGCTTCCTTCATCTGTAAAACTATCCGACGCGAGGTGACCCTGGCTGCTGATAGTGTAGTTAAACCCAACACATAAATAAATAAATAAATCGCATGGCACTAAGATTTACCTCTGTGGTGTACACAAATTTTAACATACCACGAGGTTAAACGAAGTGGTGGGAAATGTTTTGCCCCCCCCCCCCCCCCCCCCCCCCATCACACGTCCATTGGCCTGGCCACTCGCCTGTTCAACAAAACAAAGTAGACAGACGCGTTTCCTGAAGTTACAGCATAGCAGATAGGTATTCGATCACAATTACAAAATAAACAAGAGAGTGAAATCTCATCCAATGCCAAGCCAACCCTAACTTCATGTTTATTTAACTGTTTTCTAAAATTGTGGGTAGGGTGTGGGCACGGGTAAATACCGATGCAAAGTCCAAGATTAAGAAAGCTGAGCCATGCTCTCCTGAGAAAAACATATCAAACATATTGATGAAAGTTGTATTGTCAGCACCAAAGCTACCACTGCGGATCGTTAGTGTTTTTTAAGAAATTTAAATTAAATATTTAAAAACCTAACTATTTTTTGTCTATTGAATAAAAAAAAAGATATATCCCTTTGTAAAATGTCTGATCCATTGATAGCTGTGAGGTTTGAGATTTGGCAGATTAATGTTCGTGGAGTTCAGCGCGAAAATTCAAATTCAAATTTACCCAAAACGTCATGAGTCTTAAAATATGATTGGCTGCACCTTTTGCACGGATTTTTTGTCATTCAATGTTGGAAACACGCTTCTAAATATCATTTGGCGGTTCCGAAAGATGAAGACAAGTTCTGCTGTTGGTTTCTTCTACCATGTACAGGTGAGTACCAAAATATGTTTTTGGAAAAATTTCGTTTCCTTCTCTAAAGAAAAGTACTTCTTTTGTCTTGGGTAATATAAAATAAATATGAAATGAAAAGTGAAAAAAATATAATAAATTATCTGATTCTGTCGCCTTATTACCGCGAAAGGCGCTTCACGGTGTTGCACACTGGTATAGCAACTCAAGAAAAATTTCGAATTAGGAACATAAAATTATAAATCTCTTCATTGAATCATGAATAATTTTTAAAAAATCCCCTCCCCTTCCCCCACCCCGAAAAAAAACAACAAAACAAAACAAAAAAACCCAAAACCCGGAAAAACAAAAAAAACAAAAAAAAAAGTGAAGAATGAGATGAAATGCTCCTAAAACCTAAATGTAAATGTTTCCATACTGATACAGTTCGGGAAGAATGGATTTCTTCTGCTACACGACATGCTCATTATTTACCTACCCCACCGCATTAACTGGAAGTGGAACAGTGTTTGCTTACGGTGGTAAATACGTTTTACTAGTGAAATAGGACCTGGTCACCAACGCACGGGGGTGCATAACCTCTCACGTGGGTAACACTGATATAAACCATTGGCTATACTTGATTTCATTCCCGTTTTACGGATCATGGTGTTAGGTGTCAAAAGTAACTAAAACAAATATAAACGTATTTTCTTGGGAACTCTGGAAGGTGGGGCATTGCTTGTTAACTGCGATACCCCTTTTACCCAAACGTAACGACCAAAACGGACCAGCGCTATTAAAAAAAATCACCATTCAATTTTCCTATTTTTCATTTTTAGTATCCAAACACAGCTTATGGCCCCTCATTGGAACGAGCTCATTGAGCTCGTTCCAATGAGTGTCATAAGCTGTGTTTTTGACGCAAAAAATGAAAAAAAGTTATTCAAGAATTTTATTTCCAAGTGTCGTCTGCCTTTCGTTTTAGGTAAAGGGATAAACAAGTTCTGATGTACTGGCAAAGTAATAATAACCGGAACCAACGTCTGGGGTGGGAGCCCTCTTTAAGGGCTTTGGTTACCCAATTTTGCAGTAATCTGATTAAAAAATCTGCATACAAAAGCGAACAAAACGTCTGAAAGTGAATTCCACGTGGTCCACAGATTTTTACCGACAATGCAGTATTTTAGCCGAAATTCCAAATTTGAATTTGTTTAAATTTAAAACAAATAATTGGTTCTATTGGATCAACTTGATTTCATACCAGTTTTACAGGTCATGGTGTAGTCGGATGCCATATTTCCTCCACGTGAGAACCCCTGGAAGTGAAGCCGTGCTTGTGTACTGTGGTAAACAAGCGGTTTTACTGGTAAATAGGACATAGTGCCAATGCTTTGAATGGACGTCTTCTAAAATTGGCAGCATCTGTATAAACAATTGACTAAACTTGGCTTTATCTCCATTTTGTGGTAACCATTTGCCACTGTGCAGAAATGTGACCTTAAGCTCAAATAAATATTCCTAGGGAAACCCGGAAAGTTGAGCAGTGCTTGTTAACTGCGATACTCCTTGATCCAAACGTAACTGCCAAAACCGATCAGCGCTATTAAAAAAATCGGCATTCAGTTTTCATATTAAGTCTCCAAACATAGCTTATGACCCCCTCATTGGAACGCGCTCATTGAGCTCGTTCCAATAGTGTCATAAGCTGTTTTGACGCAAAATTGAAAAAATGCGTTTCAAGAATTTTATTTCCAAGTGTCGTCTGCCTTTCGTTTTAGGTAAAGGGATAAACAAGTACAGCTGTACTAGTAAAGTAGTAACCGGAACAAACGTCTGTGGTGGAGCTCTCTAAAGTGGGTAGCATAATTGTAAACGATTGGCTAAATTGCCATGATGAAGCCAGATGCTGAAAGCGACCTTAAAAACAATTTATTTTTAAAAATGTCGTGGAAAATCACTGAAGGCCAGTAGACAAACATC
This sequence comes from Pictodentalium vernedei, assembly GCA_031216915.1. Classification (NCBI taxonomy): domain Eukaryota; kingdom Metazoa; phylum Mollusca; class Scaphopoda; order Dentaliida; family Dentaliidae; genus Pictodentalium; species Pictodentalium vernedei. Next base: position 86,636,622 of record CM062293.1, read on the forward strand.
GTCATTAATAATGTTTTTTATAAAGCGTAGTTTTGGTCTTATTGGAACGAGTTTAAGGTGTTTGTTCCAGCAAGGGGCCATAAGCCACGTTTTTGAAGTTTGTATGGGATGGAGCGAAAAAACTCCCAAATATTAGTTTTATCGTGACGCATATATAAAGGGTTAATTTGTTTCGGAGAAAAAAGCTCAATGATTACCTAGCGTTCAGCTTACAAACACCTGGGCTGTGGTCCTTGAGCTAAAAGCTTCATTATACTTGTGAATTTCGAACAAATCGCTCATTTCGTAAGAATTTCAGTTCGTCACAAATATGATTTTACGCACTGAGTTAGAAAACAAGAGCATGTTGACTTCGACGCTAGAATAAGATTTAAAAATTTATAAAAAGTCACGTGGTTTAAAATTTAATTCCGAGTACGAACCACTCTGATGTGTCATAAGACGCTGCAACCACGCCGCTTAAAATCATCTGTTGCACTCCCCCTTTTGAAGATTAACTGAACACCACTTGTTGGTGCAAGTTTTTTCCTGAAAGTTTTGTTTTCTTGAATATTTCTGTATTAGGTAAGGTGGCCGCTAAATAATTCCGTGGCCTGCTGAAACACGAAGGTACTTCGCCACCTGTTACATATTATAGCATAAGCAGGACTTGGAAAAACTTAATTGTGAAATGTAAGTTATTTCGAATAAAGCAATGCAGAAGAACGAATCGGTTGTCTCAACTATTTCAGCGACATATTTTGCTGAACTTGGAACGACCCCCCCCCCCCTCCACCACCTTCACCCACTCCCAAAAAACCTCCAAAAATGAGAAATAATCGGAAATGTATATTTTTGTAACAACCACCCGGGACCTCTAAAAGGGGACATTAATTTTAAACGATTGGCTTACCACGACTTCGTGTTTGTTTTTGTCGTCATATAGCCACATACGCTGAAAGTGACATTAAATGCCAATAAACACTGAATTGCTTTTGAAATGCTGCTGACGAATTTTTAAGACATTTAAACCTGCTGTAACTCGGGAAATTTAAACCGGAGGTTTCCCCGCAGGAACCCCGAGAAGTGAAACAGTGCTTGTTTACTGTGGAATACATGCCCCGTTTCACTGGTAAAATAGGACAGTCACTAATGCTTGGGTGTGCGAGTCCTCTAAAGTAGGCAACATGGGATATAAACGATTAACTGACCTTGACTTATCTCAGAATTGTGGTCATGATTAGCCATTGTGCAGAAATGTGACCTTAAACACCAATAATGAAATAACCGGAGGTAGGGTTTTAAAATTGTTGCATTCAAAACGTGGCTTATGGTCCCCGATTGGAACAAGTACCTTCCAATAATGGGTCAAAAGCTGTGGAAGCAAAGGGAAACTTTAGCTACTTGTTAGATTCAGCCAATGCTGTTTGTTCAGTCTTGTAAAATTAACACTAGATAACTTTCATGTAAAAGTCCACTGACATGGCCCATGAACTGAAAGCCATATGCTTGATATTTAGATAATTTCTAGATACAGTAAATTAGATGGCAATACAAATTTACTGCATATATTTGTCATCCCTTGAGTGCAACAAGGCACCATCTGCAATGCTAAAGCATTGCAGATGGCGCCTTGTTGCACCCAATCGACGATATATGACAGAAAGAGGCTGTCAGTAGTTGAATCAACATCACGGTGACTGGGGATTTCGGTTAAGTGTCGAGATTTCCAAAACAGTTTCTGAAAGACACGAGAAAATTGTCAGCTAATAGATCAGTTTTTGCTCCCTGTCCATAAGCTGAACTTTTGCTGGCGCCTCTCGCGCTTTGTTTGCAACGAAAATGTAAAAATCTATCGTGCGAGACGAGGGGGGGGGGGGGGGGGGGGGGGTACTGGGATGTGTGGCTGGTTTAAAATCTATTACGCCACTATACGACGACTGCAAAATACCAATTTCAAACTGCCGATTTTGCTCCATAATGCAACTAGGAACTTAAGGAATTTAGTCTTGTTTGCCACCTAAAACAAATGAAATGCAGAACCTCGAATGGTTGGACATTTTGCGTCAAAAATATAGCTTGACCTTTCCCGTCAGAAATCTGGGAAGTGAAGTACTTGTTTACTCTGGTAAACAAGCTGTTTTACTGTTCAAATAGGACCCGGTAACCACCGCCTGGGACGGAAGTCCCCGAAAAGGGGCAACATTTCTTTACGATTGGCTTATCTAGAATTTATATGCATGTTGCGGTTAAGATTTGCAAATGTGCAGAAATAACATTAAAAACCAATGAACACGTAAAACAACTTGTCCCATTTTTGGAACGAGCTCAACGAGGTGGATGAATAAAATGAAAATTAAGCGGTGTTAAGAAAACTATTTGAATGGAGGTTTTTCCGCCACGTTGAATAAAGGGTGGAACCAAGCCTGACAATAAGCAGGCTGTCCTCTTTAAAATGAGGACCCCAGAGGTTGAATTTGGTGATACTACCCTGCACGGGAATTGAAACAGTGCTTGTTTACTCTGGTAAACAAGCTATGTTTCACTGTAAAATAGGACCCAGTCACTAATGTTTGGATGAGTCCTCTAAAATGTGCAACATGGGGTATAAACGATTGACTGACCTTGACCTTATCTCCATGTTGTGGTCTTGATTAGCCATTGTGCAGAAGTATGTGACCTATCATACTTGAACCATGACACATAAGCTTCAAGTTGGGTCTCCCAGTGGAAACCCTCGGAAGTGAAGCAGTGTTTGTTTACATCATAAACAAGCAGTTACAGGTAAAATAGGAACCGATCACCAAGAGTGGAAACCCTCTGACTCTTTATCTTACGAATAGGACGTATCCGCCCGCGTAATTTACTAATTAAGCAGTTGAAAAAATATACTTTTCGAAAAATTTAAACTCATGTGACCCTCTCATTGGAACGAGCTAGTTGAGATCCTTCCAATGAGGTGACACTAATGATTGGTTGAAATTTTTTGAAGAATTTGAAAAAGCAAAAATTAATTTTGATATCGTCTGCGGAGGGTAAAGAGCTAAAGTGCGCAGCAGTTATAATCGATTGTTTACACTTGACTTCATACCTGTGTTTTGTTCAAATAGCCATAGATGCTAACTGTGAGCCAAACCAATTAGAAAATATTCTTCGCGTGGGCAAGTCCACACTGTTTTGTTTACAATATATTCATATGTCGTTTCTTAGTATGAACAGATCAGTTGGAAGTTGGTCTTGGGAGTTTGCTCCTTGGGACTTTTGAACGATATTGTCACGGTATTGGCTGCATACCACCCTGGGAAGTGAAGCAGTGCCTGTTGACTGCGGTAAACAGGCTTTGTTTTACTGGTTAAAAAAGACCCAGTCACCAATGCTTGGGGTGCAAACCTTCTCTAAAATTGGCAACATGGCGTATAATGCCCATCCCTTGTCTTGAATTGATACTCGTGTTATGGTAAAGATTAGCCATTGTGCAAAAATATGACCTGAAACCAATAAATAGGTATCATCTTAAACCAACAAATAGGTACCACCTACCTCCAATAGCAATGGGGTTTAATTTGATACATGCCTGTCATTTAGATTTGCAGACGGCTATCACTGCAGTGCCTTTGCGATGGCCAACACAAAGGCACATGGCCCCAGAGTGTAACGCTATTTCCGCGTTAACTCGGTAGTTAGGGCATTGGGCTTACCGTAAGCCTCACGACTCGATCCCGACCAGCGATAACTGAATTCTTGGGCAAGACACTTCATCTCGATTGCTCACATGGGATACGGTGGCAAATAGATAGTGCAATGATCTTGAACCAATGCTAGCCCTGCTTTTGCGTAGTACATTGGGAGGGGGGGGGGGTATGGCAGGTGGTGGTTCTCCAAGGTGGTTCTCTTCGGTTCTCTCCGTGTACTTCGGTTTCCCCCACTAATAAAAAACTCTCCGACGCGAGATGACCTGACTGTCAGAAGTGTAGTAAAACCCCACTAAATAACGCGTTTAACGATCGGCTGGTGGCCATTGCGAATATCAATGAAACCAGCTGTGTACAGTTTACCTCGCGTACTGCATCCAGGTGATAACCGTCGATCCTCGTGGAAACTCCTGCAAGTAAAGCGGTGCTTGTGTACTATGGTAAACGTGCTCTGTTTAATTAGTAAAAGAGCACCTGGTCACCATTCCTTGGGTGGAAGTCCTCCAAAATGGGTAACCTGGGTATAAACAGTTGGCTAAACTTGACTTTATATTAATGTTGCGGTCATGGTTACCCGTTCCGAAATACGTGACCCTAAACACCAATAAGTAAAAACATTTGACCTTTGTAAATCCGAGTCATTTTAACTAAACTTTTTGTTGCTGTTTAAAATTAATGAAACCAATATTTCCGCTCATTTCTATAGTAGGAGGCGGAGCAAAATGGCTATGTCGAGCAACATTCAGGGTACATGGGGATTTAATACTATTTTTATACGCCCGTTTTGAAAAAAGGGAGTCTTGTTATGGCGTTGGCCGTCTCTGTCCGTCTGTAAACAATTTTTGTGTCGCCTACTCCAAAAGTTTACATGCTACATTGTTCAAACTTTGCACACAAGTTGGGCAGTAATTGCCGTTGTGCACGTGACGCGTGCAGGTAACTACATTTTGTATTTCCAGAGTTATGCCCCCTTTTAGTACTTGAAACATTACAGTATTGTATCGCCTACTCCATCAACATTTTACATTCCATATTGTTCAAACTTTGCACACATGTTGATCAGTAATAGCCATTGTGCATGTGACAAGAGCGGGTAACTGTTTTGTATTTCCAGAGTTATGCCCTCTTTTAGTTCTTGAAACATTTCGGTATTGTGCTGCCTACCCCAACATTTTACATAACTATATTGTTAAAACTTTGCACAGTGATCACCACGGGCGTATGTTGCCCCGCTAGGCGGTGCTCTTGTTAATCCATTTCATTTTGAGCGTCGTAGCACAGTGGTTATAGCATTGAGCTTTAACACTTTACCCAACGAATCTCCCGCATCCGCCCGCGTAATATGCGCATTCAGCAACTGAAAAAATATATTTCGAAAAAGTTCACCAAAACCATATGTGACCCCTCTTTGGAACGAGCTCGTTCCAAAGAGGAGTCACATATTCAAACTTTTAACAAAATCAAAAAGGTAGCAAAGACTTGCCTAGGAACAGCTGCAAAGTCAGTGGATATCGACCGTTAACCCTTTACCCAACGTAACTGCAAACTGCCGGCCAGCGATATTTACAAAAATATCCAATTTTTATACGCCCGTTTTGAAAAAGCGGTCGTATTATGGTATACTGCTGTCCGCCCGTCTGTCCGGTCCATCGCAGATGGCCTTTCGAGGTGACCGGCCGTGTGCAGTCGTTTCTTGTGAGGTTGGGGGATAAAACCGTTAGTACACCAACCACTTGTGATTTTTTTTTTTAACTTGTGAGGTGCGAAATACCCACTTGTGAGTTGCCCAGTTTCCCCCATACCTAACACTAAAATCACCTCACAAGTACCTCTACGGTAGAACGTCCGTCCGTCCGTCCGTCCCGTCCGACCGTCCGTCCGTCCGTCCGTCTACACGTCGTACAATAACTCGAAAACGCTACGAGCAATGTGTGATTTTTTGGTGGAAAGTATGTTGATGGAAGCAAGCTCCCTTTCGATTTGTGTCGCTGTCCGATTTGTCATTCCAGAGTTATGGGACTTTATTCGTCAAAATATAGGCAATTTTCCACATGTCGGACAATAACTTGAAAATGCTTTGAGCAATGTTCATGATTTTTTGGTTACAAGTATGTTGATAACTGGAATCTCCCTTTCGATTTATTTCCAAATTAATGAAGTCTTATGATTATTGTAGAAGAATATAGAAAAAAAACTAACAAGTACACATGTACACATTGTGTGCTTCCCTCTTGTAGTTAATGATGGGCGTATCATGCGCTCATGGTGCAGCTGTTTATTTCATTTTTTTCAACACATAGGTTATGACCTCTCATTGGAACGAACTCGTCCAGATCGTTCCAAAGTGGGGTCACATATGGTTTTGGAATTTTTTTGGAAAATTTATAAAATATTAAAAATTTTGAAATAGTCTGCATTTGGGTAAAGGGCTAAACTGAAAGGTCCATCTTCAGATCCCCACCATGGCTAACTCCATTGTCTTCTTGGGTAGGCAATTCAACCAGATTGCCCGTGTGATGGCACGGTGGCGCAGTGTACTAGGACGTACTGCACGTCGATGGTGCACGTGTTCAGTTGAGTTGCTGGCCGCTGCTCGGTGGTTCTCTCCGGGTTCTGCGGGTTCTCCGGCTTGCTCCATCTGAAATGCGAGGTAACCCTGGTTGTCTAAAGTGTCGTAAAACCCCAATAAATCCGGGCCTTTTGCTAACTGGGTTGATTCGACTTGTACAATTACCTTCCAATCTTATAACTGGACACATCAAACTGGACCTCAGTCCTTTCTGTTGTAAAATGGCCCATGTTGATATCGAATCGTTCAAGTTGAAAACAAATGGGTTGTTCCCCCGCGTGAACCGCGAGAAGTGAGGCAGTGTTCGTGTTAAATAGGACCCAGTCACTATAATGCTTGTGGGGCATGTTCTCCAAGAAAGGCAATATGGGGGTATAAATGATTGACTGATCTTGACGTTATCTCATGTTGTCACGATTAGCCATTGTGCAGAAGTATGTGATCTTGAACACCAATCAATAAATATAAATGGGTTTGTTTTTATCGATGTATAGTATCAGTAAAATTCGTAAACCGGAACATTAGTAGACATTTAGCAATTTTGATTGACCTCTGCACCCTGATGTTGAAATATAAATATTAAGCACCATTGTTTCCCCATAATACCTCAACTAATTTAATCAAATCTTGTTGGACAGAGCTCAATTAGCTCTATTAAACAAGATTGTTTTCTGCGGGAACCTCGGGAAGTGAAGCAGTGCTTGTTCACCGCGGTAAACGGACTATTTTACTGGTAAAATAGGACCCAGTCACCAATGCTCGGGAGATGCAAACCCTTTCTAAAATGGTCAACTTGGCTTATTAATGCCCAACCCCGGTCTTGAGTTGATACTCGTGTTGTGGTCATCATTCGCCATTGTGCAAAAATGTGACCTTAAACGCCAATAAATATAAACAAGATTGCTTTGGTTAAATGTTTAGTTGCATTGTTAAAAATATAGCAGCCTCAAATGTCGGTATTGTGACATCAATATGCGGGGGTTAATCAAAATGCAAATGTCTATTGGACATGCTGGGTAAAGCTAATCTCTCATTCTATACACCGTCTAAAACAAAGCACACCCATTTGTCAACAAATTTGGAAGTATGCGAGATCAATATATGACCGTTGAAATGTATCGTTTTGTGAGGAAAACTGTATCTCAGTGGTGACTTTGGCTAAAAGGGTTCGGGAAAGAGCTTAATTCTTGAACTATCGAATCGGATGAACCTCAAATCGTAAGGTCGCAAGTTCGACCAATCCTAACCTACATCTTATTTGGGCCGAGATATAGCTCGGTACACGCTTGTGAAGTATGCTGGGGCGTACAACACGTTGATGCTGCAGTGGCATTGAAGCAATACCAATCATGCACGTGTCGTTTAGTAAGCTGGATGGTCAGATAGTTAGCCGCTACTTTTGGCTCCGTTCGGTCTTCCTCCAAAAATAGTCCTACACGACACCGTCCTGCCTGTTGAACGTGGTATTAAAACTCAACAAAGAATCTTAATTCAGGTAGTAACTTAGTTTTCAACTGCTGTTTCCGACCCAACATTGCAACGTTAAGTTCGTTGCAATTACAGGTCTTACCGCGTGAACCCCGGGAAGTGAAGCAGTGCCTGTTCACCGCGGTAAACCTGCTCTGTTTTACTGGTAAAATAGGAGCCTGTCACAAATGTTTGTGGTTTTAGTCTAAATTGAGCAACACGGTTATAAATGATTGGCTGTACTTGACTTTATATCCGTGTTGTGATCATGATTAGCAGTTGTGCAGAAATGTGACCTTAAACATAAATAAGTATAGGTCTGGAGCTGTGAAATATTAAATAGACAATTATATTAGTAGTGTGGTCTAGGCTTGTTACAAGTTTTTAAAGCCACCCCAAAGAATGGACGACCTGGAGAACTGGATAAGTGTCAGAATTATATTCTATACTTGGAACCCGACTTGCTGATAGCGGCGATATAAGCAAAATGTTCAAAAAGCTAGGTTGTCCCACCCCCTACTTTGCCTTAGCTAGGTATTTCTGTTCAGTAGGGGGATATTAAAATGGGTCTAGAAAAATAAAATTTTAGAGAACTGTACAAAATATTAGGTATGTGGAGGGATAACCATTGAAGGCCAAATTTCTTGAATAATTTTCTACAACAAAATTGGTACCCAACCTGCAAGTCTTGGCTGCAAAAAAGGTAGCCAAGACTTTCCTATGAACAGCTGCAAAGTCAGTGGATATCTACTGTTAACACTTTATCCATCCAAAGTAACTGCAAAAACCGGCCAGCGCTATTAAAAATCAATTTGTTTTTCTTAAAAACATAGGTTTTGACCCCTCTTTGGAACGAGCTCGTCGAGCTCGTTCCAAAGAGGGAACGAGCTCGTCGAGCTCGTTCCAAAGAGTGTCATTGTCTGTTTTTTATTCAAAAAATGAAAACATAAGTTATTAAAGAATTTTGTTTTCAAGTGTCGTCTGCTTTTCATGAGGTAAAGTGTTCAGGTGTAAACCTCTATACAAATCTCTAATCCTTTAACACTTCATATAACACACACGATATTAAAATTTAAATTCCACGCGGAAATACCGTAAAGTGAATCAATGCTTGCTGACTGGTAATAGGACAGCAAACAATGCTTGGGGTGGAAGTCCTCAAAATGGGTAACATCTGCATAAACGATCGACTAAATTTAACTTTATCTCCAGATAGCGGTCACGATTAGCCATTGAGCCCAAACACGTGACCTTGACCTCCAATATTTTAAATATTTCAAATGTTTCAAAATTAAATGAAACCTCATGTGACCCCTCATCGGGGCGAGCTCGACGAGCATGTTCGAATGAGGGTCCTCATCTGGCTTAGTTGAAATGTTTTGAACTGTTTACTTGTAAATCACGCAGAGAGGGGTGGTCGTGGAGGCGGCCAATTTAGGTAAAAGGTTAAGGGTCAAATGAACCACGTCGAGGTGATTCCCCAGCATTCAAGTAATGTGTAAAAATTCATTTTTAACTCACTGGTAGTCGTTTGGAAGTTTTCCGGAGTTTGTAACCTTGTGGAGTTTTCGACCCAAAAGCCTTCTGTTTCACTTCTCGGATGTCAAGTGCATGAGGAGGAGTACGTGTTTACTGTGTAGAAAACATGTTGATGCTTTACTGGTAAAATAGATCCCCGTGACCAACTCCTGGGGTGAAAGTCCCCTAAAATGTGCAGCATAGGTTTGGTTGGCGAAACGTGACTTCATACCTATGTGGCTGTCTTGAGATAACCATAAATGAAGAAAGCCCATAACTGAACAAAGCCCATAACTGAACAAAGCCCCTTAACCCATCGAAAGATGTTTTTAGAAAATGAAATTTCACACTTTTCGAAAACAAATTTCACAATTTGTCAATTAAACCATCCAAAATGTGGATATCGTTAGAAACAGCTCTATGAGCTGGTTCCAATAATGTCCATCTTTTTATGGTTTTATTGAACTTTCGGAGATTATTGTTGGCTTATACTGCTTAATTTTCTGGTCATTTTTAGACGTCATGTTGGGTAAAGAGTTAAACACCAATAGACATGCTTATAAATAAAATATCATTTGTATTTCAAGTTTACAAGAAAACAAATCATTTATTGTGGTTAATTTTTCTCTTTTCAGGTAGCTGGTGAGTTATGATTCATGAATATCGGCAAGTGAACGTAGGTCGTAAGCCGATGTGTTGGGAGTTGTTATATAGGAAGAATAGGCGTGGCAAAAGCCACTGAGTGTTATGTAGTAAATAGTTGGTTTGTTTGTAGAGTCGACGTACGGCAAGTTTTGATGAAATTATGGTACACTGGTAAGAAAATTGTAGAATGAACAAAAAGTACTGTTGTGTGTTAATTTGAAATATAATGTGCAAAGGAACCAGGTTTCAGTTTTCTCGCTGCCATTTGGCTCACTTTTCCTTGATAACGTTTCGAGTATATTTTCATCTCTCGCCCTCAAATCAATATTCAACAGATGACGAGCAATGAAATATCCGAATCGTTTTCAAAGAGAATTGCCCAAAGTCAACGAGAAAACTAGAAGCGGAGAATTCTAAACATGACACTTTTTATTCATTTTACAATTTTTGCTATACTTGAATACTTCAGTCGACTCGTGAACATATTAGTTTCTGCTTGGCCCGTTTAACGTGGGTCGAGCCGTTATTGAGAACAGGTCGCTTGTGCTTCTATCGTTTAATGCTGAATATGGATTCATTGGTATTTGTACACATTTGTGTATCGGAGATAACAAAACATATCGATGAACTCGTATCCAGGATGAAATGATAAGAGCTACACATTGATAAGTTTGTGTTCAAGACGTTCCTTCAGAAATACGTCTTGCCGGACATTTTTGTGACAAGTTCGAACTTTGAACTTATTCTGGAGATGGAGGAGCCGCCAAATCTACATAATTCAGGAGACGAGGATAGAGACTTGCAGAGGGAAGATGGTATGTACAGGTTTGTTTTTGGGGCCCCAACTGGCCGTTTCGTCCTGGATTTCTTCCGAAATACTAATACAAGCAGTCTTTCCATTCACAACTCTTGAGGCACATGACACTGGACTTAGGTGACGATCAAAAGGTGAGGGTGGCTACTAACTGGTCTTGGGGTTGCTTAACAACTCTGATTTAGGATTTGATCGAGAGCCTAACGGCCAGGGATTGCCGTTATTGGAGAATACTTTGTCTTTTCCTTTAACGGTGGCATATTGTTCTCAAATGTTGTGACTGGAAAGTACAGCCCGTGGTAAAAAGATGAAACAGTTGTTGCTGGACCGGTTAAGTTGCGTACAATGGTGGGGGTAGAGCCAATCCCGGGGATCTTTTAAAAAGTTAACACTCACAAATGAATCTGCATTTTATCTTAATATCCATTTTCTCAAAAAAATGCCATGGCCTATTTTGAAAAAAAATTGTTAAATAACAGCATAATTTTAAAATTGAATTATTTACATTATATTGTATTGGAGACATTTTTGTGTGTTAAAATTTGAACCCTGGTTTGGGAAGGGGGCCGATCTCTGCGCGGAGATTCCAGTTGAATCAGCTGAAAGAGATCGCTGGAGACCCTGCTTTGCGAATCCAGCGGTTCTTTCTTTGGTTAAATACCGCTGAGAGAACTTGAAGCTCAATTCGTTATTTACTGCATTTACAAAGAGCAATGCCCACTTTCACTGTCGCTTGTACGTCGCGTTTGCCGCGAATTCGGGTGTTTTACGGAAATCGCGTGAAAGTTTTTTTCTTTGGTTTTTGCTTTTTTCGCTAAAAAAAGAAAAACCTGTGTTTTACATCTTTCAACAGGAATATGAAAAACACGTTCCTCGGTGCGCATATGCAGTAAATAACTCTCCCTTCTCTCTCACGTAAAAACCGCACTGACAAAAAATAAAAAAAATTAAAATGTTACCATTTTTTTCAGGGTGTCCTTGTGACTCATGTATCGTAATTAAAATAGCTTTGTGCGAATAAAACTACTAATACACGTATAAATAAAAATAAAACCCATTTGTATACTAACAATGACAGGGATATAGTAAGTATATTTTCGTCGGAAAAGCGCGAATTTTTCAGATGTCATCTTGTCCCAAACAACCACAAACGTCCGCGTAAACACAAAAGGTCAATATAAAATACTAATTAAGTTTTTGTCAGGCGGTTTATCATGGCCCGGCCATCATCATTCGTTAGTTTATTTGTATATACTTGCAGTTTCAGGTCGACAGAGGAGGTGAGTGGGTTTCAGTTGCATCAACTCTACAGTAGCTACCTCAAAATTTAAATATTTGAAATTTTAAAATTTTGATTAAAATTCGGAAACAAATCTGGATTCTTCTTCATTCATCATACAGCTGCTGGGTTCAGCAACAGATCATCAAAATAGTAATAAAGCTTAATGAGACTTAATTACAAATTTTGTTCATCTGTTTGATTCCCAGCGGTGATATAAAGAGTGGCTCTCCATTCCGCAAACTAGTAGTGGCAGTTTCTTTGCCACATCTGTTTGGTTTGAAATGCATCTTTGGCGGCTGCTGTATAAAGAAAAACAGACCAAGTACAGATGAAGAAAAAGAATCTGGTATTCCCCATCCCACCCCCTTCATCGCCCACCCTGGCCACTTGGCTCCACTGTTAATATATTCGATTAAATGTTTGTAGTGTTAGCCACTTTAATTAACCCTTTAACTGTACTTGAAAATACTTAGAATATTCTGCATTTAGCATTAATGTTTTCTGCTTTCCGAACAAAGCTTTTGATCCCGCTAAGTCCGCACTTGGCAAGAAAATGCTCAGAAATGTTCGGGTTTTTTTTTTTTTGCATTCAGAGGTCAAACTTGTCTTGAAAGCAGAGGTAAATCCAACAACACTTCTTGCAGGCAACTGTTGCAGTTTCTTGAATAACTTAATAGTTGTTTATTTTGCCATCAAAATAGTGTGTCCCCTCACTGGAACGAGCTCCATAGCTCGTTCCAATGAGGGTGTGTGGGGGGGGGGGGGGGGGGGGTGCATAACCTATCTTTAGGAGGAAACATTTGAAAAAACATTCCAATTTGAATGTCGATTTTAGTGAAGAGCGGTAGATCTAGTCTTTAGGCTTGATAAACGGTTAAACGGCGTTTTTTAGCGCTGTTAATTTTAGTTTAGGTAGATAAGGGGTTAAGTTGTCTTCAAACTCATTTAACTCCTTGAACGATAAAACACGATGTTCCATCAACTAAAATGAGGGCACGGTGGCTCATTAGGCAGAGGTGCAAGATGCAAGCCGAGAAGTCCTCAGTTCGAATCCCATTTGCGGCAACCGCCTGTCTATGGGCAAGACACTTCACACCCATTGCCCACGTGGGGGCACGGTGGCGTTGTGTAAGGCGTACTGCACGTCGATGGTGCACCTGTCTTCAACCAGTGCTAACCCTGTTTGTGTGGAGTTAATGTTGGGGAGCCTGACAGTTGCTCGCTATTGCTGGGCGATTCCCTCCAGGTACTCCGGCTTCCTTCGTCCGTTAAACTCACACGAGGTGACCCTGCATGTCGAAAGTGTCGTTAAACCCAAAAGAAACTAAAATATGGAACGTGAACCCGGTGAATTTGTTTGGTAGATCAATTCGTATATCCAATTGAAAACTCCCGGCTGCACGTTGGAAATATTAATTAATCCACCAACTAGTTAAACAATCGCAAATTCTGCTATCTGCTATTCGTCTGAAACGGAACATTTAATTAAAATGAGTTGAAAAAACTGGTGGCTGTCTTGTGTGACCTTGTGTTAAATGCGTATGTAACTGTTATATCTACCCCAATTAAACCACACCGTGCTGAACGTGATCACTCCACCTGTTTTAAGTTGCTTCTGGTTCCATCACTTAGACCTTAAAATTGCTTAACTGCGGGTTCCATAAGGGGGTTTCAGACCCATCTAACATGATTGCATATGCACTATTATAGTTTGATTTCTACCAAAAAGTGCAATAAGCCAATGAGATTACTGATCCTCCCACGGAATTAAGAGCATTGTAAGGCCAATGATCAAGGTTCATCGTGGATGAATCAAAATGCCCTATCTACCCAGGGGAAGACTTGAATCCATTGCCAGCATAAATGACAACGAGTCGTGTTTGTACTGTGATAATGTATGGGTAATGTAGACCTTGACACTGGATCAGTATTTGGACCTACGTAGCACAGGATTTGTATGGATACTTGCCTGGAACTGGATTGGCATGAAGAACCACAAGGCATTGTAATTGTAGGCAGACCTACGTGGCGCTTGATTTGTATGTTGATCTCTGGCGTTTTGTATGTAGACGTACATGGCATTGGATTTGCATGCAGAGCGACAAGGAACTGATTGGCATGCTGAATTACAAAATACTGATTGGCATGCTGAGCTACAAGGCACTGGATTGGCATGCAGAACAAAGGCAGTGAATTGAGACCTAAAAGGCAGTGGGTTGGAAGACCTAAAAGGCAGTGGGTTGGAAGACCTAAAAGGCAGTGGGTTGGAAGACCTAAAAGGCAGTGGGTTGGAAGACCTAAAAGGCAGTGGATTGGAAGACCTAAAAGGCAGTGGATTGGAAGACCTAAAAGGCAGTGGACTAAAAGGCAGTGGATTGGCAGACCTAAAAGGCAGTGGATTGGCAGACCTAAGAGGCGGGGGATTGGCAGACCTAAGAGGCGGGGGATTGGCAGACCTAAGAGGCGGGGGATTGGCAGACCTAAGAGGCGGGGGATTGGTAGACCTACGAGGCGGGGGATTGGCAGACCTACGAGGTGGGGGATTGGCAGACCTACGAGGTGGGGGATGAGCATGCAGACCCTCCATGCAATGCGTTGGCGTTTAGACCTGCGAGGGAGGAGGATTGGCGGTCAGACCCGCGAGGCACTGGACTTCAGGTTATCTACTTGGCGCTGGATTGGCATGCGCACGGACTGTCTTGATACCGGATTTCCTCACTTGCCTACTTTTAACTGGCTCTGAATGAAGTTATTTGTGTAAAGATTCAATCAAGGAGAGTTGGGCGACCTATATGAATGAAGATGGGTGGTCGACACAATATAATCCCACGTAAAGGCCAATACCGCTAGGATTAGTCTCACTTATGAGCTCAATTTTACAAATTGAATGCCATGTAAGGGAAGAAGTGACCAGATGTTTTTTCGGTAAAATATTCGGGTTGAAATAAGTTTTTTTCCAGAATGGAATTGAGGAAACTTTCCAGATACAACGATCTCTTTTGTATAATAGAAGTAGAAATGGATGTTAAGCAAGTCAAACATACTTGGTGGGTTGTAAAAGTGACAGAAACCTGTCGAATTTTCTGCAAAATGGTCTTCGCGATCGGTAGCGTTCCACGCAAGACGAAACAAAACAGATAAAATTTCGTCCATTCACACCAAATGGTTGAGTTTCAAAACCATAAAACTCAACATCGGACACAAAACGATTGAGATTTTGGCAATCAAATCGCCATTTAACGGCAGGTTTAGAATTTGAAACCAGACCTCTCGGCAGTTAATTAATTCAGTTAAAACGTTTGGAAGTAGAGAATTGAAAGAAATTGGAAGATTTCATCTGGGATCAAATTTGCAGCTGTTAACAGACTTGATGATTTGGGCCAATTTTCAACACCAGGATTTCCAGACATACACAATATGAAGGATTTCACAAGGAATGCCAACAGGCAGATTGCTTTATATGCGAGCATTTATACGTAACTGTTGGAGGGAACTGCTTCAGCACCATGGTAGTTGGTAATGTGTTACTTGCCTGCTCATTGAGTATGAGCCCGGCACTGGAGGGTAAAAGTTTGCACTAGTGTAACGTCTAGACACTCAACAAGAAAATTAAACTGCGGTGGAGTACGTTTGAAAATGAGCTTTTGCCAACGTCGCGTCGAAATCTTTTGAGCCCAATGAGCTGAGCTGCCTTGTTGCGAAACAGAAGTACAGTACTGTTCTATGTCCCAAAGAACTGGCTGTCAGGCAAAGAATATCTAAAATTGATCGGCTCATTTGCATATATAGAAACAGTTGGATACCTGCATTTTAACCTGGATTGATCGGGTTTGAGTTGACTCAGTCGCTTTGATCACACGACTTTACAATTGACAAACAGATGAACCACATTATTCACGCTGACTCTCGAAAGGAAACTGCGTTTTCTATTGCCATTCCAATCAGTACAGGGAATATTTACAGTACGATCTAAAGTGCCCAGAACCATCGTCAGGAGACATCAGGACCTTCAGTATACAGTTAAAGCTGTTGTCGTGCAACATTGTAACCCATCCTGGCTTTAAGAAAATTCTGAAAACACTGGATTTGGATCCCCTTTTGTGGACACGTATAACAAGACTGGGTGATTGCTCCTTTTGGTGGAACTGACAGGCGGCATATCGCGGGTAAAAACGTCCGTAAAATGAAATTTCCAAATTTTCAACGTTTGGAGCCACATAATTTGAAGTTCGTATATGAAGTAGCGGAATCACAAATGGACACTGCTAGAATCACTATTCATTTAAAAAGTATATAGATTTATGCGCACCCGGAAGCAGCATGTGCACTTCTATACATAAGCGCCACGAACATAGTTGTCCTCTGGACAAAGCTTTTTGACTGTTGACTGGACATCTCGTCACATGTGATCCAGGCAGATTAAAGACCCGACTGTCAATTGGTGAATTCATTACAGACGTTTCAAAATGGTTTGGACTGGATTGGTCAAGCAATCGACTTAATTGAACGGAACTCGTCACTCGTCACAATGATATCACGTCATTTGTCGACTTGGGTGTCCATCCATCAAGATATTAGCATTTTTACTCGTATACATAATTCGTAAACTGCATTTCAAGGCAACTTCATCAATTTTAAACATCTGGCAAGACAGAAGCGGTCAACTTTTAAAGTAGTTTCTCAACATCGTCTACTTGCTGCAGAGAACAATAGAAATTTAAAAAGGAAGAACTTGGCTGTATTGATAGCCTTTTCTTTTACGAAAGCACTACTGCCAATCACGAACGGAACTTGTTGCATGTATCTGAAGAACACGTCGGAAACAGTAGCCAGGAGCTTACAGATTTGGGCATCATTTCTCTTGAATGTTTTTTTTTATAGTGTCGAAAGTTATGATCGAACTGCTGAAGCCATTTTCATTTCTGTCCTTCATTAATTTCATCTAGTGAATATCGTTTACTTCAGCACACTGAATCAAAGTTTCCGATGGCAGGTGTTTAAAACACTCCAGCGAGAAAATATATCTTCATCGGCAACTAGAGCATCACCGTCACCAGAATAAAAATCAAAAAATACATTTTGTATTGTCCGCTCTAGCTGTGACCCAAATACATTTCGGTTTAAAACAAGGTAATACGGGGACTTTGAGCGCATATTAGATTCTTGGACAAGGCTGCTTTACAACACGGCTGCAAGAAACTTCGTGTTCAACATGGCAGGTCAGACTAGTTTCATCAATTTGTATTGGAATTCGAATATTTTCGAACAAGTTTCATTAGCCAGACTTGAATACCAATCCATCAGAATATTAGTATATCTGTTGGTACATAAAAGACCATTTCTACCACCCAGAAACCCCGTGAACTTGGGAGCAAGACAAAGATGGAGTAAACGTTTCAAGTTTTCATACATCGCCAATAAAAAACAGACGTATATCATCTCACTGGAGAGAATAATGCAAATTTAAAACCAGAGAGCTTAGGTGAAGACAACAGTACCATTGTCGCCTCTAACAAGGAACGGAACTCGCGTGTGAACATCTGAAGAAGTCGGCTTACAGCTTAGGGCAGCAGAACTGTCTGTCCATTTTCATTGGCTATGTTTCCATACGGAACTTTATAATTGCGTTGTGAAGGACATTTTGTGAAGATTGTTTTCAAGCATGGATGCCGCTGTTTTTCCAGGATTGAATTTCGTGTCATACGTTAGTTGGTTAATTGTGTTTTCCGAGGCACATTGCCTCAAGTGTACAGAAGCTGTTTTAACTCTAAAAGGGGATATTTTATCGCCAAATGGAACTTCACCAGAGGAAAAAATCCACTCAACATTCATATATCTGTGGACAATTATTGCCACAAGATCGACAAATAGCTAACGGAAGGTGAACTTTCTCCCATATTTGTGACCTGTAAGAAAACATTTTGGTTTAAAAACCACGTGATAAATGGAATTTCAACTCATCGATTCTTTGGAAGAGAGTGCTTCACAGCAACACGGTTGCAACACACGTCATCTGTTAACCAATAACCATGCTCCGAATGGTTAACTTTCTCCCACATTTGTGACCTCTGTAAGAAAACATTTTGGTTCAAAAACCACGTGATAAATGGAATTTCAACTCATCGATTCTTTAGTGGAAGAGAGTGCTCGTCAACACGGTTGCAACACACGTCATCTGTTTACCAATAACCATGCAAGATCCAAGTGATACCCTTCATATTTAAATTACTCGTCCATTGCACATGCGACAGGTCGGCTTTCATCCAGAAATACAACTGTCAAGGGAATGCCGCTTAACAGACAAGAATGCTGTGACACAAAGAAATAACCATGGACAGAAACTCTGTCTTGACAGGACATATTCATCAGCGTACATCAAATGCTTCTGTGAATTCAATAAATACACGAGGGAGTCCTGGAAAGTGAATCTACAATAACATGACACCACCAGTCTACTTGCACCTCAAATCAAGATTAAGGAATCGGTAGCACTTCCAAGGTATAGGTCGTATCCGCTTTGTTTGGGAAAAGTTCTTAATATGGATAACCAAGTAATGAAATGGTAGCAAAGTTTTATTAACAGTTTTGTGGAACATGGGCATGGCCAAAAGACAGGAATACCGTTATGAGTGATTGTAGAAGCCACAGAATTAACAATTTAGATAACCTTTTGAGGAAACAAAACATAACTGGCTTTACAAGTGTAGACGAAATATCGATGAAACACTGTCCACTATTTACAGACCTTCAAAACAATGGTACTTAGTAATTTGGAAAACAAGCGTCCTCTACAATCGGTTCTGTTATAGTCAACGAAATTCATCTTTCGACATCTCCGTGAAAGAAGTTTGGACCTAAAAACCGATGTCTCAAAATAGGAATTTAAAACCGTAGAGGTCATAGAACCAACGGGCTACAAAATTGGCTATCTGAACGCTATTTAACTGCAAATAAGACCTGGAGCGGACTTGAACGTTTTGCAATAGATACCCAAAACGGGAACCTATCTAATACACCTGCTCATACCACCATGAGCATGTTCAATGTGTATTTTTAGATTACAGTAGATATCCAAACATGGAAGCCGATAGGAAGGAGTTGCCAAGTGTACCAAGAGCAGGAGTGAGTGGGTATAAGAGCAGGAAAGACCTTTGTGAGTGGGTACAGGTCTAACAATCCAAGTCCCGTCTTGTACAGAAGGGTGATATCGATCCACAAACAAAACTGACTGGTCAGGATGACTAAGGAGTTCTGAACTTGACAAGACCAAGTAACCGAAGATCTACAAAATAAAACCCAGAGGCGAGATCACGGCGGCAACTTTATATTGGTAATTCTGTACTAGTGGGCGAAAAGAAAACCTATGCGTTAATCGGCATTTAAATGGAAACGGATGTGAATAAATGGAATTGTTGACTACATTGACCGACGAAAGGAGCTCTGATGCATGTTTGTATTCCCTACAAAAGAATGTAATGCTCAGTAAAACCAAAGTATGTTTGAAGCATTTTCCAGAATCCTTCCATTCCAAAACTTGAAAGCAATGGCGGTCGGGACACCTGACAGTACAGGGAACAACTCCAGGACATGCTGAAGATTTCAGAACCACGATAAAATGGAAGTACAAAAAAGTCGACGGGTGATGGCTGGACTATTCATGGCAACATATCTGCATGCATCAGGAAACTGCCCCGTGCTTGTATTTGAAAGATGTCTGGAGCATTTTAGTCGAACTTGGGAATGTGCGACAAAGTCGGAGACCAAATCTATTTAAAAGATCGTGACTTTTGCAGAAACTAGTAGCTCAAAATTGGGAAAAGGGTGACTGCCGTTAGGTTATCGAAGAATACACCGAGGCCAACTTTTGCAAAGTAATGTCAATTTGTGGCTGTATGGGGGCTGAAGGGTTACCTCACCCAATATAGATAGAATCATTCATTTTTTCCCTCAGTATCTTTAGATAACTGAAAAAAAATGTAATTCATACTTGGAGGTTTCTACAGGTAAATCTGTCCACGGACATTATTCTACCCCACGTTCCAAAAATTCCTCGCGGGAACCCCTGAAAGTATAGCACTGCCTGTTCATTGCGGTAAACAGGCTATTTTACTGGTAAAATAGAACCAGTCACCAATGTTTGGGAGGTACAAACCCTCTCTAAAATGGGCAACATGGCTTATTATCGCCTTCCCCGGTCTTGAATTGTCACTCGTGTTGTCATGATTAGCGATTTTGCAAAAATGCGACCTTAAACACAAATAATAATTATAAAAAAAACTTATAAAAAAAACAAAAATGAAATGACAAGCATTCTTCCTGCAGTCATTACTGCCTAAAGATGCTCAGCATGGTGAGGGTTAATATATTTTGTAATAGAGTTGAATATCAATCCTTCAACTTCTCATCCAAACAAAATCAACCTTCTGTTGACATCTTATTCATTGTCAATTTATGAACATTTTGCGACTTGTTTTTCTGGAATTTTTGCGCCTATGTCAAAGGAGGATAATTGGACATAAACAGTTTGAAGGATCGAAATTCAAAGGCAGCTGCCCAACTGCAAATCTTAATTTTGTCTATTTTAATATTATATTCCGTCCCCATCCACCCCCCCCCCCCCCCTTTCCTGTTATGTATTTTGTGCTTTCAGTTGCAGCCATTAACCCGTACGATGCAAAAAAATATTTCATTGGTTCGTTTGTCACGTACTGTTAACTGACATGATTTGGGAAAGAGCTCTAGCGAACCTTTTCAAAACAGATAATTGTATTTGGTAAATGAAACTCGCACCTGTAATTCATGGAATTCCTTGCCGCTCTAAGTGGCTTTGTCCTAGAAACGTTGAAGTTGTCCGTTGTGTTGTTGTGGAATCAGTTCCTCCAGCGACAAATTGATTCTGCCATTATACAAACTCGGACATTCCTCCAAAACCATAACATACCAGTAATGTTTTGGCAACACACTATTTGACCGATGTTATTGAAAACTCTTAATGAATCTGCCACACCCGCCCACGCAATATGCTAATTCAGCTGCTGGAAATATTTTTCAAAGATTTGCAACAAAATCATGTGTGACCCGCCTTTGGAACGAGCTCGTCGAGCTAGTTCCAACGATGGGTAACATATGGTTTGGTTGAAATTATTTAAAAAAAAAAATATTTCAAATAAATTTTGATATTGTCTGCGTTGGGTAAAGGGTTAAAGTATTCAAACATTTCACAAACATCAACTAAATTGTAAATGGAAATGTACGATATAATTTCTAATACAGGCCTAAAATGGAGATCATTCAGCCAATTGTTTAAAGAAGTCTGAAGTTTTTTTTAGTTTAACTGGATGCTCTAACGCAGACACATGATCTCCAACTGTTACATAAGTTTTTCTTACTTGCACGAGGTCTTGTTCAGTGTTCTCGTTCAAGGTTCTTTTTCGCTTTGACTGTTTGACTGGAATTGCCCAGTTAGCCACAGATAGCAACAGGTTCGTAATACGTCAAAACAATTTCATAAACCTATCGCAACTCTTTCAAAGCATTTTTAACTTTGGAACTGGAAAGAGTTAAAATGTTTGTCCGGTAGAATAGACTGGTTTCATTCTACCAAAAGGGCACAACGAATGTGTGCAGTAAAAAGTAGACTATAGAAAAGACAAACGATAAGGCATCGGATGTTTGTTGAAAATGAACCCCCCCCCCCCCCCCCCACACACACACACACACTAAATGCACGAACGTGTTATCCACAAGTGTTTTATACTACTTGAAACTGGCGTTAAATCATCGGTTTCCAAGTTGAGTTTGAGCAGCAACAAAATATCGTCCGATGAGTGCAACAAAACGCCATCTGCAATGCTCAGCTTTAGCATTGCCGATGTCGCCCTGTTTCGCTCAAAAGACGATATACCAACCTTGGTATTTCTATCAACAAAATTCGACTCTTGCCCAACACAAGCTAGACAATGGTATATTCATGATTTCGTGTGAGGACTGAGATTATCGGGTTAAGGATTAAAAACTACCGATGAAAAGTTTCGTCGCTTGCCGCTACAGGCACTCGACGATGCTTTTCTATGATGGTTTCTACCAGAATTTACGTTCCTGGCATCCATGTTGGAATGGAGTGTTCACACGTATCTACACTAGAGGCTTGAAAAAAAATATTTTAAAGATCGCTTCTATGAAACTAGCCGGCTTTGGTACATTATCAGGGCATAAATATAGGATCTCCATTGAGTCAACGATTCGAAATAAAATTTCGGAGCAGTTTATTATAATCGACCTGAGCCGAGGATTCTCGAGGCTTAGACCGATTTTCGTGAACAAGGTACAGACATTTTATATCAAATCGTGACAA
Source organism: Pictodentalium vernedei (assembly GCA_031216915.1). Lineage (NCBI taxonomy): Eukaryota > Metazoa > Mollusca > Scaphopoda > Dentaliida > Dentaliidae > Pictodentalium > Pictodentalium vernedei. The sequence continues at coordinate 86,658,942 of CM062293.1, forward strand.
AATTGGGATTTTGATTGATGTATAATTTAAAACTTGACTTAACGTTATGGTATTCCGTGTTCAAACTGTCAACTAAATTGTACTTCGATTTTTGCCTCAGTAACAGCTTATAACCCTCATTGGAACGAGGTCGTAGAGCTCGTTCCAGTTAGGTGGAATAAGCGGTTTTCGAGGCAAAAAATAGTTAAGTAATGTCGTCCGCTGTTGGTAATTCGATGAACCGTTAATAAAAAAAAAAAAAAATGATATTTGCGAAAGCACCTCTCACAATCTAATGTCAACGCCGACTTCTGGCGTCACACGTTTTGTAGGACTATGTAAACGATAGATCCGTATTCCATTTAATGATTTTGATAAACTAAGTTAACCAATGACAAACACCCCCCCTCCCCCCCCCCCCCCATTTTATTCATAAGCATTAAATCTAAATGGTTGACTAAGAATAATTTAAAATATCTATTGCCGGTTTAAAAAAAGTGTCCCACTTTCAAAACAAACGAGTTGTAAAATACGGACCTTCTGCTATCAAAGGCTACTACGCATGACGTCATTAGTTAGAAAAAAGAAACCCAACTGAAGGCATCTACCTTGACGTTGGTAGTTGGGCTTGGTGACCAAGAGATGCCACACTGAGCAGTTGACATTTTAAAACACCGCTGAGAACCTTACATTACTGTATTTCCAGAAAATGGGCTATTTGGTTGATTAAAATCAAGCATTGGATATAAAAACAATGCACTATCGAGAAATTTGACCAATTGTAGAGAGGTTTGTGACAGCTAATCTTCAGACTGGTTGGTAACTCTTTGGTAACCTTAGAAGTGATGCAGTGTTTGTTCACCGTGGCAAACAAGTTGTTTTACTGGTAAAATGGGACCCAGTAACCAATGTTTTTCCCCGCGGCAACCCCGGGAAGTGAAACAATGCCTGTTCACCGTGGTGAACTGGCTGTTTTACTGGTAAAATGGGATCCAATCACCAATGCTTGGAAGGTGCAAACCCTCTCTGAAATGGGCAATATCGCTTATTAACGCTCATCCCTGGCCTTGAGTTGATACTCATGTTGTGGTCATGATTAGCCATTGTGCCAAATGTTACCTTAAACACCAATAAATAACCAATGCCTTCAGAAGTCTTCATGGGTGGATTTGCCGTATGTTCCACCCGTGGAGCCCTATGTCTGGTGACCCTTGCCCCCATCCCCAATATTGATTCAACCCAATACCTGTTGGTGTTTGAAATCTCGTGAAAACGCCCAACGTGTGAAATGGATCGGATTACATAAAATGCTGGTACATTAAGATGCTCTCTTTGTGGACCATAGAACATTTCGATACACCAGCAGTCTAGTCCTCTTAATAATCTCTCAGATGCACAAGTGTTCTTTTTGGAAAGATCAAAATTGTCTCCCATTGGGCCGACCATAGGCCGAACTATGGTCGCCTCGATGGGTACCCGAACCTCCACTCCCTTTGATACCATTCTGGGTGAAGGAGTGATGAAGATAGAAAAATACCATCGAAATGTCCTGTGTGAACTGCCATTGATCACTCAGATGCGAGGAAGCAGTGTTCGTTACAAATTTTCTCCGGCTCCGGGTTCGGCCTTGGTTCATTTCCTGGCAAATGTTTTTCCCAGTCCTCCCTTGGAAGTCTAAAAGGACCAAATTGGAAATCTATTTTTCGGTCATGATTAGCCATTGTACAGAAATGACCTTAGCGACCAATAAGTATGGTCTTCACATCAAAAAATCAGCACCGACGTTGACCATTACAAAATCGTTCAGCGTGAGCTCAACAGAAAAACTGTACCCATGTTGAAATAATTATTGCACGCTTGAAGGATTCTGTGCTATGGAATAATATGGTAATGCTTTTAGCTGGCGGGCGGATGTGCCTTTGTTGTAGAGTCGGGCACACGGTGTAGCTTATTGCCACGCGTAATAACGAGAAATTGAGCAGTTTATTTACTGTGATAAGCTGTTTCTGCTGGTAAAGTAGGTTCCGGTAACCAACGCCCAGGTGGAATTCGATGTGGGCAACATAGGTATAAAGGTCTCGCATAACTTCACTTCATGCCTATGTTGCGGTCAAATAGCCATACAATCGTATGACTTCACACCAGTAGTTGACAAGACTAAATTTTGGCATGATTGAAGTGCTGGTGCCGAAATATAAATTCCTATTCGAGTTTGCTTCACATGTTGTGTTCAAGTGAATTTTTGTCCCTTTTCACTGAAGAGTGGCCATAGACACTCTCCCATAAAAAGCAAAAAATGTCTTGCCAAATTGATTCTATTTTGCATTTAGAATCTAAGCAGCCCGAAGCTCCTGCACTAAAACGCCATAATACAAATATCTGCAATTTATTTTGAGACCGATACATTAGACATTCGCCTAGCCTCGTAGTTATTGTAGGGTGTCCTAATTCAGGCTAAAATGGCTGCTCGGGTGAAACCACGATCTCATGACAAAAATCCGTAAAATCACCCGCAGCAACTGCTGAACAACGGCAACCGGTGTATTTAAGGGCCAATACCGTGAGCTGAAAACATGTTTTCTGTATCACTTCTAGGGGAAAACGGTAGTGTGTATTAATGGATCTATATGAAAATGTTGCAGTTGCTTACTGTATCCAGTCCCCGTGGGAACCCCGGGAAGTAAGCAGCACTTGTTTACTGTGGTAAACCAGTTCCGCTTTACTAGTAAAATAGGACCCAGTCACCAATGCTTAGGGTGAAAGTCCTCTAAAATGGGCAACATGTAGATCAACGATTGACTAAACTTGACTTCATCTCCATGTTGTGTCACGATTAGCCATGGTGCATAAATATGTGACGTTAACCACCAACAAACAAACATACTGTATCCAGAAGAAATGTCCGGTTGACAGCTTGAGAGAAGACTGCATGTGCTGGAATTTCCTGGTGGTAGATGTTGCGTTGGACAGTTGGAGAAACATGGCAACATTTCCAAGAAAGCTATAGATCTGTTTTAAACCATACACTTGTGAACGAGGTAAGAATAAAGTGATAAGAAAATTATTACTGGCCAACAGCATTCGAGGCCATAAATATTTCAATCAAGAACAGAAACGTAACGACAGGGTGTGTGTTTGAGGGCGTCTTCCTCCAGTTGGAAATTTTAAGTCTTAAACCACCATTGGTGGAAATTTCATGCCCTAGAAAAGATTTCGTGGCATTTATCTCTAGCTGCGACCGTTTGTAATATACAAGTGACATTTTAACCACATTTCACGAGATTTTCTGAGATCACATTTCGTTCCGTGAGTGCAATAGGGCCCAGCTGCAATGAAGCATTGCAGATGGCACATTGTTACATTCAAGAGGCGATTTCCAACTCTGCTACCCAAAGGCCTTAAAATTTCATTTCGAACACAAGGGTGCAACGTATGTTCGATGTCAGAAGCATTTAGAAATTCACAGGTAGCAGTTAAAAAATTAAAACCCCTGGTCTTGAGTCGATACTCAGATTGTGGTCATGATTAGCCATTGTGCAAACATGTGACCTTAAACAAAATAAAATAATTGGCCATTTGCAAAAATGTGATCTTAAAGCACCAATACATGTATTAACCAACTCTCGGTAAAAAAAAATGCCTTTCAAATTTAAAATTCCTGATTGCAAAACGTTGAATCCCACATTGAGACGAAAACACAACGTACAGCATATAGCTTGTTTCCATGAGCACAGCAGTTCTAGAAGCAAATAAAGTGAAATGCAAAAATATATTTGCTAGCTGTCATCGTGTAAGCATCTTCTAAATGCACCTCTGCATCAGAAAGCTTGAATTATCCACATACGAGTGCCCATCACACTCCCCCACTACCACACACACACACACAGACCATTTGTAAAGTTTTAGAATATAGGAGGATGGTGGTTTCACAGGACACATATTGGTAAAAATTCCAGGAAGAGGAATGAACGGCTCGAAAGATTGAAGTATTCTAGCCAGAACTCCCCAGTTATGCAAGGATTGGACTGGCGTTTGAAAAAAGATATTTACACGGGTGAGTTTTAAAATGTAATTCAGTGTTATCACTGTGGTGCTCCCCGGGAAATGCAAATAAATTCTAATGCTTATATGTTGAAAGCAGGCGGAGCTACCTGTTTAGTTTGTTTGCGGGTGTGTTTCTCTTCGTGGGAACCCCAGAAAGTAAAGCAGTGTTGGTTTACTTGGTAAATAAGCTTGGCTGTACTGGTAAAGTTGGACCCGATATCAATGCCTGGAATAGAAGTCCTCTAAATGGGTAACATGGGCATAAACGACTGACTGGACTTGACTTTATATCCATCTTGTGATCACAATTAGCCATTTTACAGAAATGTGACATTAACTGGTGGTGCTAAATTATTTTTGGTCATCAAAATTTGTTCATTTGTCTATAACAAGGCAAATTCAGACTAAATAATGTCACTTCAGAAATATGAAGCACATCCACAGAATATGGAGCCTTTGCGTTGTAACTGTACGTCAGAATAATTCCCAAATATGGGCTTCCAGCACTCTGCCGATTAAACACCAATAAACGCCTCCATTCGGTCCCTAGGTGGAAAGTATTGGTCAACCGTCCAAATTGTTGAACGATTTTAGTGCTAAATAGAATCTGTTTGTAAACAAAAACAAACTAACAATGTATTTGTACATTTGAGTACAACAAGGCGACACCTTTTAATATTAAGCTGTTGGAACTTGTTGTACTCTAAAGAATATTTTAATTTAGTATTGCCTGGGTCTGAAGTATTTTAGTTGCAGAAAAGACCACAAATGATAAACAATATTGACAAAACCTAATAAATAGAACAAAGGCCATCCACGTTGACCAGATTATTTCAGGATTTACTCGCCGTTTATTCACTCCAAATGAGCTAGTAACAAATTTACCTTCCAAAAGGCTTATAAAAGATTAACTCACTACACACTGATGTCAACATATTGAATTTCAACCTGAAAATGTAACCATAATTGTACTAGCAATTGAATCAATTCACTCTTGTTTGACAGAGTTCATTGAGATCTGTCAAACAAGACATAATTAAATTCCTAGTTGTATTATAGGAAAAATTTGCTACTTGACATCAGTGTGTAAAGTGTTAAGCAAGATAAAGATTAATTCAGTTCTACAAGAGCCATGATTACTCACATGTTATCTATAGATTACTTGAGAGGCGTGAATTTTGTCTCTCCTCTGTCTCCAGACACCTATTTTATTGAATACAACGCACTGAAAAAATACACCACAAAGTCTGTGAGACCTACCGGAACTATTTTTTTTCCTGTCAAATGTATTTGTGCTGCCAAATTGTGTATTTTGCCTGCCAAATGGTGGTATTTTTGGTTCCAAATGACTTAACACATTTACTGGAGAACTATTTTGTATACTAGAGACCATGTGGCTGGGTATAGTGATTGTCAAGAGATCATTTAAAATGGGTTTTATTCTACTTTCTTACTGCGGATTTTCACTTCAGAGTGAAAGCGAGAGATGGTACTGGAATGTGGCTTGGAATATCATTCGGCCATCTTGACTTGTTTTCAGCTCAAAATCTATTTAGACTCCTGTTCAAAAAATACCTAACTGACAAATATCTCAATTCATACTTGGCTGTAATCAATTGCAATAATCCAGTATGCCCGGACTGCTCGTCATAGATACTCTGGCATCTCATCTATCAAATATGATTAGCTATGTATTCTTTCTATGATTGGTTCAAAATCCCCTCAAAATATCAACGAATAAGAACATACCGCAATAATCGTGAGCCTCAAACCATTTCAATCACTCATTACATATGCGTCAAACCCCGAGATTCGGCATGGCAGTCCGCGGTGTCGCGGTAGGAGCCGTGCTATAGGACACCACGGCTCTTGTGTGGCATTGCCAATTGCCGTGGCGAATGTCGAGGACTGGTAAAATTGGCACCCAACAAGGCAGATTGTAACTTGTAAATTAGGCAACCAATGTAACCCGTAGTGACCTGCGAATATCTGAGATTCGATTCGGTGTCAAAACCCCCTGCTGAATCGGCTTTTCACGAATCGACGGTACACTAGTTCAACTGTCAGTGGGCAGCCGCCGCGACCAGATAGCCGAGCTAAAGATATGTATGCCTTTAATCAGACAGTTATGCACACCATTAAATGTGCGGGAAACATTGCCGTCCGATATGAGACGGGGGCTTTGTTGTTTTGTGCGGTTCTGTAAAAGCATCATAATTCTTACTTTCAGTTTTGGATTCCACTGTGTGCCTTGGACATTCCCTCTTTTCCGAGAATCGATTCGAGCATAAACTCCCGATTCGCAGGTCACTATTTATTTATTTATTTAATTAATTTTTTATTTGCTCGTTATTAACCAATTAAGAGTTTATGTACAGTTTGAAATTGTCTGATCTTTGGCTTGTACCTGAGTCTCTTCAAGGTGAGCCAACTGTTGATAGGTTGTTTGCATGGGCAAAACTCATTATAGGTCCTTCACTTTTTTGTGAGCGAAATGATAAAAATATTTTGTCAAAAGTAATACTAATAAATACTCACTGCTGTCTTGGTTATATTTATTATTGCCTAGTTAAGGAATGGCAGGAAGACAGCCCTTTCGGCTATGCCATCTCCTTGCAGAATATTTCTTAAATATTTGCTATTTTATACAATTGTTGTATTTGATTTATACTGCAAAATAAAAGATTTGATTTGATTTGATTTCATTTCATTTCCATTTGTTGTATACAGATATCGTGGCAATTGTTAGCATGTGTTGCTTGTTCTGTTTGGAAGCGGAAACCTTTAACCGCTACCCCCAGGGATCGAAACGAGATAGGCAGTATGTATTAAAAACTGCCACGTTTCTGGTTTCTAAGGGTGGATTGGTTGAAAATCGTCACTATTTTCGCTGTATCTACAAGATGTGAACATCACTTGTATTTTGAAATTTGTCTTGTAATGTGTCTGATGGTAAAGATTTGCTGCTTTTTATGGAGACATTGTGTGTGCAGTACGAATTTGTGGCTTTCTGGGTGTGTGATACATTATATTTCCAGAATTTGGCAGTTATTATTAATCTTTGGAGAAATTAAATAATTTAATCCAGTTTCTGAAGCTGGTAAACTTTCGGTTTGAAAAAGTCAAGAGGGCTTGTGAAAGATAATTGTGGATTCGATGAAAGGTTATCTTGCGAGATTAGTTCAACACATCAAAAGTGTAGGAAAAACCATCAGTAGAAAAGTTGGGTACAGAAATATTACTGCATCTTTTTCTGTTTTGAAGTTGGAATAGTGGATTGGCTCATTGGAATTTCCGCTTTGTTGACCAAAAATGTTGTGAAATTGGTTTTTAGATCTGCATCCTTTGGGCAATACTACATTTTTTACTCATTCCCTCATTAATTTCCAAAACTTTCGATTACTGAAGTATAGAAGTCCTCTTGTGGCATTGGTTGTATTCCGAAGTTGCGACCCCCACACCCCCGGATTTTGGAATTTAGGTGTTTTTAGAACAATAGCTAAAGTTGTAGTGGCTCTTTCTTTTCCAGACATGCGTTTTCAAACAATATCCGCTTCTATTTTGATTTAAAATTAAAACTCGTAATTAACTCTTCCAACGCCGTTCATCCAGTCAACGAGTACAAACTAACCTTTCAACACGATTCGTATACATTTATACGTATAAATTTGTATTAGTTATCAAACAATAGAGGATCATTACCAACTTAATGAAACGGACCCGCGAGGGTGTTTGATAAACAGCCCCATGTGACTGTTGGACCAAATTATTACTAAACCATCACCGTGGGGATCCCGGGAAATGGAGCGGTGCTTGTTTACTGTGGTAAGTCGATTTACTGGTAAAATAGGATCTGAACCAACGTCGGGTGTGTAAGTCCTAAAGTAGGAATCATTTAGGTATAAACGACTGGATAAACTTTATCTGTCGCGATCCCGTGGGAACTCCTGGAAGTAATGCAGTGCTTGTTTACCGTGGCATGCAAGCTGTTTTAATGGTAAAATAGGACAGTCAACATGCTTGGGGTGGAAGTCCTCTAACATGGGCAACGTGGGTATAAACGATTGACAAATCTTGACTGCATCTCCATCTTACGTCACGATTAGCCATTTTGCAGAATTAGGTAACCCTCAACACCAAGTGGTGTACCTATGTCGCGATTAAGTGTTGAGATTTAAGTATCCGAGAAAGGGTACCCATTCAGACAGCCCTATTTTAAGGGGACCCGTTTTACTTTTTATTTAAACAAGAATGCCCCGTGGAACCCCGTGAAGTACAGCAGTGATTATTTACTGTGGTAAGCAATCTGTTTTACTGGTAAAATAGGGTCACCAGTGCTTGGGGAAATTCTGGAAAATGGGCAACATGGGTATAAACGATTTGACAAAACTTGACTTTATCTCCGTGTTGAGTTCCTCTTTGAACATTGTGCAGAAATGTGACCTTAAACACCAATAAATAAGACTACCAGTCTAATTAAAAAAAAATCGACTCTGTTATGGGCTGTCTAACACTTTTCGTGGAGTTGGGGCATAGACTGCCATTGATGTAATGTGATGTCTCTACTCGAAAGGTAGATATTCTTTGTGCTCCTGTTAGATGTTCCAAACAAGAAGTATTTAACTGGCCTTGAAAGCATCGATATTAACATTTTGGAACTACGAAAGCGTAATCATAAAACAAGTCAGTAGTGTGACTAATTACAGTACGGCTGCCGTTGGTTGGTCGCTTTCCAAGGGTGGTCAATATTTCCACGGACGCAATAATAGATTCCAAACACTAAAGAAATAATAATCAAAAATTTAAAGAAACACCGGGTACCACAATTCAAATTTTGCTGAAGACTTCTGTAACCTGGTAAACACGTGTGGACCTCAATGTCCGCGCGTGGAATATGACCAATCCACGGCGACTGTACTGAACTCGGTAAACATGAATGCCTGAATTGTTTTCATGTCATTCAAGATTCTGTCAAATGAAGTCTCGATTTTGAAAAATTTCTTGCGTTGATGCACAGAAAATGAATGTTTGTGGTATTTAGATTAAATCGTTCGGAATTATTCCGGTCAACTGAAATATTTTCCAGACGAGTTCATCCAAACATGCACTGGCCAAGTTAATGGCTAGACTGGTTCAAAGCCAAAATGACGTCGGGCTCCTTGCCGAATTTGACCCGAGGCTTGAGATCCTCAATGTAAATCTGAAGGCTGACGACCTAGAAGATTGCATCTTCCGTAATGAGCTGGGAGCGCTGTGGGTACTGTGAACTCGATCCTTACCAGGGGTAACAGCGTTGTCCTTGGGCAAGGCACTTAATCCTGATTGCCCATGTGGGGGCACGGTGTCGATGTGTATTTACACGTACTACACGTCAATGTGCTATTTTATTACATGCCCGTGCAGTCTCTCTTATGCAATACGGCGTGCAATACGGCTGTGCAATACGGAATTCCGTATTGCACACCAACCTGTTCCAACCGGGACTTTTTTTATGCAATACGACTGCATAAAGTGCATGGTGTTTACCACCGTTGATAGAAAAGAAGATTAGGTCAGTAGGTGCTTGGGTCATGTAATAAATACAAAACCACATGTATGTTTCAATGAGTCGTTTTGTATTCAATTCGTCAGATGTGCGTAGAAAGAAAACGTCACGACCTTCGGTCTCGACGTTTTCTTCCTACGCACATCTGACTCATTGAATACAAAACGACTCATTGAAACATACATGTAGTTTTGTCTATATATTGGAATCGGTGGGACTCTGCACGCATTCCGGCAGCGTAAACGCCACAGCATTTAGTCGCCAGTCAAAATGATCCACCATCCAGCAAGTACACTCGAAAAGTGAAAAAGGAATACCCTGATATTCCTATCTGTCCCATTATTGCTCAACTAATAATCTCAAATTGCAACTGGTGAACTGGATGCATCGTGAATGTGGCTGTACCGGTGGCCTATCTGAAAAGATGGCATCGGTTGGAATTATTTTACTTAAGGCCACATACTTACTCACAATGGCTAATCATGACCCTGACAGTTTTATCGTAACTCCGCGCAGCAGCAGCACAGGCAGTGTTGGATTGGTTGAAGACGTGCGCACTATCGACGTGCAGTACGCCTTAGTATACGGCGTCATCGTTCCCTCATGTGGACAATCGGGGTTAAGTGCCTTTTCCATGTGCACAACGCGGGAGTCCGAATCGATCGCTCAGACGGTCGCTCATCCGTGGACTAACCGGGCTCGACGTTGCTTAACTTCTGTGATCCGACGAGATCCGGTTACCGCAACACCACCGCGCCCCCATAGGTTGGAATTTAACGTGCGAATATCTTCAAAAATGCGACTTGTATTCTGTGGAGTCCGACTGGTCTTGTTGCTTAAATTTCAAATCCCTTTAACTCATCAGCTAACGAATCGGCCGCATCCGTCCAAGTAATATGCAAATTCAGCAGTTGAAAAAAATAATTTTCAGAAAATAAACACAACTATACCACGTGGCCCCTCATTGGAACGAGCTCGTCGAGCTCGTTCCAATGAAGGGTCACATATGGTTTTATTGAACTGTTTTGGAAATTTTGAAAAAATTTAATATCAAATTTTGCTAATGTATGCGATGGGTAAAGGGTTAATTGGAGATGTATTGCTTTGATATTTGTATTTCTTCTGCAGTGTGGCATTGAGTGTTCCAAATGTGGTTCCCACGCCTCTTGGAATTCCAGAAAATTTCTTGAATATATTAGTTTAAAAAAATACAAGACCCCATGAAACTCCATGAATTTTATAATGTCGAAACATCAAAACTGGAATTTTATTGCCACCATTGCGTATAAAGTTGGCCGCCGTGGACTGGTCACATTCCACTGGTGGACAATATTTCCACGGACGTAATTAGATTAGAAGCAACAATAGGAATAATCATAAAAAAATTGAATGAAGCAACGGGTACAACCTGGTGCTTTGTTAATTAAAATTTTGCTGTTTATTACAAGGTAAACGCATGTGTGGACAACGTTTCCCACGCGTGGATTACGACCAGTCCACGGTGACTGTACTATCAAGTTGTGGTGCAGCCAATTGAATATCAGTACAAAGTACGTCAATGAATTATTCATCGATTGTTAACTATCAGACATTAACGGGTTAACACTTGTCCTGGTTCACGAGAATGTTTTGATTCTTGTCCTGGTTCACGAGAATGTTTTGATTCTCCTGCAACAATCAATTTTCAGTTCTTAATTAGAATTTTGAGAGTACTGTTAGTCTTCAGTGAAAATAGTGCATATTCCATAGAAAAAGAAACCTCATTTTTTAGCCCGACTGTTTACACTCAGGGGTATAGTTATGACTTTCGTCCGTCTGTCCGTCCGCCTGTCCGTCTGTTAACATTTATAGTTTTGCTTAGAGTTTGTGGTTAAAGGTTTTTAGTAAAGGTTAGTTTTTTCTTTAAATTAATATTACTATTGATCGTTTCATTCTCATTATGTTTCATGTTATATTGGGAAATATTTAACCCTTTTTTGTATGGCGATTTGGGAGCGCGGTGGCTCAGTAGGTAGAGGTGCAGGCTGCAAGCCGAGAGGCCCTCGGTTCGAATCCCACCTGCGGCACCCGCGTTGTGTCCTTGGGCAAGACACTTCATCTCCATTGCCCGCGTGGGGGCACGATGACGCCGTGTACTAAGGCGTAGTGCACGTCGATGGTACGCATGTCTTCAACCAATCTAACCCTGCCTGTGCTGCAGTGCGGAGTTACGATGTTTGGGAGCTGTCAGCTGCTCGTCGTTGCTCGGTGGTTCTCTCCGGGTACTCCGGCTTCCTCCACCCGTAAAGCTGTCACGGTCATGATTAGCCAGTGTGCATAAATATGTGACCTTAAACATCAATAAATATGGCGATTTAACTTGCAACTTCCAGGTTAGTTTGTTTACAAAGTTACACCTTTAATTCTTCAAACAGTTTAGTGCAATGTCACTGTTTCTCATTTTTGACAATGCCTACTGTCTACTGAACCTTTCTACAGTGATTTATATTAATATTGGCATGATTTTAAACCCACTTAAACATGTTTTCAGACTTAGTTTCTTTGTATTGGAAATGAGGCTTTGCCACATACTTTCTTTCTTTAATTCTTACATAGTCAATACAACTTAATGATTGCATTTACATCAATGATTTCTTTTGACGGTTTTAGGTAATATTTAACCCTTTCTGGCAGTCAGTTTTACTTAGTATTCCCATCTTAAAGTTTCGGATTAAAATTTTGCTTTTCAAGGTTCTTCAAACACGGTGTTATTATTGTCCATTTGGGGCAAGGTCTACTGAATCTATATAAGGTGGTTTCAGATATTGGCATTAATGTAACCCTTTTCAAAACTGTTTTTGAACTTAGTGTCTTTAAATTTCAAATTAGGCTTCTACCACAAACTTAACGGTTACTTTTTTATCCACACAAGGGAGGGATATAGCACAGGGGTCAGTCCGTCCGTTCGTCCGTCCGTCAGTCTGTCTGTCCGTCTATCTGTCCAAACTTTCTTTATGACATAACTCGAACAATAGTTTAGATTTCAATTCTTTTCAGTATGTGTCTACAGCAGCAATGTCTAAAGTTCGATGACCACCATTATCCAACGTTGAAGTTATTGCCCTGCTCCACCCCCTCCCCCACCCCCGCCAATAAGGCATTTTTAGTCACCTACCGGTATCGCCGGAGGGGACTATAGGTTTGCACTCTGTCAGTCAGCCCGTCGGTCGGTCTGCCTGCCCGTCGGTCGGTCTGCCTGCCCGTCGGTCGGTCTGCCTGCCCGTCGGTCGGTCTGCCTGCCCGTCGGTCGGTCTGCCAGCCCGTCAGTCGGTCTGTCCGTCAGTCGGTCTGTCCGTCAGTCGGTCTGTCCGCCAGTCGGTCTGTCCGCCAGTCGGTCTGTCCGCCAGTCGGTCTGTCTGTCCGCCACACTTTAGTTGTACGGACTGTTTTTGGAAATGCTTCAACCGAATGATTTCATTTTTGGTAACCTACTACAGAACGATGACTTACAGATCAAGTTTCATTTGTACTCTCTCCGTTCATCAGTCGGTCGGTCGGTCGGTCGGTCTCCAGACTTTTTTTTGGAAATGCTTCAACGGAATTCACGCTGATCACATCTAGGTTGTAACATTTCTATAATTATTAATGCTCATTGGTCCGGTAGGGGACATTGTATTCCTTCAGCGATACGTGATCTCTTGTTTTCTTTGCTCCAAAATGCATTTTGAAGTATTTCGAGTGATTACATGCACCCCTTTGGTATCGGTTTTATTTAACCCTTTTTTGCAGTCAATTTTACTTAGTATTCTTAGCTTAAAGTTTCGGATTAAAGTTTTGCTTTTCAAGGTTGTACCATTTATTCAAACACTGTTACAACGTCGTTGTTTTTTCATTTGGGGCAAGGTCTTTGACGCTGTATGGAGGCTTCAATTAATATTTACGTTAATTTAACCGTTTTCAAAACGGTTTTCGAATTTAGTTTCTTTAAATTTGTAATTGGGCTTCTAACACATACTTTGTCACTTTTTGTTCTTACATGATCAATATACCTTTTAATAATTGCATTTACATACCTGATTTCTTTTACTTGTATGCAGCTTTTTTCTCACTACCTGAGCTTTACAGTTTGAAATATAAAGAAATGCCTTCTGTAGCATACTTCTGTTTTACAAAAGTAATACAAATTGGAGTGAGGGACTTTGAAGCTGTCGTCAAAACTTTGGGGGAGATGGGTGGAATCAATCCACCCCTCCCATCTCCCCATGTTGTCCAGAAGATATTTATTTATTTATTGGAGTTTAAGGTCACATACTTATGCACAATGGCTAATCATGACCCTGACAGTTTTACGGGTGGAGGAAGCCGGAGTACCCGGAGAGAACCACCGAGCAACGACGAGCAGCTGTCAGCTCCCCAACATCGTAACTCTGAACTCTGCACCGCAGCACAGGCAGGCACAGGCAGGGTTAGATTGGTTGAAGACATGCGCACCATCGACGTGCAGTACGCCTCAGTACACAGCGTCATCGTGCCCCCATGTAGGCAATCGGGGTGAAGTGTCTTGCCCAAGGACACAACGCGGTTGCCGCAGGTGGGATTCGAACCGAGGACCTCTCTGCTTGCAGCCTGCACCTCTACCAACTGAGCCACCGCGCCCCCGTCCAGAAGATAAACCCAGTTCTAATTATACGATTCTCTTCAAATTTGATATTACTTTTTATACGACCATTTGTAAAAACCATATGTAAATGGTCTGTTTGTCCATCTGTCTGTCCGTCATTCCGTCCATCTGTCTGTCCGTCCTTCCATCCGTCCATCCATCTGTCAATTGGTTTCCGACCGAAAACTCCAGTTTAGGCAATTATTCCCAAAATTCATTTTGAAGGATTGGGAGTTATTACATGCAAAAAGAAAATACTCCTATAGCCCAAACATGTTTTATGTACTGCATCTTTAACCCTTTACCTAACACAAGTTGAAGCCAACAGTACAATTTATTTTATGAAACATCAGATTTTTTCATTTTTTACTTCTAACCTTTGCTTATTAGTCCTTATTGGAACAAGCTACATCAAGCTTGTTCTATTAATAGGTCATGAGATATGTTTTGTGGTAGAGAAATAAAACAAAATTTGAATAGCAATTTTTTGTATATCACGAGAGCAGATATGGCAGATTCGTTAGGTAAACTGTTAACAAAAAATGGTTCAGACTATTTGTGTCTAAGCATTGCCATTACTAGGAGAGCCGGGCTGTATGCCTGACATCACTCTAGTTATATATACACTAGTATTGAAACCTTGAGGACCTAGTTCCCAAGTTCTCATTCTCTAGTGTTTTTGAGTGGATACCGAAAATTATCTCATGAGTGACCGAGACAAATGTTTATTTTTCGTGAGCGCTTGTGAAAACCATTTGTCTAGGTTACAAGTGATAACTTTTCGTATCCACTCAAAAACACTAGTTTTTTCTTTTATTATACGCATTTTTATAATAATCTAAAAATTCCACTCGTTCCAATCTTGAATTGATGCATGAAAGTAAACAGCGCATTGAATCATCGAAACCACTTTTTTGATTGATACTTTGAACAGATAGCGTCATGCAATCTAATTCAGCTCACGGGTTTCTTGTCCAAACATGGCCAGCAATAGAAGTTTTTGGTTTGGTACATCCTTTAAAAGGACGTACCAAACCAAAAACTTATATTACGGACTTTCAGGCCATGTTTGGACTAGAGGATTTCATGCATCAATTCAAGGTGAATGCGTGTTGAATTATGGCTAGAAATGATCGGTATCCACTCTAAAACACTAGATTTACTTTTCATATACCTTTTTAGAACAAATTGATCCTTTCCAGTGATAATTTGACTCGTATTCACCTTGAAGTGAATGCCGCCATTGATTGACGCCGTGAAGGTGAAAATTTCTGTATCTTCACAGTGGGGGATACGATTTCGATCTTTCCGCAATCTTTTCGATAATTTATCATTTAGCGTATAATAAATTGCAGTGCATTAGCAGTAGTTTCTATACAGGCAAAACAAGACTTCACTGGACACGTCGGCTAATGAGGGAGTAAAAGAGAAGTAGTATTCTTCAGACCTTGAACTGAATACACCTTACGAATCTATGACAACTCGCATGAACATTTTGCAAGTCTGAATTATTCTCGTTTTCCTCGCGAGAATCATTTGAGAGATTCTGATTTTACTGGGAATGTCCAGTGAACCAGGAGAATACGATAAAAGCGACACATGCTGACATTTAACGGTAGTCTATGTTCGTTACTTGGATCATTCAATATTTTCTACGTGCAGCCAATGCCGTAATAATCCATGGCCGGGCCTCTGGGCTTTTAGGTACGTCGGTCTCAGCCCCCCCCCCGCCCCCCACCGGCACTGTAGTCTTTCATGCCACTACAACTGACAGCCAGGCCATGCCAGAAAATGAGCAGAGTGTCATCTGTCAAATTTACCCCCTCTGAACCTCAATTTGAATCAGGGTATCAAAACTAAAAAGAGAGGTACCCATAGGATAAATTGGCCCAATGTATGGGATAGCATCAAATTCACCCTCTGGGGACTTCATTCTGCAAATGTCAGATTGCTTATTTTCAGGCCTGACCCTGGTACGGTAGGCACTATGCCGCAGTACATAGCCCTATGTCCATTTTGCGTGTCTCCTGAAGAATTCTACCCACAACTTGACATTTAAATAAACACTAAAATGTACTATATATAAATATATACTTATATAGTATACTTATGAGAGTATATATATATATATATATATATATACATATCATCGCCTGAGTGCTAGAATGTTCTGTGTCCCCTGTGGGAGTACTGTCCCCTGTGGGAGTACTATGTCCCCTATGGGACGATATATTATCTGCCCTGTGTGACATTGAACATTCTAGCACTCATGCGTCGATATGTATATGTATCGTTACGGCAGAGTGCCAAGTGCCTTTAACCATTGGAACCCTAAGGCGCCGGTAACAGTTCCTCAGACAAAAAAAAATAAAAATTGGCGGACCTCCTGTCCCTGTGGGGCTCCTAGGCCCCTGCCTAGTCAGCCTTATAATATGGCCCTGTGTGCAGTCGTGAGGCTGCACGTTGAAAATCTAGATTAGTCTACCACACAAATTCAACTGAGCAACTACTATATAATTCCAGGTCGTATCACGATCCTGGACCGGAAAAGGGCCTTTCCGCTTCAAAGGATTAAGATACCTTTTGTGATATGCATTTTCATCACACATGCTTTAGTAATCATTGGTGGGGGCGCGGTGGCTCAGTGGTAGACTGTTGGACTTCTATGATGGAGATCCCGAGGTCAATCCTCGTCCTGGACGACCCGCGTTGTGTCCTTGGTCAAGTCACTTGATTCCGGTTGCCTAAATGGGGGCACGATGACGCAGTGTACTAAGGCGTACTGCACGTAGATGGTGCACATGTCTTCAACCGCTGTAACCCTGCTTGAGCGGAGCTTGCAGAGAGTTAGAATGTTGCTGACAACTGCTCGTCGATGCTCGGTGGTTCTCTCCGGGTAGTCCAGCTTCCTCCACCCGTAAAACAGTCACGGTCATGAATAGCCATGGTGCATAACTGTGACCTTAAACACCAATAAATAAATAGTAATCATTGGTGGGGTTTAATACATTTTTTAACCCTTTACCCAACGATATGGCCAAAAGCAGCCATCGCTATTCACAAAAGTCGTTGATTTTCCAGCCTATATTTTGGAAGTAAAATGAAAAAAGTTATTCAAGGAATTTGTTTGCCAGTGTCGTCTGCTGTTCATGTTCGGTAAAGGGTTAAGGCATTTTTACACGAATCTCCTAAAATTATTTCTGGAGACTCCTTGAAAACGTCTTTAATTTTGTTTTGGCTAGAATGTGCGATCCTGTCCAAAGACGTTTTAAGGAGAACAGTTCAAGTCATTTCAAGAGTGGCAACGATAAGGTGATGTTCCCAATTATTATAAAAAACTTCTCTTGCCCCATAGAAATCTGCACGCATTAAAGCGTAAAAATTTCTATCAGTCCTCTACCCGAATATTTCTAATTTAGAAATTAGAATGTCTGGTTTGAACAATTATCAGTTTCTCCTCACTGGGCACAGCATGGCATTAAAAGGATAATGTTTGCTCGGGTAAAAAGCATTGGATGTCTTTCTGGTTTCTGAAAACTCCTCGGATGGAGAGTCGTCGTATTGCTACAACTGAGTTTACCCTTTACCCAACGTAACGGAAAAAACGGGCCAGCGATATTTACAAAAATCACCAGTTATTTTTTTCATTTTTTTTCTCAATAGATAGCTTATGACCCCTCATTGGAATGGGCTTGTTAAGCACATCACATTGATGGGTCAGAAGATATGCTTTTGATGTAGAAAATGTAACTTAATCCCGGCTGTCCACATGGGGAGAACGGTGGCGCTGTGTACTAAGGCGTAATACACGTCGATGGTGCACCTGTCAACCAATGCTAAGCCTGCTTGTGTAGACTTAGTACGTTGGCGAGTCTGACAATTGCATGCCGTTGCTAGGTGGTTATTTCCTGTTACTCCAGTTTCCTCCACTCGTAAAACTTCACGACACGTGACCCTGGCTTCGAAAGAGTCGTTAAACTCCAATAACTAAATAAATCTAAACGCACCTTAATGTTTAAAGACCTATTTCAGGCTTTTGTGGTCTCAAAGCATGTGCCCTAACCATGTCATCTTCAGGAGGTCCTGCTGGCAAGACAATACACCTGGGTAGTGATTTCTAGTCAGATTGTTTCTGCTGGAACAGGCAGCCAAGACTTGACTGGTAATCACTGCTAATCAGTTATACATTTTACAGTTTGTTGTCTAGTGGGAATTCATGAGAGTTGACCAGTCCATTGAGGGTTAACAAAACTGAAAAGAAAATCTGTCACTTTCATGAAAATTAACGTTTCAACTGTTATCAACCCAACAGGGACTATAAATAGCAATTGTTGGAAAATAAAACAATTCAGACTATCGGTATTCAACGATTGGTTCGGTTCGGTTTTTTCAGGTATCCCCATGATATTGGTATTGGTTCGGTTCGGTTTTTTCAGGTATCCCCATGATATTGGTATTGGTTCGGTTTTTCGGAATATTGCCCATCTCTAGTTCATTGAAGTTCTAACAGTAAATTTCTCCGTTCACATGTATTTTTTTCTCAAATCATAGGTTCTGGTAATTTTTTAGGAGCTCTGGCGTTGAATTGTTCCATTAATGCATCTTGGGTTATGGACAAAGTTTCCCCGTGGGAACCCCGGGAAGTAAGCAGCACTTGTTTACTGTGGTAAACCAGTTCCGCTTTCTTAGTAAAATAGGACCCAGTCACCAATGCTTGGGGTGAAAGTCCTCTAAAATGGGCAACATGTTGATCAACGATTGACTACACTTGACTTCATCTCCATGTTGTGTCACGATTAGCCATGGTGCATAAATATGTGTCGTTAACCACCAACAAACAAACAATATGGACAAAGTTCCGACAAACCAACATAATTATTTGAGAGAAAAACACAATATTATCTTAAACATTCCAGATAAAGTTTAAACTGCAATCCAGATGCACTGACATGTTCTCTCGATGTTCTCATCAAAGAAACTGCAACTTGCAGGTGCTCACGTTTTATCTTAAATACTTGGGAGCGAGTGGCTCACTAGGTAGAGGTGCACGGTGGCATTGTGTACTAAAGCGTACTGAACGTTTATGGTGCACTTGCCTTCAACCAATGCTAACCCTGCTTGTGTTGAGTTAGTATGCTGGGGAGCCGACATTTGCTCGTTGGTTCTCACCGGTTACTCCGGCTTCCTCCACCCGTAAAACTGTCATGGTCATGATTAGCCATAGTGCAGAAATATGTGACCTTAAACACCAATAGATCAATGAATAATATAATTAAACACTCAATATCAATCGCAATAAACAGTGCAAGGTTTGTCGCGGAGTCAAGAGAACAAGCAAAGTTTGATTTTCATTCATAGTAATATGACATTTCATTTGCAGCTGCACATTGTTGCAGGAAGCTGCCGTCTGTGTTTTGGTATTCCTCCACCCGTAAAACTGTCATGGTCATGATTAGCCATAGTGCAGAAATATGTGACCTTAAACACCAATAGATCAATGAATAATATAATTAAACACTCAATATCAATCGCAATAAACAGTGCAAGGTTTGTCGCGGAGTCAAGAGAACAAGCAAAGTTTGATTTTCATTCATAGTAATATGACATTTCATTTGCAGCTGCACATTGTTGCAGGAAGCTGCCGTTTGTGTTTTGGTATGGTATCGATGTGATACATACATATATACATATTAATCTACGTACATGCTGGGTTAGGTAAAGGATTATTGTGACAAAACAGTATATGAAAAAGGCAAAAGGTGTTAACCAGTTAGCAATGAACTGATTGTATCCCACCTTAAGTTTATTTCCTTTCTACGTTTATTCGAGTATGTATATTTGGACATGAGTTCTAGATTTCTGTAGTTTCTTAATTGTTCAATAAATCCTATATATGTTGGTAAGTTATTTTTCACTTTGCAGGAATAAACGAACTTTCTGTAGATCAACATACAGAAGTCTGTTGTGTTATTGGGTGGAGCAAGGATATTTCTGTAGCCTAAAATGATATATTCTGGGGTGAAGGGAAACTCAACGCCGCACTTGTCTTTCAAATGTTCCCAAAAATTCAGAAGAACTGTTTTCACAACAGAACATTCAAAGAACAAGTGAAGTATTGACTCCTTTGTATTGCAACAGAAAGTACATAGTTGCGTTTCAGAGAGTTTGCATTTGTAAAGTTTTGAATTCGTATATAATATTTGGTGGACAATTTTAAAATGTAAACTTTGTAAATATGTATCGTCCGTTATTGAAAATGGGATTTTATATATAAAATTCCAATCATCTGAGTGCAGATTTACATCCAAAACCTCATTCCATTTATTCTGCATATGAATGGGAGGTGTTGTGTACAGTTCTAAAAATTTAAAATAAAAGGTTCGTGAGACTTTATTAGTAGATTGTAACGTTTCGATGTTTCTATGCTGAATATTATTCAAAGGTTTATTGGATCTGGTTGC
Organism: Pictodentalium vernedei; assembly: GCA_031216915.1. Lineage (NCBI taxonomy): Eukaryota > Metazoa > Mollusca > Scaphopoda > Dentaliida > Dentaliidae > Pictodentalium > Pictodentalium vernedei. Next base: position 86,679,610 of record CM062293.1, read on the forward strand.
CGTTTTCCAAGCTTTGGGTAATGCATTTATAATACCCTGGAAAACTGTAAATGGTGTATTGATGTTATACTTGTTGGAGAAGTCAGAGAAGGTTAGGAGGCCGTTGTTGTCAGATACTAGGTCATTTACAAAGTAAATACCTTAATTACACCAAGTTTTATTGAAGAAAAGCTGTCCGTTAATTTGTATTTGATTATTTAAGAAAATAGTTTCACCTAATATGTTTGCTGGGGTTGTGATGCTGTTATTGTCAAGAAGAGCCCAGGCCAAAAGAATATCTTTCCAGAAAGTGTTCACATGTTTTCCAACTACCTTTAAACCTTCTTTATGTAAGTGCCAAAGTTTGTAAGTTCCGAACATTTCTAACTCGTCAATTAAATGGGTTTTCCATGCAGTCAATGAGGTGGAGTCCAATACTTTCTTAATCCAAATCATTTTTAAAGCATGACTAAAAGTTTCAACGTGGGGAAATTTAATTCCACCATTTTCAAAAAGGCCAGTAATTGTTTTACGTTTAATTTTTTCAACTTTTCCGGACCACAAGAAATTATAAAAAATTGTTTGAATTTTGTTAAATAGCTCCTTTGGTGGATCTGGTAAAACCATAAAACAATGTGTCAGAATTGGTAAAGCCAAAGTTTTTATAACAGTATTTCTTCCGATTATTGTTAAGTTACGAAATGACCAATCACTTAATAATTTTTCAATTTTCTGCATTTTGTTAGTGTAATTATTTAGAATATAATTGTCGCTAAATAAATTAAATTCAATCCCCAAAATTTTGAATGATCTGGAATGGTTCCAGACAACTTGTTCTCTTGTTGATGGTGTTTCACCACAACCCCGCTTGGAGCCTATCCATATAACTTCCGTTTTATTAAAATTAACCTTTAAGCCAGAGATTAGTGAGAACTGTTTAACCATATTCAGGGCATTGTCTAAAGAGTATCCATCATCGCTTATATACAGAGTGGAGTCATCAGCGTATTGACTTATTAAGTATTCAGAATTTTTTATCTTTATTCCATTTATATTGGGGTTAAATTTTAAAGACGCGCTAAGAATTTCCACGCTAAGAATAAAAAGATAGGGCGATAGGGGATCACCTTGCCTTACACCTCGTTCTATATTGAATCTTTCAGAACAATGGCCATTATTAAGTACGCAACTAGAAATATTGCTGTAGAAGGTTTGGGACCACCTTATCATAGAGGGTCCAAAATTTAAAAATTCCATCGTCTTTTGGATAAAGATCCATTCCAGGGAATCGAAGGCCTTTTCGAAATCTATAAGAACTAGGATGCCTGGCATGTCTAGTTTCTCACATTTAGCAATTAAATCGAAAGTTAGTCTAGTGCACTCCCCAATATAACGACCTTTCATAAAACCGAGCTGGGTGTCTGAAATTAAATTGGGAAGAACTGTTTTTACTCGGTTTGCAATTGCTGCGGATCCTATTTTTGTATCTACATTAATTAGGGATATTGGGCGCCAGTTTTTATGTATTGTCTAGGTTTGTTTTGTTTTGGTATACAAGTAATAATTCCGAGTCTCTGTGTAATTGAAAGTTGTTCCAATTCATAACCACAATTTAACGAGTTTATAAGATAAATGCCAATGTCTTTCCAAAAGAATTTATAGAACTCGGCGGTGAAGCCGTCCGAACCGGGTGTTTTATTGTTTTGCATTGCTTTAAGGGCGTTTAAGCCTTCCGAAAGTGATAATGGCCCTTCGAGAGAATTTTTTTCGTCATTGCTTAAAAAGTTAAGGAAGGGGTTACTTTTGTCAAAAAAAGTATCATCTGTATCAAGAGGTTGATTAGTAGATAGTTTTGATGAATATAAATTTTCGTAAAATGATTTTTGCTCGGTTAGAATCTCGTGTATATCAGTAATTTCCGATCCATCATCCTTTACTAACTTGGGGATAGTTTTTTCTGTATAATGTCTTTTTTCCAAGTTGCAGAAGTACTTGGTCGATTTTTCCCCCTCTATTTTCCATTTTAATTTTGTTCTCATTATTATTCCCTGAAGCTTTTTATCCCTAATGGTTTTAAGTTCGTTTCCAAGTGATCTCATTTCTTCTGACACTGACTCATCCCCGCTGTCGAGTTTAGTATTCAGAACTTTTAAATGATCTTCTATTTCTTGTTGCCTTTTGTCCGCCTTACGTTTTACAGAAGAGGCATATGCAATACTTTTCCCTCTGATCATAATCTTTAGTGTTTCCCAAAGAAGCTGGTTATTTATAGTATAACTTCCTGTATTATTATTTGTACATTGGTCTATTGTTTCAGCAATAATTTGTTTAATAGCAGTTACATAGTCTGGGTCACTGAGTAGGCTGTTATTAAACTTCCAAATGCCTTTTCCCCGGGCCTGGTTATCAAAAGACAGTTTTATACTTATTGGATTATGGTCGGAGCGGTATCTAGTGTGAATTTCTGCATTTTTAAAAAAGAGTTGCAAGTCTGACGATAATAGAAAGTAGTCTAATCTTGCCATTTTATTTTCAGGCCCTCTCCAAGTATAACGTTTTTCCTCTGTATTTTCTAAACGCCAGACATCAAATAAGTCAAATTTTTCCATTAAGTTCATTATTTTTTTATTTGCCTTTTGGTTGTTTTTTTGCTTATATTTAATTGTATCTTTTTCGTAATCTTGGGGAACGTTCCAGTCCACTCCTATTATGATTGAATCATTACCTATGCTTTCGATTTTAGAAAATAATTCATCATAGAATTGTGGTCTATCGTCATTGGGACCGTAAACAACTGAAAGGGTTAATCTTTGATCCTTGATGGTAGCGTCCAGAATAATAAAGTTTCCAGTCTCATCTAAAATACTTTTGTGTATGGTGAACCCAAAGGTATTTTTAAAAAGTATAGCCACGCCTCTGCTTGAACCTGAGTGAGAACAGAATACAGCCTCATAACCCCATTCACTTCTCCAACAGTTTTCCACTTTCTTGCTCGAATGTGTATCCACCAGAAAAGTTATGTCAAATTTATCCCTGCATCGAGAAAACATGTCTCGTCGTTTATAAGAATCAGAAGATAAGCCACGGCAGTTTATGCTTCCTATTATTATGCTAGCCATTTTGTATGAGGTTATGGGTAAAGCTAGAAGTGTATGTGCAGCTACTATGTTGTGAATTATTCATTTTTCCTTTTTTAAATTTGCGTTTCTGTACAGAACAATACATGGAAAGACATATGAATCTGCTGGGTTTGCCCCTAACAAAAACATTACTTTTCTGAACAAATTTGCCATTAGAAAATCTGTTAGATCTGAAATTTTAAATTTTATCAGTAACAAAAAAGGTAACAAAAAACAATAACAAAAATGAACTCATTTTTTGCCAGTTATATCTAATAGTGCCCCCATCACAGCATGGTTTCAGGTCTCTGTAGTTTGAGGGTGTTTGTATAGCCCAATTATTTGTGACTATGGCCTCGTATTATAACAATGGATGTACGAAAGCCCTGTTTGGTTTAAATGGGAGGTGTTCTGTTTGTTGACTCTGAAGGTTTTTCGTGAAGCATTTTAATGGATTTATTCGTGTTTTCGAGTGAGAGTTGAATACGTTTTATTTTCTGTTCAAACTCACACCTCAACATCTAGCTTTGTCGCATCATTTGAATGCGACTCCTGTTCCTTTCCAAGCTCTTTTCTTTATTGCTCCGTGTTCTCATTATATATACAACTTTTACGACAATCTACATGAGGTGCTCACTTTATACACGGAGTAACGTTCAAGTACCTTTATCATTTCAGTTAAATGGAATCCTGATCGACGAAAAAGTTTACATGTACAATATTATGGTTTAGTCAACTGGGAAACAAAATTTTCTTCAATTTTTGACGAAAACTTGAAAGTCAAAAACTTGAAAACTTTTTTTGGCCATTTTACGACCGAAATAAGTTCTGCACACAAAAGTAACTTGTTTTCATATATCATTCGGGTGACATTGATTATTACTGTTGAATAAATGGACTGTACAGTTATAAATTGCGTCCACTGCACACACACAGTCACACACTGCATACCCTCACCTACAAAAACAAACAAGCTGGGGAATAAATTTGTTCACCTATTTCCAGTTGCGTGCCGTTACTGGTACCCCCTTTCCTTCATAACAGTACTTTGACCCATGCCCCCCCCCCCCCCTCTTCTCATTAGATGGGCGAGATGTCGTATCATTTAGTTTCATTGAAGAGAACCTGAATGTCCAGAAAGTGTCTGAAAAAACACCTTGCAACCGAGTTGTTTTTTTCTAGTATTGATTTGGAAAAAAACGCTTTGGCAATTTTTATTTTAGCTGGTCAAATGGGCCCCTCATTTCTAACACTTCTCTTCAAGAGACGAAGACGAATTTTATTTCTTCGTTACAATTATGTTGACTGTCAGTGATGAGAAACGACCTAGAGGCAGTTGAAGCGAACACATCCCCACCAAAGGGTTTTTCTTTCGTTTTACTTACAGCTTGACCAAACTGTTATGATTTTTTTCCACAGATGTCAATAACATTTTTTTGTAATTTGAGACGGGAACTTCTGTTCATGCCTACATGATAAAATGTTGCTGGATGTGAAGATAGGTCCAGTGTAGGGGAGGGGTAAGAGACACATTTCTAACATACATATTATAACGTGCATGCTGACGATATCTATGTAGGATTGCCGATAAGTTGTGGATATGCGTTTGCCACTCGTCATTTATATTACGCAGCAGTTTGAGTTCTAAGGGATGTGTTTTCACTTACAGGATATTGACCATTCACCCAAAATATTGTTACCAGTGGCCACAGAGTGGAAGTAAGTACGTTTTGCAAAAAGCAATTTTTCTGAAAAGAGCTTCAGTTCAGTGGGTGCAGATTTTGGAGTGTGTATATCACAAATTGCAGACTGTAATTGGGGTGTTTTTCATCGTGGAAGTGGTTGAAGTATGTTTGGTTTCATCCACCTCTTTAATTAACACTTCAAGACACACATACACTCTAGCGACCGATGAAAGAATTTTCAGTTCTGCACATGCGTGTATGTATATCAGAATTCGCATAAATGCAATAGCGATTGTCGTTTAACTCGTTGGACAAGTTCTGCGTTCCTGCTATAAAAAGACCCACCCTATCAAACGTGTTACTCCACTGGAATGGGCAGCACAATAGCCAATCGTAATTTAGTTTTTCTTCACTTGCCATGGTCATGATCGAGGCATATATTGAGGCAGTGACCTTAAATCACAGTAAATGGCTAGTGGGTTAATGTTATTTTATTGGGGGTGGGGGTGGTGGGGGGGGTAACGACACGGGCGTGTTTGGGGGTAAATGTGTGTTTATTGAACTTCGACTTAGCTTTATTAATAAAAGGTGTGTGCCATAAATCCGGGTGCTCTTGCTGCTCCAGAAAGGCCAATGTGTGTGATGTATGGGTTATTCTTCACTCTAGAAAATGACGAACCCGTTCCAGAATGGTTTTAGAGACTGGATAAGAATACGGACAGGGCTAAAAAATGAGGGAGCGTTAGGTAAAAATCCACAATTTCTCAACATTCGGCTTTTTTAAAAGCATGTTTTTCGATGAGAAAAAAAAAGCGCATATTCACAAGCAACATCTAATAGGTTTTGGTTTAAAACATTGACTTATTTAATACATTCGTTCTTGAGATATTTGTGTTTAAAGTTTGGCACTGGGCGATCACATTTCGCAACTGAATAAGCACCAATCACCAGTCAGTTGTTACTATTTATAGTAACTTCGTATATTATGAAGTGTTGTGAGTTGCTTCAGGCAGGATAAGTGAACAGATCTAAAAAAATCGTCTGCAAACCATTGCATTGGCTTAATGAGTAGCTTGTCCAATCTTTCTTTATGTCAATGGAGATGCTTTATATCAATTAAACTGGTATCTTTCCCGCATATCTCCCACAAAACCTTTAAGATTAGTATTATCGCCTCATCTGCAAACAGATAGATCAAAGTGTTAAAGTTTTAAGTTTTCTATTTATAATATGACGCATTTTAATGTCTAGAGTAGTGGCTCAGTAGGATAAAGCGTTTGGTCCACAGCAGGAAAGTTTGCGACGACTGCGTTCGAAACCCACAACATCTTCGTTTTCGTCGCTACCCAAACATACACATTTTTTGCTATTTTTTTATGTTATCTTCATATAGTATGTATATCTTCGCAAATAAGCCCGTCATATGTAAGGATAATCCACGATCCCCACATTCAAACGAAAATGTTGGAAAGCAATCAACTGCCCAAAACAAGTCCAACAATGTTTGTATATTGAATTTAACTTTATGTGGGCTTCTCTGTTGCGAAAATTAGACCAGACAAATAACGGGATGATATCTTTGGCTATCAGTGCCTTGTGCATTTTCAGAAAAGTATATTGGGAATAACTTAATAAATAAATCATGTAACGAACTGAAAGAACACAATTTAATGGCAATGCTGTATCACTATCACAGAACAACGCTTTCCCCATCTGCGTTGATTCCTTGGTATTGCCTTTAATTCCAATTGCCCAAGTAGACACACAGCAGAGCAGTGTTTAAAGATGCATATAGCATGTCGATTGTACACTTGCTTTCAACAGATGATAATCCCGTTCGTCCAAGTTTGGTTTGTTGTGTCTGACCGTTAATGGACTCTAATCCATGGTTCTCTCTGGTTATTGCGACTTTCTTTAAGCGACTCTGGTGTTCAAAGTGTCGTTAAACCCCAGTTATAAACAAATCAGCACATTCGATCACTAAACTTTAAAGGTATTGACGTGATTTAAAAGATTCTGCTTCATCATAAAACGAAAAAAATGAACCGACTTACATCATTTGAGGCTGATCAGAGGAAGTTGAACTGGAATAGGGACAGTAGCGTATCCCCACCCCACTTGCAGCACACACTTTTTTAAAACAAATATCCTAGTGGACAATTCAAATTTTTGTGCAGATTTGGTAACAGTCCCGGAATCTCTCCATAGCAGTAGCAAACAGTGAATGAATCTATCAGTGTCTGCGAGTGATGTTTGAAAAGCGGAATTCATCACAAGCCTGCCAAGAGAGATCGGCTGCTGTGTGGTTCGCTTCGTGTCTACCTTAGGGACAGGGCCGTCGATAAAGGGGGTTTTGAGAGTGTGGCATGACCCGCCATAATTTTGTTAATCGGGATATTTGCGTCAGGATTGCAGTCTAAGATAACAATTCTCTCTAGCTTGCAACCATGTACTTTCTTGAAAGACTACATTTGATAGTCTAACTTGTGTCGTGTCGCACATACAGTCGGTCATACAAATGGAGGTTTGTAGTACCCGATCCTGACTGTTCTGGACCCGGCATGACTAGTTTGGAGCACCGGTAGAGTACGTGTTACTTACATGAAATGTTGCATCATGAATATTAAATGTATATTTTATACATAATATATCCAAGTATAATTTTGAAGATTTTGTTAACTATTATGTCAGTTATCTAATACCCCAACCGTACCATAAAGGCACGCCTTCAGCGGTGACATGACCTAATGATGTTGTTGTTATGTATGAGCCATCACAGTCGTCATAAATAAGGTCCCGCCCCCCCCCCCCCAAAAAAAAAAAATATATATAATGGTTATGTTCGCGACGCCCTTGACTAATGTGTTCACAGTGACAGCTCCCTCACCACCACTATAAAACAGCAGTCCGGCAGATCATCTCTCGCTAGCCACAGTTTTCCAAAGGGATTATCCGGACATGTGGATTATCGAGGAAAGTTGCAACGCCGTGATGGGTAGGGAGACGTTTATGCCACAATTATTAATGGATATACATACGAGCATAAAAGTTCATCGGTAAACAGTATGGAGCCCCGGATCTCTTTTTTCTCTTTTTCAGCGCCTCGGGTCTCCATTTTTTTCAAGACTTTGTGGCATTTACTTGATTGCATTCATGTTTTCCGTTCACGATGAGCTTGCTTTCAGAAGGTCTCTAATTCTCTCGGGCTTTATCTTGTTTTAATGTCTGACAATTACGATGAGATTGCTGTCAAGGGCGCCCCATTTTAGGTTTGCTCTTGGATTTTAAACCATTTATCCGTCTCCAATGGAATGATTATCGATGGGGTTTGTAGCGCGAAGAACTATAGTGGATAGGTATGTATGTGGTGGGGTGAGGGATGAAAAATAACGTGCAAATGATCCAATGTCTTAACCAGTGTACAAATAAAATGTCCTTCCTGTAACACAATAATGTTTGTCATGTAACAAATTTTTTTCCGCATTTTTCTGTTCCAGAGCTGTGCACAAGACAAAAAAGTGCCCATTTAGCAGTCCACCCAACATTAGGTCGCCTGAGTGCTAGAATGTTCTATGTCCCCTATGGGACGATATATTATTTCCCCTATGGGACATAGAACATTCTAGCACTCGGGTGACGATAAATAGATAGACCGAATTTAACATACCTATTGTGTGATATTGATTTCGTTTATAAATTTCCATTACGCAAAAATTCTGCATTCCGTATTGAAATAGTTGAACCAGACTTGGATATTATGTTTCACATATCTGTCAGTTCGAAGATAATTTTGAAAGATGATGTTGCAGTCTGGAGAAGATAATGAACAAGTGAAATGAAACTTTCTTTTGCAGTTTCTCGTTAATTCGGAGGGGTATTGTGGCATTAACTCTTTGCACTCTGGTAGTATTTCAAATCTTTCATCAGTGACTCCATATTGCACAAGCAGCATGAAAAATTTAACAAATTATATCTTGTTTGACAGAGCTCAGTGAGCTCTGTCAAACAAGATATATTTTTTTTAAATTCTCAGTTACATCCTGGGAAACATTTGCTGCTGAAATCTTAGGTATTTTGACATCAGAGTGCAGAGGGTTTATTATGTGCATACGAGTATGACGGAAACGCACCAACAAAATCTTTTTACTGTTACCTGCCATTGACGTAGAATGAAAATTGTCCGAATTAAAACGAATGAAATTTAAACAGATTATCTTGTTCCAGGACATTTGAGAATCTTAACATCAGATCGTTACCACAGAGTTAAGAAAATTTAAAAAATTGCCCCGCATTTTTATTTGACCTTTCTGAGGTCTAGACGAGTATGATAGAAAGTTTGTGTGTGCGTATTAGCCCAAAGGAAGGGGTGTTGGAAAGTATAAATAAAGTTACGACACCTTTGAAAGAGCCGACGAAAATCCATTATGTGACACCATGTATTTTAATGTGTACAACGTTTTGATTGCGGTTCAGTCAGTTTCTTCCCAACGTCAGCTATCTTCCAAACCGAAGACTAGTTTGTACAATAAAAAAAAATCAATGAGATTGGACAATTCGTTTTCGAGTTAACTTGCGGATAGAAATGTGGTTAAAAGACAGAAGACTTGAGAATAAGAAGAAGATGATTAAAAAAAATAGAAACCGTACAAAAACAATAGTCTGTGTGTTTCACACAGACTAATTAAAACATAATTTATGGAATTTGTATTTTCGGCTGGCAGTTGATCAGAAGCATTCGATCGGAGTTACAGGTTTCAATTGAAGCGGAGTGTTGAACAAACTTCGCATTAAAACTAACACCCACAGCCGAAGTGGTCCTGGTCGTAACGTGTAAATGATTGACTTGTTCACATGTTAAACGTTTTCATTCATCTTCACATCGCCTCACGAGGAATGTCTTGGAACTGAATCCCCATCATTTTTTAAATCGTCTCCAGGGACTGACGAAATTTTTTTAATACAATAATTCTGCTTTTCCAGTTTCCAAAATTTACAATCAGTGAAAGCCAAGATCAGATTTCATTGTGTATTAGAATTCAAAGACAGCCGACAAGTAAATTAAAGTTCTGATGTACAAAATAAATAAACACGAAGTCTTGTACATCCAATTCAGAAACATAACCTATCATCGCCATTGTTTACTCGTTTTTTCACTTTCCAAAGTGTGATTTACTGGGATTTCCGGGTTTTATTATAAACGATAACTTCACAAGTGAATAAGGCAATCAACAATTGGGTCATGTATCCGTGCGCGCAAACGAAGACGCTTTACCGTGGGCGTAATGGAAACTTCATTGGTTTTTTTTTTGCTTTTTTTTTAACCCTTTACCTAAAATGAAAAGCAGACGACACTTGCAAAAATTTTTCTTGAATAACTATTATTTTCATTTTTCGTCTCAAAAACATAGGTTATGACCCCTCATTGGAACGAGCTCGACGCAATAACTAACATAAACATACCACATAAAACGAGATACATTGAACTAAATGGACATAACACGTAAAATATTGTCTCTCAAATTGTTCTTCGTGAAATAAATGTTTAAAATATCTTCTCCATAGACCACAGTGTTAAAATTTAGAGTTTTTCCCCGAAAGATGCGCATGCCCACTCAGCATCGGACGAATTGTTGGGAATGGAGACAAAAAATTAAAAAATAATGAAAGATAATTGGCTAGTTTTGAGAATAGGGCTGTCCGTTTTTGGCCGTTACGTTAGGTAAAGAGTTAAATAATATAATTATCGTTAATAATGAAAAGTAATAAACAGAGTAATTGCTTGACTGCACTGGTTACGTGAAATAATTCATTCGAGGCGATGGACTTTATTGTAAAACACTCGTGCACATTCGCGCACTCGTGTTTGTACAACGTTCCCCACCTCTCATGAATTATTTCACGTAACCAGTCCAGTCAAGCGATTACTCTCTATTTAAAGCCCATTAAATATTTGGAAAATGAACACCAAAATAATACAGGGGAAGGAGCGTCCTAACACTTTGTAAATTAACTCCATGCATACCGTTGGCAGATATTCCTGCCCAGGACAGAATTTGTCCTGCAATAAGTGTAATGTAGGTATATTTAATCAAATTACCCCATGTAAATATAATTGATTTTTTTTTTACCAATGCTTTCGTGAGTTATATGTAGATAATTCATAGCAGTTATTAGTAGATTTAATGAAAAATATCTTAAAAATAATCAGCGGGTTAAGAATTAAACATGTTGTGCCAATTTCTTTAACACGGGCGGCAATTCGCTCCGCCAAAACAGTCGCTCCACCGATTGCAGGTTGTACGGAATGATGCTACATAGAACTGTATTTTTGGAGGGAGTGGGAATGTGAGGATACGTAGAATGAGAAAACACGCAAATGATCTTTAAGAAAAATGCGGGACAGTCTTTAGGGGCAGTATGAAAAGGAAGGATGGGTGAAGCTAAAATATGAGTGTATTTGTATGTGTCAATATTTGTTTTGTACATGTATGCTTTTGGAAGGGAGATAATGCATGGTTGTCCATCCCTTGCGTGACGTGACCATTCTGTTATGAAATTCCGAGCATGCGTACCAATAAATCTATCATTGAATTAGAATTTAACTGAATAAAATGGGTTTTGGAATGGAGTCAGCGTGGAAAAAAGGAGGGCGCAAATCGGTAGATCTGTTTATTAAACATGAAAAGGCGCAAGTTGAAAAAGTAAATTTGTGTCAAACAAATCATGTTATCATTCAGAAAAAAAGAACGTTGAAATTCTATTTGATGAATTAGGCAGACAAGTGTTTGGACTTAATACCTACAAGAGTGTCATTTTTATGAAACTGTGATTGTATGGTCATGCGAATTTTCGAATGCGATCAAATCGAAAACCGAATCGAGTACTGTTCACTGTTCGCGAAGCAAATCGAATATCGAATCGAATGGTTACCGGTAGTACAACTGGAAAAAAACATTGTGTTTTAGTCCTAAACATAACCATGTTGGCCCCTACTCCCTATTCTATGTCCCGTCGACGGATATATCCATAGCCGGCACATGAAATAAGAATTACGAGCGACGGATAACTCTATCGCCGGCACTGAATGTGGAGCTGCGCGAGATGAAATCCGTTTTAACCCTTTGAATCCCAGTGACCGTTTTTACGGCCAGGAACATGATACGTCATAACGTCATTATATGGGATGGCAGTTCAGTAAATATTGTGGGGTAGACCAATCAGTATTTTCAACGTGCAGCCCGCAGCTGCACGTTGAAAATACTGATTGGTCTACCCCAAATAATGAATATGGACTCTTCTAATTGCTGCCATTGAACTGGTATGGAAGATACCACTAGTGTTCAAAGGGTTAATTAAGTTGTTGTGAGCCTATTTTTAAATCACACTTTCCTCCCGCCGATATCTGGGGCATTCTGACGGAGAGAAAGATTCCAAGGATAATCCGAGATATTCGATAAATATTCGACACCTATTGCCGAATCGAATTAGAATCGAAAACTGTCGTTGAATAGAATATCGTTTCAAATATTCGCATTCAATCCTTTTTTGTTGAACGCTCTACCTTAAGCTAAAATCAAAGAAACCTTCCAAAAAAACTATATCTAACAAATAGCTTGTGGCTTCTCATTGGAACGAGCTCGTTGAGCGCGTTCTGTTGAAGGGATAATAAGCTTAATGTTTACTACAGAACTTGCGTTTTAAGCCCGCGTCTCCACATACCAGAGATGCCACGTGGCAATGATTTGCATGAATATTTTGTCTCCGAAATTTTGTGATTCTTCACATCCCTGCATGGTATTCTTTCCCTTCGACACAACAGATTTTGAAAAATGGATATCTGACGGTCAGTGTGTTCTTAACTCTGACAACTGAAAAGTTTTTTTCTCCTGAACATAGTATGGTTAAACAAAACCAAATCTGCCCCTGTACTTCCGGCGTCCCTGCTTAACGCCTTAAATTAAGGTAAAATGCACAACCTATGGGCGTTCTTCACAGAAATCTTCATTGAACTGACAATGCAGCACCAGGAAGTGCATCTGAACAGATCTCGATCAAAAACCGTCTGGTCAATAGAGATGGGCGGTATTGGAATTTTGCGATCGGTATCAGTTTCGGTTTTTCAGGGGGTATATCTCTGTATTGGTTTGGTATTCAGTATCTGACGTGACTGAGATTTGCTGATAGTACAGAAGAGGAATTCACACCTGGAATTCACACCAGGAAAGACAGAATAAGCTGGCGTAGTATCATTCTACCACAACGCTGTAAATGCATTGTCAATGAGCTGAACAGTGGCATCATGTAACGACCACAAATCATATATACAGTAATGTTGTGACTTGTTCTAAACGCACCTTAATGTTTAAAGACCTATTTCAGGCTTTTTCGATCTCAGACCATGTGCCCTGTCCATGCCATGTTTGGAATGTCCTGCCCACAAAAGACAAAACACGTGGGCATTGATTTCTAGTCAGGTCTTGGCTGCCTTAAAAGGCAGCCAAGACATGACTAGAAATCACTGCAAAGCAATTGGACACGTACAGGTTGTAGTCTAGTGGAAATTTAGGACAGTTGCCAAATCCATTGATGGTTAACAGAACTGAGAAGAAAATGAACTTTTCAACTGTTATCAAGCCTCAACAGGGACTTATAAATAGCGGATGTTGTTGGAAAATTAGAAAATTCAGGCGGTTTCGGTATTCAACGATTGATTCGGTTCGGTTATTCGGTATCCCAATGATATCGGTGTCGGTTCGGATTTTAGGTATATTGCCCATCTCTTCTGGTCAAGCATGATATAGGTTGATATTTATTTTTAACTGAAAAAGCCAGGTGTATTTAAACTTATTTACGATATTGAGGTAAACATTTACGAGATGTCCCCACGGGAACCCCTGGAAGTGAAGCAGTGCCTGTTCACTGCGGTAAACAGGCTCTGTTTTACCGGTAAAATAGGACCCAGTCACCAATGCTTGGGAGGTGCAAACCCTCTCTAAAAGGGGCAACATGGCTTATTAACGCTCACCCCTGGTCTTGAGTTGATACTCATGTTGTGGTCATGATTAGCCATTGTGCAGAAATATGTGACCTTAAACACCAATAAATAAATAAATACATTAATTACATTCAATGTTTTTAATGCGACAACTTGGTGCTTGAAAGGACACTATAATTATTCATTTATTTACGTATATATTTGTTTGTTAGTTTATCGAGGTTTAACAAAACTTTTTACCACCAGGGTCATATCGCGCCGAGCGGTTGTACGAATGGAGAGATGCGGAATTTTGGCGGAATCCACCGGGCAGTGACAAGTAACTACCGAACTCTCTGGTCTATTAACCAGCACAAAAATAGTTACCATCCGTTCAAAGCATATGTACCATCAAGGCATACGGCGCAACGGCACTCATAATAGGGCAGTTGGATTTTTTTTTTTTTTTTTTTAGGGGGGGGGGGGGGGCGGTGGGTATTGGTGTCACTAACATTCTCAAAGTTTCATTGACGTTAAACTCTTCATTCACCGGAAACTTTATCTGAAGAAGGCGATCAAAAGACAAAACCTATCGGATCTTGTGAATTTTCAATTTTCAAATTGTTTCTACTCGAGATTCCAACAATTGTTTCACAGTGTGTCGAATAAGAGGTACTACCACCCCATATTCCTACTCAAATGTAAATAGTTTCAAAACTGTCGGATATTCCCAAGCCTCATATGGGAGGGGTGAGGGTGAAATTTGTTGCTTCATTCATATTTTCATATATAGGAATTAATAAATATTTTTATAATGATGCGGTGACGTGGCGGTCGAATCCACCTTCACAAATGACAGATCCCAGTTTCAATGGTAGGATTTTTTTGGCCTACAATAATAAAATTTAAAATTGATCGGATTTTCCAGGAGTATTGAAATCGTTTAACCCCAAATTTTCCAACTGGATTATGATATTGTCAGAAATGACAAAGCAAAAAAATGCCGTACTGCATTCATTTTAAATGAAAAGAAATTTTATTTGCAATATTCGTTTACACTGAATATAATGAACAATTTACAGAAATATACAGAAGTAACCACACACTGCACGGAAACAGCATAGCATTGAGCTGTCTTCCTCACAGTATTATCATTGTTATATTTTTTAATCATTTCTAGGAGGGGGGTGTGAAGGGTCCAATTGGAAATTCCCAAAGAATGGAGTTTTAATATACCAGTCTAAAATGCCTGTGCTGGTTCATGGTGGTGGCGGTAATGGGGTTAAATGAATGGATGACCATAAATTTTAAATAGGCGCCCAGGTGGACCCCTTCACCCCCATACACACCGGCAAAAAACATAGCCAAATACTTTGTAGTTAGAGACAGGCCAATATTCCATATTACATATTCTATTCCACTGGATATCTCCTGACTGCTTCGATTCAATTTTAAATTGGCGTTAACCCTTTGAACCCTGGTGGTATCTTCAGTTCAATGGCAGCAATTAGAAGCATACCCAGCTTTCCACTTCAAGTGACAGGTTCAATTGGACGGCCATCTCCCCTTATCGACTATCAGAGCTCAACAGCCAATTGCGTCACAGATGATAGGCCAAGGTGTGAGAAAAGTAATCAGATTATACCGAATTTTGGACATCAAAGGAACAAAATAGTCAAGGCTTGGTTCTAATAGATATTTCCACCAGACAGTAGTATATTGAACTTTCAGATGCCATGCGCTTCCATAATGTAACTTTTGAACATTTTATTTAATCTCAGGAACTGTAAAACTTTCCCATCTCCGTAATGATAATTTTCAAACCCCAAAACGACATTTTCAGGGGAGATAACCAGACCGTTTTTCCACTGATCTGAAGGTGAAGGCTGGCCATGAGTCCATATTCATTATTTAGGGGTCAATTAATTCTTTCAACGCGCAGCCGTACGGCTACACGTTGGAAATATTGAATGGTCTGCCCCATACTTTCACTCAGCAAGCATCCTCGTTTATGAAATTATGACAGATGTTCCTGGGTCTGACATGCGGCCTTTCGGGTTGAAAAGTTAATAGAAAGATCATCATCATCAGCTGTCGCTGCTCGACTTGTTTTTAATACATTTCAATCATCACCTCAAAAAACAATTAAGAGCGCCGCTGGAGTTATCCCTCTTGTCACTATTGCGAAGTCGATCAGGCGTTATGTTTTGTGATACCAAAGTTTCTCAGGAAAAACCGAGGTTCGCGATCATGCACTGCGGAGTTTCTCTGTCAGCTGAGCTCCAAAGGGAGAAGGGATCTTACGAGCGTATACCATTCTTGGGAATGGGGTGTCTCCTTTGTACTCACTTTGTACATAACTCACACAAAGTCTCTATCTTTACTCGCGTCTTTGCAAGGGATGTTCCGGGAATCCTGACCACAAACTGCTTGAAATAACGTGTCAAGGTGATGGTAACGTGTGCAAACATGGACGAAAGTTTAAGTTGTGTTTGGAGATATCTATTAAGGAAGTAAATTATTTTTATTTTGAAGTAATGAGTTATGTGACATCTATAAAATGTAAAAAAATGAGGAGATAAACGTTGGTTATGGTTATATTTCGTGATATGTTCCTAGAAATACATCAGCACGGCGTGGGACATGTTGTATTATTTAATGGGACGTACACTCGGTAAAATCCAGGTTCTCCTAAGGTATTCTGGAATATCCGGCCACCTGGAATATCTATAACAGTGCTTCTGAAAAGCCCTCACTTCTAATTTGCGCGCCGAGTATCAAAGTGCCAGTTTTTCATTAAGCACGAAAGTTGCAGTCCCTGTTTCGAGCGCCATCCGAAAATGCAGTCTGCCACAGTGGAGGCGTGGTCGAAACTTATAAGTGAAATAAATTTCATTAAAGTGTTGTGTTGTTTCTCATACATAGTCAAACCTGATCAGTAGAATGACTGACCGAGTGCGGTCAGTGGTATTCTTATATACTGGCATTCATGTATACTCATGAGATGAAGAGATGTCAGCTCAGTTGCATAGCATTCAATTCTGTGAGGATCACTTTGCTTTAAAAGAAGCTTCGTTTTAAGCTAAGCAGAAATTTCTGTTTTATTTTTCAATATTGGTTTGTTATTATATTTTAACATTGGTACTCAACCCTTTGAACACTGGTGGTATCTTCCATGCCTGTTAAATGGCTGAAATTGGAAGAGTCCATATTCATTATTTAGGGGTTGAACAATTAATATTAACAATATTAATTGTTCTACCACTCGTCACTTAGTAGTCATCCTACCTAATGAAATTATGACGTATCGTGTTGCTGGACCGTAAAAAGCGGTCTCTCGTGTTAAAAGAGTTAAGGGAACCTTTATATTTTGTATTCTAGAATAAGTACCCAGGAAACCAACCAGTATATTTGGTATTCTGATAACCATTATTGTTTGGTATTCTGAAGCACCCAAAATATTTTGGTATGTCGTAATAACAATATTGGTACTCAAACCAATGCGGCTGAGTATTCTGTAGTACCTTTATTTTTTGGTACTACTATGGTGATGGTGACAAGTGGAGTACTGAATTTGCTACACTGGAAAACCTGGACTTTTAGAGTGTAATAACAGAAGGATATGCATGTAGGTGATTATAATTCGGTCTCAATATGGAAACAAATACTTTTCAACCTGAAAATAAGTAACATCGCTAAAACGGTGTGAAAAGAAGAATGGAGTACACAAATCCATTAAAGTTTGGCGAGAGGGCGCAATATCGTTATGATGAGTGGGCTGTAAACTCTTCAACCTGAAAAGAAGTAACATCGCTAACCCGGTGTCAAAAGAAGAATGCAGTTAACAAATCCACGGAAGGTTGGTTAGAAGGGCGCAATATCGTTATGATGAGTGGTCAGTAAACTCTTGGCTTAATATGCGCATGCGGAACCATAGTCATATTTTCTACCATCAGTGAAAATGATTTCTTCCTCCACAACGCTTGTTGCCCATGGTTGTACATCTCCGGATGCCAATATGCCATAAAATATAGCCCCCGATAGATTCACCAATCCTGAGATGATAAACATTGTCTGCCAGCTGTCTACAGTCTGAAAATACCGAATAGAAATACAGCTTAACTTTTGGATAATTGATCGATCAATCCATTCTTGACCAGTGATTCTGAAAATTCCGCAACTATGTTGAAATATGGCTCATTACCTTTCACCCAGAATTTACAAAATATCAATCTCAGCCATACAAAATAAACTTTAGGATGAGCTTAAAATGGTTTGTGAATGTATCTAGTCATGTTAAAGCAGACTATTAACCTTTTACACAACGCAGACGATATGAATTTTTTTTTTATTTTAAATAATCTTTTTCCAGTTTTTAAAAAAAATAAATTTATATCACCTGACCCCTCAATGAAACGATCTCAAGGAGCTCGTTCCAATGAGGGGTCATTTGATATGGTTTTGTTGAATTTCTCTGAAATTCTTTTTAGCTGCTGCATTTGCATATTACGCTTGCAGCTCAATTTCTTTAGGTGAGGGGTTTAGATACGCAACCAAGATTATTGCAGCTTATTTCTCAACTTCCATTTATCAACCCTTTTAACACTGGCGCCTTGCTTGGTATCGTCAAATGCAGTTCTATTTGCGGCAAAATCTATTTTGCATTTGTAGAGTGGGTATATTTGGATGTCAATATGTATTTAACTCTAGGGAAGCTATTTATGCTATTCTTCGTTGTTCCAGTGATGTTTAGGTTAAATGGTGCCATATTCCCCCTGATACAAACGGAAGGAAAGCGAAAACACGGACCGCTCAGTTTGCATGTCCTTTGTCAATTCGATAATACTGATGGATCTTTTCTCAGTATGTTGGTAGTTCAAATAAGAATGTCAAACCAAATATTAAAGGAGAGGTAGTTAATTTTACTTGTAATTATATGACTCACTTACTACTCTATGATTACGTAAAAGCAATCTAACAGGCCTTGATAACAGATCTCTACACAACTGTATTGCTGGAGCACAGCGAAAACTTAATATGCCCTCCCTCCTCCAAGATGGCGTTGCGTTAAGTCAATCAACGCGGTAACTCCTCCCATCAATGATGTTTGATGACGTGGAAGATGTTACGTTATTAATGAATGGTGTTTACATGGCACGAAAACTTGTAACACGCTATCAACTTTCCCATTGAACACGAAACGTCGATAATAGTTACAGAGACCAAGGAAAGCACGAACGTCTTTGAGGTTTTTTGGACGGGGGAACGAGGACACAGCGTCCGTTTTCGAAGTATCAACAGAAATACCATCTTTAGAAAGAACGTGCCCCAAATAGCGTATTTCCTTTGCAGCGAAATCACACTTAGAAGGCTTCAACTTTAGATTTGCTCTACGCAAGGCCTCAAACAATTGTGACAAGTGCTGGAGGTGTTCCTCAAAAGACCTAGAAAACACGAGGAGGTCATCTACGTAACACAAACATGAGTGCCATTGTAAATCTCGAAGGACTTCAGCCATGACCAACTGGAAACTTGAAGCGCTATTCATCAAGCCCATGGGAAGTCTTTTAAATTGATGAACTCCCCTGTGGGTGACAAAAGCGGTTTTGTGTCTGGAATCCTGGTCTAAATCAATTTGGAAATATCCTGAGAACATATCAAGACAAGAGAATATCGTAGACCTTGATTTTCCAAGGGTGTCGAAAACGTCCTCCAACCTGGGCAAAGGAAATGAAATGGGTTTTGTCCAGGCATTCAGTTGCCTGTAATCTACAGTGAACCTAAACGAATTGTCCTTTTTCCTAACCATAACAACTGGGGACATCCATTCCGAGACTGAAGGCTCAATAATGCCATGTTCTTCAAGTTCGTCAATTTGTCTGCTAATCTCTTCCTTCATTGCTGGTGAAGCCCTATAAAACCGACGTCTCACTGGGGCCGCATCACCTGTATCGATTTTATGGCTATATATGCGAGACATTCCAAGTTCGGACAAATCCTTAGCGAAGCAATCCCTATTCTGACCTATTAGCACCAAAAGTTCCTGTTTCTGAAGACTTGACAAATCAGAGTGGGATAAATCGATGCCAAGCGACTCGGCTTCGGCAAAGTAATTGTCATAATTGTTGGAACCATCACGACCAATGTAATTCACCGTCGCTTTGGCACTAACATCGTTTTTTTCAACGGAATGCAGAATATCATCAGGACGGATGGGGTAAAAACAACCGATAACCTGTGAAGATGTGAGCCTAACATAGGAATTGGTGGGGTTAAGAACTTTAGAAACAGCCCTATTGTTAACCACTTCTACAAGCGTACGTGCAGCCAAAATGTTCTTGTGACTAACTAAATTTGAATCCGGTTCGATAATACCTACACGCGAAGTAATTCTATCAAAACCCACACGTACCGGTATAATAGTCTCACTTCGGGGTTCCAAAGTTACGTCCTCTAGCACTGTTACATTATTTGCACAATTAGGTTGTTCTTCGATATTGTTTATTGGAGCGTGTGTCATACCATTCTGCAGTATAAGAGTTCTCCGACCTAGGTCAATATTAGCCTTGTTTTCAGTTAAAAAGTCCATACCTAAAATAATATGTGCTGGCATTTTTTCCAAAATTAAAAAAGTTTGAGTCATATCTAGCCTACCCAGGGATAAATGTAAATTTGTTTCTCCTAAAACCTTCAGTAAATTGCCGTCTACACCCGCTATGAGTTTAATACTAGGAGGAAGAATTTCAATTTTGCCCCACAAGCGAACGGACTCTAAGATTTCTTTTGATATACAGGAGCGACTGGCTCCCGTATCAACCAGTGCAGGAATTCTAGTATATAGATTTTCCAACCTAACGTCGACTTTATTTCCATCCATTTCCGTACTAACTGAGGTGCTTAGTAGAGGTATCGCATTAAATCTGCATGTTGAACTGACATGGCCAATGCGCTTACACGTGTTACATCTATAATTCCTAGCGGGATAAGTTGATGAGTTATGGTAATGTCTTCCACATCTATGGCACAAGGGAAATTGTCGCCTCTTACCTATAAACGGGCGATACTCTCGACGTCTTGAGAAATCTCTTTCAGTGTGTAGTTGGCGCTGGCCACGGCCATTCCAGTGTTTATGTGGGTCAGAGTTACGTGAGATCTGGGCAGCTCGAATTGCATTTTGCTGAATGACTTTCTCCTTAATGTCACGAATGTAATCAAACATCTCTCGGAAAGTTTCTGTGGAACCCATTGTCAGTCTAGTGAGAGTACTGGGAAAGGTTCAAGCTAAATAGATGAACTAATTCGGATTCTCCACCAAATATGACCAAACGGTCCGCCTGCAAAGTGGAACCACGCGTTACTTCCACTGGGGAATCACTCACTCAGGTGTCTACACAGGTGTTAGCACTTTCTGATAAATAGAAATTACCGTCCCCTGGAACGCCGCCGTGGCAACGTCTCGGAGAGAGTGAATATTTATTTGCCAGAGGGCGCTTGTCAACGGAGGGCCAAGGCTGGGGTTGATCAGCTTTGCCGGGGACCTAAGATACTCTTTTACCGGGGACAGGGGATTTTCACTAGCTCACTTGTGTAAATCGCAATTGCTTATTCACAAACCACAGAGTAGCGCCGCGCTTTAGTCAATTGCTTTCAACGGTAATGAACTAGCATGGGCTAATTTCTTGGCGGGGCTGAGGTTCCATCAATTCCTAGGGTACTCAGGGCTTCTTCATTAATAAGATAAAGACTATTAACAAACCAACAATTTTTATATATAAATCTTCTATACTCTTATTTACAAATAGCCAACAAATCCTAAATAAATAATCTCAACACTACTGAAATGAGTTTTGTGACTAGTCACTGAATCCCACCGAAATCAAGTACTAAAATATCATCTAAAATTAAATTGTTTCCCAAATTTATATTCGTAGAGAAAGGTCGAGGCTGCGACTACTGATAAGAAACCACGAAATCTTTCACTCAACCGCTCATGCGCGTATTTATCCTGTTGCGCCTACCACATTATGGGGAATTACCTTTAATACTAAATTTCACCTTTTAGAATATTCGATCATCTACAATTTCTGCTAATAGTGCTTCTAACTCGCAATAATAACAACTGATCATCTAATAACACAGATTCACTAATACACTTAAAACTGTTAACTAATAACTATGTAACTACGACGTGTTATCACAACTAAATATTATAAACTAAGTACTACATATACTCATCGATTCTTCTTCGGCGTCTCCCTTCGATGCAAATCATCAGATCGGGAATCCTGTCGTCCAAACGACGGCTTACCGGAACCACACAAATACATTAACTCTTTACTACACCGCGTGAACTAACGATTATCCCATCCTAGCGAGTCTGTCCTGAGGTAAACTCGAGGGGTCTTATATAGACGCGCGCATCACCTATCAAAGACTTGATTTGGGCAAAGGTGCTAATTTACAAAAGACGGCTTTGATGACTTGCAGTGACATGAACTGACTTTTCAATAAGTTCTAATTTGGAATGCATTGTTTACACAGTCCCTGCATGACAGCGACTGAACAAAGAACACTTTCCGAATACGAACTTAATTAAATTAATGAGCTTACCCAGTTTACTCACACTGATTATTAAAAAGTTTCTTTCTTGCATTTATTCTAAATAACTCGAATTGTTTACTTATTTTTAAAATTTAGAATGACCTTAAAATAACAACCCTGTGATATATGCCTCCCTCTAAATTAAAAAGCTCCGCTTTTTCGACGAATATCTCATTTGGCAAACTTGAAAAAGGTAAAACATGATAAAATGAAATGAATGCATGAAAGATAAAATACAATAATTTTGAAAACTAATGGAGTGTCTATTTGTTTCTTCTTCTGTGATCTTTTCTTCCTTGTAATTGAATATATTGAGGTTGAAAGTGTCCGAGCGCGTTTGTGATACTATGTTGATGTTGATAATTCGATACTGTCCGATGCATATAAAATGAATTGTGTCGCCAAAATCGTTAGACGTTGAGTATGAATGTTGAATGTCACGTAGTCCTTTTCCGAATGAATTCCAAATTTAGTTTCTGTGCTGATCCAAAGTTGTTGTCCGCGTGCTTCATGTCCGTTTGTTGTTAATTTATTGTTAGGTCTAGTTCTTTTCCTCATCTCGATGTAGCGTTATTCCTGGGGTTTACTCTTTCTCTTCAGGCTTGTCGTTGTGTATAATTTGGTTTCCTGTTGTGTGTCCTTCGTTTGTGATGTCTGTGTGCTCTGTATAGTACCATTTTACCATCTCCATTTGCAACCTGAAAATATAAACTAGACAAAAATTGAGTTTACGCGTTCTGAAAAAAAAAACTTGTATAATGTTGCCCTGAAAGAAGAAACAAATTAGACGCAGCGCTCTGGTTAACCTGTAGAAAAAAAAGAACAAACATTGCATTGAACAAGGAGCAACTTGAAAAAAAAATAAAAAAATAAACAAAGAGCTACTTTGAAAAACATCACAAATAACCAATCAGGAACTAATCAACCAGTCTTTATATCCAAGCGAAGAGCCTTGCCACAGATCTCCGTTGGATATTTTGCGCAATTTGAATGCAAGTGGCAAGATTGCATTCAGATCACACAATGTTATTATTATTATTATTATTATTATTATTTTTATTATTATTATTATTATTATTATTACTATTATTATTATTATTATTATTATTATTATTTTAAGGTAGGGGTCCGTCTTGCGGGTGGCCCCTCTAAAGTATTATCATAATTTTAATATCTATCCTTATTGAATTTTCATTTTGCCCTTTAAACACCTGTAACTTTAATACCCAATGAAACTTGTATTACTTTTTAAGCCAGACAGTTACCCTCCAACTGGCAAATGCTTTTTTTCTGTTTTAACCTCTTTACACAGCATCGATTGTGCCGTGGAGCGCGTAAGCGGAATACGTGGAGTACACGAGAGAACGCGAGTTTTACGGGGTAATAATAACGAGACAACATTAAATCAGGAAAAAAAAAACAACGCTTCACCCAACAAAGTGGTGGCGTATCCGTCAAGCGGTACCCACCAAGAAACTCATACTAACCGTAAATTACATATGTATTATATGACGAATTAAATAACGGGACTTATATTATTTTATTTTATTTATGTATTTATTTTTTTAATAAGTTAACAAATGCTTTGAATACTTAGTTTTGTACTCACAATATCTCCCACTCGTCTAAGTCTGGGATGCTGATGGAATCTGATATTGTGTTGACGCTGGTTTTCAGTTTTCTTTTTCTTCTTTTTCCTTTTGCGGTCTTTGAAATGTGGAATTCTTGGATTAACTCTTCCGGTACATTTTCTCTCGGTTCCCATGTAGTTTCTTTAGATCCCTGCCACTTAATTTTATAATGTTTCCGACCGTGAAGTTTCTTGCACGCTAGGATCCTATCTACAAAATAGGTGTCTTCTTCGTTTTTCTCGGTGTCTTCGTCTGCGGGAGTCTGGTTTTTATCTTCCGGGCGGGGATTCGACGCGATATCGAGTTCTGTATCTGGAGCTCCTGTTTCCTGAGCCGTTTGCTCTTCGAGTGTAGTGGTCGGACGATCCTTAGGGTTGGTGAACGGCTTGAGACGGTTCGCGTGTACTGGTGACTTGAGTTGAATATCGTCCGAACATCTGCGGACAGTGTATGTTGGATTGCTGTCGTGCGTGATATAGTATGGTCCTGTCCAACGTTGGCACAGCTTCCGTGAAAGCCCAACAGGGGTTTTGTTGTTATATAACCATACTTTGTCACCTGTCGAGAATCTTGGGGGCTTTGCCTTTTTGTCATGCTGTTGTTTATACTTAAGCTGGGCGTCTTTAATATTTTGTTTTACTATTTCTCTGGTGACTTCGAAGTCTTTCTGTATGGCGTCTAGATGTTTATACGCTTCGGTTCCGATGCTGTTAGTTGGAATAAGCTCCGTATCTATCGGTAACTGGCAATCTTGACCGAATAAAACACGAAAAGGACTCATCTGCGTTGACTCAGTGCATGGTGTTGCCCTATACGCGAACAGCACACTTGGTAAAAGATCCGGCCAATTTTCTTGTTTCGCATCGCAATACATTCGGAGTGTTTTTGTTATTGTCGAGTTCATCCTTTCACACGCGGCATTTGTCTGTGGATGGTAACTGCTTGTCTCCAGTTTCGTAATCTGAAAAAGTTTACAAAGTTCTTTGATAAGTTTTGACATGAAATTTTGTCCTCTGTCTGACAATAGTGTTTTCGGGGCCCCGTACCTACAAATAATTTCTGAATATAGAATTTTAGCTATTTCTGATCCTTCCATTGTTCTTAAAGGGAATGCCTCGGGCCATTTTGTGAAAGCATCAACAATTAACAAAATATATTTATATCCATTCGGAGAGGTCTTGGGGGGTCCTAAAATGTCAATATGGAGACGGCTAAATGGCGCTTCGACAGGTAACGGTTTTAGAGGCGCTGGATGGTGGTGGGTCGCATCCTTGTTTTTCTGACACTGGAGACATGATTTTACATAATATTGAATGTCAGAAAATAAGTGTTGCCAAAAATACTTGAATCGAATGGACTGATAAGTTCTATCAATACCTTGGTGTCCACCCAGCAGTGTGTCATGATATGACAATAGCACATCATTCCTCAAACTGAGTGGCACCACGAGCTGTTTAATTAAACGGTCTATTCTATGGCCCTTACCTTTTGGGTAGTAGAGATGATACAGGATTCCATCTTCCAAAATGTAGTCATTTGCTTCCAAAATGACTCTTCTAGCGTCTTTATCGTCTTCGGGTAATATTCTGTCTTCTAAATATTCGATAAAAACATTTACGTCCGGATCCGATCTTTGTTTATTTTTAATGTCAGCCTCGGAGACGGCTGCGACACGCGTAATAGAATCTATTGGGTCACACTGTTGTATTACCTCTTCGGTTTGTGTTTGAGATGCCGCGTGTTCTTTAACGTCGTTTGTGGCTATCACGGTGGCCTGGGCAGTATCGTTTATTGCCGGTTTTGTAATTTGTGGATATTCACGTCGCGATAGCGCATCCGCGTTCAAATGCTTTCTACCTGCTTTATGGAAGATTTCAAAATTATACCCTTGTAATTTTAGCGACCAGCGGCCTAATCTGCCGCTACATTGTTTAAGGTGTCGTAAATATGAATTAGCAACATGATCGGTGATTACGGTAAACTTACCATTCGCTAAATAAACATGATAGTGTTTAATACCTTCAACTATTGCGAGACATTCGCGTTCTGAAATACCAAATTTTTGTTCTGCTTCAGAAAGAGACCTGCCTCCATATGAGACAACCACTTCCTTACCATTTTCATCCAACTGACCTAAGATATAACCTATTGAATATCCTGACGCGTCTGTATATAGAAAAAATTCTTTATCAAAATCTGGGAAAGCCAAAATTGGAGGTTTTGTCAGGGCCTCTTTCATGGTGTTAAAGGACTTCTCACATTCTGCATCCCACTGAAATGGTACATTCTTTTTGAGAAGATTATTGAGAGGTGCTGCTTTTTTTGAAAAATTGAACACGAAACGTCGATAATAGTTACAGAGACCAAGGAAAGCACGAACGTCTTTGAGGTTTTTTGGACGGGGGAACGAGGACACAGCGTCCGTTTTCGAAGTATCAACAGAAATACCATCTTTAGAAAGAACGTGCCCCAAATAGCGTATTTCCTTTGCAGCGAAATCACACTTAGAAGGCTTCAACTTTAGATTTGCTCTACGCAAGGCCTCAAACAATTGTGACAAGTGCTGGAGGTGTTCCTCAAAAGACCTAGAAAACACGAGGAGGTCATCTACGTAACACAAACATGAGTGCCATTGTAAATCTCGAAGGACTTCAGCCATGACCAACTGGAAACTTGAAGCACTATTCATCAAGCCCATGGGAAGTCTTTTAAATTGATGAACTCCCCTGTGGGTGACAAAAGCGGTTTTGTGTCTGGAATCCTGGTCTAAATCAATTTGGAAATATCCTGAGAACATATCAAGACAAGAGAATATCGTAGACCTTGATTTTCCAAGGGTGTCGAAAACGTCCTCCAACCTGGGCAAAGGAAATGAAATGGGTTTTGTCAAGGCATTCAGTTGCCTGTAATCTACAGTGAACCTAAACGAATTGTCCTTTTTCCTAACCATAACAACTGGGGACATCCATTCCGAGACTGAAGGCTCAATAATGCCATGTTCTTCAAGTTCGTCAATTTGTCTGCTAATCTCTTCCTTCATTGCTGGTGAAGCCCTATAAAACCGACGTCTCACTGGGGCCGCATCACCTGTATCGATTTTATGGCTATATATGCGAGACATTCCAAGTTCGGACAAATCCTTAGCGAAGCAATCCCTATTCTGACCTATTAGCACCAAAAGTTCCTGTTTCTGAAGACTTGACAAATCAGAGTGGGATAAATCGATGCCAAGCGACTCGGCTTCGGCAAAGTAATTGTCATAATTGTTGGAACCATCACGACCAATGTAATTCACCGTCGCTTTGGCACTAACATCGTTTTTTTCAACGGAATGCAGAATATCATCAGGACGGATGGGGTAAAAACAACCGATAACCTGTGAAGATGTGAGCCTAACATAGGAATTGGTGGGGTTAAGAACTTTAGAAACAGCCCTATTGTTAACCACTTCTACAAGCGTACGTGCAGCCAAAATGTTCTTGTGACTAACTAAATTTGAATCCGGTTCGATAATACCTACACGCGAAGTAATTCTATCAAAACCCACACGTACCGGTATAATAGTCTCACTTCGGGGTTCCAAAGTTACGTCCTCTAGCACTGTTACATTATTTGCACAATTAGGTTGTTCTTCGATATTGTTTATTGGAGCGTGTGTCATACCATTCTGCAGTATAAGAGTTCTCTGACCTAGGTCAATATTAGCCTTGTTTTCAGTTAAAAAGTCCATACCTAAAATAATATGTGCTGGCATTTTTTCCAAAATTAAAAAAGTTTGAGTCATATCTAGCCTACCCAGGGATAAATGTAAATTTGTTTCTCCTAAAACCTTCAGTAAATTGCCGTCTACACCCGCTATGAGTTTAATACTAGGAGGAAGAATTTCAATTTTGCCCCACAAGCGAACGGACTCTAAGATTTCTTTTGATATACAGGAGCGACTGGCTCCCGTATCAACCAGTGCAGGAATTCTAGTATATAGATTTTCCAACCTAACGTCGACTTTATTTCCATCCATTTCCGTACTAACTGAGGTGCTTAGTAGAGGTATCGCATTAAATCTGCATGTTGAACTGACATGGCCAATGCGCTTACACGTGTTACATCTATAATTCCTAGCGGGACAAGTTGATGAGTTATGGTAATGTCTTCCACATCTATGGCACAAGGGAAATTGTCGCCTCTTACCTATAAACGGGCGATACTCTCGACGTCTTGAGAAATCTCTTTCAGTGTGTAGTTGGCGCTGGCCACGGCCATTCCAGTGTTTATGTGGGTCAGAGTTACGTGAGATCTGGGCAGCTCGAATTGCATTTTGCTGAATGACTTTCTCCTTAATGTCACGAATGTAATCAAACATCTCTCGGAAAGTTTCTGTGGAACCCATTGTCAGTCTAGTGAGAGTACTGGGAAAGGTTCAAGCTAAATAGATGAACTAATTCGGATTCTCCACCAAATATGACCAAACGGTCCGCCTGCAAAGTGGAACCACGCGTTACTTCCACTGGGGAATCACTCACTCAGGTGTCTACACAGGTGTTAGCACTTTCTGATAAATAGAAATTACCATCCCCTGGAACGCCGCCGTGGCAACGTCTCGGAGAGAGTGAATATTTATTTGCCAGAGGGCGCTTGTCAACGGAGGGCCAAGGCTGGGGTTGATCAGCTTTGCCGGGGACCTAAGATACTCTTTTACCGGGGACAGGGGATTTTCACTAGCTCACTTGTGTAAATCGCAATTGCTTATTCACAAACCACAGAGTAGCGCCGCGCTTTAGTCAATTGCTTTCAACGGTAATGAACTAGCATGGGCTAATTTCTTGGCGGGGCTGAGGTTCCATCAATTCCTAGGGTACTCAGGGCTTCTTCATTAATAAGATAAAGACTATTAACAAACCAACAATTTTTATATATAAATCTTCTATACTCTTATTTACAAATAGCCAACAAATCCTAAATAAATAATCTCAACACTACTGAAATGAGTTTTGTGACTAGTCACTGAATCCCACCGAAAACAAGTACTAAAATATCATCTAAAATTAAATTGTTTCCCAAATTTATATTCGTAGAGAAAGGTCGAGGCTGCGACTACTGATAAGAAACCACGAAATCTTTCACTCAACCGCTCATGCGCGTATTTATCCTGTTGCGCCTACCACATTATGGGGAATTACCTTTAATACTAAATTTCACCTTTTAGAATATTCGATCATCTACAATTTCTGCTAATAGTGCTTCTAACTCGCAATAATAACAACTGATCATCTAATAACACAGATTCACTAATACACTTAAAACTGTTAACTAATAACTATGTAACTACGACGTGTTATCACAACTAAATATTATAAACTAAGTACTACATATACTCATCGATTCTTCTTCGGCGTCTCCCTTCGATGCAAATCATCAGATCGGGAATCCTGTCGTCCAAACGACGGCTTACCGGAACCACACAAATACATTAACTCTTTACTACACCGCGTGAACTAACGATTATCCCATCCTAGCGAGTCTGTCCTGAGGTAAACTCGAGGGGTCTTATATAGACGCGCGCATCACCTATCAAAGACTTGATTTGGGCAAAGGTGCTAATTTACAAAAGACGGCTTTGATGACTTGCAGTGACATGAACTGACTTTTCAATAAGTTCTAATTTGGAATGCATTGTTTACACAGTCCCTGCATGACAGCGACTGAACAAAGAACACTTTCCGAATACGAACTTAATTAAATTAATGAGCTTACCCAGTTTACTCACACTGATTATTAAAAAGTTTCTTTCTTGCATTTATTCTAAATAACTCGAATTGTTTACTTATTTTTAAAATTTAGAATGACCTTAAAATAACAACCCTGTGATATATGCCTCCCTCTAAATTAAAAAGCTCCGCTTTTTCGACGAATATCTCATTTGGCAAACTTGAAAAAGGTAAAACATGATAAAATGAAATGAATGCATGAAAGATAAAATACAATAATTTTGAAAACTAATGGAGTGTCTATTTGTTTCTTCTTCTGTGATCTTTTCTTCCTTGTAATTGAATATATTGAGGTTGAAAGTGTCCGAGCGCGTTTGTGATACTATGTTGATGTTGATAATTCGATACTGTCCGATGCATATAAAATGAATTGTGTCGCCAAAATCGTTAGACGTTGAGTATGAATGTTGAATGTCACGTAGTCCTTTTCCGAATGAATTCCAAATTTAGTTTCTGTGCTGATCCAAAGTTGTTGTCCGCGTGCTTCATGTCCGTTTGTTGTTAATTTATTGTTAGGTCTAGTTCTTTTCCTCATCTCGATGTAGCGTTATTCCTGGGGTTTACTCTTTCTCTTCAGGCTTGTCGTTGTGTATAATTTGGTTTCCTGTTGTGTGTCCTTCGTTTGTGATGTCTGTGTGCTCTGTATAGTACCATTTTACCATCTCCATTTGCAACCTGAAAATATAAACTAGACAAAAATTGAGTTTACGCGTTCTGAAAAAAAAAACTTGTATAATGTTGCCCTGAAAGAAGAAACAAATTAGACGCAGCGCTCTGGTTAACCTGTAGAAAAAAAAGAACAAACATTGCATTGAACAAGGAGCAACTTGAAAAAAAAATAAAAAAATAAACAAAGAGCTACTTTGAAAAACATCACAAATAACCAATCAGGAACTAATCAACCAGTCTTTATATCCAAGCGAAGAGCCTTGCCACAGATCTCCGTTGGATATTTTGCGCAATTTGAATGCAAGTGGCAAGATTGCATTCAGATCACACAATGTTATTATTATTATTATTATTATTATTATTTTTATTATTATTATTATTATTATTATTACTATTATTATTATTATTATTATTATTATTATTTTAAGGTAGGGGTCCGTCTTGCGGGTGGCCCCTCTAAAGTATTATCATAATTTTAATATCTATCCTTATTGAATTTTCATTTTGCCCTTTAAACACCTGTAACTTTAATACCCAATGAAACTTGTATTACTTTTTAAGCCAGACAGTTACCCTCCAACTGGCAAATGCTTTTTTTCTGTTTTAACCTCTTTACACAGCATCGATTGTGCCGTGGAGCGCGTAAGCGGAATACGTGGAGTACACGAGAGAACGCGAGTTTTACGGGGTAATAATAACGAGACAACATTAAATCAGGAAAAAAAAAACAACGCTTCACCCAACAAAGTGGTGGCGTATCCGTCAAGCGGTACCCACCAAGAAACTCATACTAACCGTAAATTACATATGTATTATATGACGAATTAAATAACGGGACTTATATTATTTTATTTTATTTATGTATTTATTTTTTTAATAAGTTAACAAATGCTTTGAATACTTAGTTTTGTACTCACAATATCTCCCACTCGTCTAAGTCTGGGATGCTGATGGAATCTGATATTGTGTTGACGCTGGTTTTCAGTTTTCTTTTTCTTCTTTTTCCTTTTGCGGTCTTTGAAATGTGGAATTCTTGGATTAACTCTTCCGGTACATTTTCTCTCGGTTCCCATGTAGTTTCTTTAGATCCCTGCCACTTAATTTTATAATGTTTCCGACCGTGAAGTTTCTTGCACGCTAGGATCCTATCTACAAAATAGGTGTCTTCTTCGTTTTTCTCGGTGTCTTCATCTGCGGGAGTCTGGTTTTTATCTTCCGGGCGGGGATTCGACGCGATATCAAGTTCTGTATCTGGAGCTCCTGTTTCCTGAGCCGTTTGCTCTTCGAGTGTAGTGGTCGGACGATCCTTAGGGTTGGTGAACGGCTTGAGACGGTTCGCGTGTACTGGTGACTTGAGTTGAATATCGTCCGAACATCTGCGGACAGTGTATGTTGGATTGCTGTCGTGCGTGATATAGTATGGTCCTGTCCAACGTTGGCACAGCTTCCGTGAAAGCCCAACAGGGGTTTTGTTGTTATATAACCATACTTTGTCACCTGTCGAGAATCTTGGGGGCTTTGCCTTTTTGTCATGCTGTTGTTTATACTTAAGCTGGGCGTCTTTAATATTTTGTTTTACTATTTCTCTGGTGACTTCGAAGTCTTTCTGTATGGCGTCTAGATGTTTATACGCTTCGGTTCCGATGTTGTTAGTAGGAATAAGCTCCGTATCTATCGGTAACTGGCAATCTTGACCGAATAAAACACGAAAAGGACTCATCTGCGTTGACTCAGTGCATGGTGTTGCCCTATACGTGAACAGCACACTTGGTAAAAGATCCGGCCAATTTTCTTGTTTCGCATCGCAATACATTCGGAGTGTTTTTGTTATTGTCGAGTTCATCCTTTCACACGTGGCATTTGTCTGTGGATGGTAACTGCTTGTCTCCAGTTTCGTAATCTGAAAAAGTTTACAAAGTTCTTTGATAAGTTTTGACATGAAATTTTGTCCTCTGTCTGACAATAGTGTTTTCGGGGCCCCGTACCTACAAATAATTTCTGAATATAGAATTTTAGCTATTTCTGATGCTTCCATTGTTCTTAAAGGGAATGCCTCGGGCCATTTTGTGAAAGCATCAACAATTAACAAAATATATTTATATCCATTCGGAGAGGTCTTGAGGGGTCCTAAAATGTCAATATGGAGACGGCTAAATGGCGCTTCGACAGGTAACGGTTTTAGAGGCGCTGGATGGTGGTGGGTCGCATCCTTGTTTTTCTGACACTGGAGACATGATTTTACATAATATTGAATGTCAGAAAATAAGTGTTGCCAAAAATACTTGAATCGAATGGACTGATAAGTTCTATCAATACCTTGGTGTCCACCCAGCAGTGTGTCATGATATGACAATAGCACATCATTCCTCAAACTGAGTGGCACCACGAGCTGTTTAATTAAATGGTCTATTCTATGGCCCTTACCTTTTGGGTAGTAGAGATGATACAGGATTCCATCTTCCAAAATGTAGTCATTTGCTTCCAAAATGACTCTTCTAGCGTCTTTATCGTCTTCGGGTAATATTCTGTCTTCTAAATATTCGATAAAAACATTTACGTCCGGATCCGATCTTTGTTTATTTTTAATGTCAGCCTCGGAGACGGCTGCGACGCGCGTAATAGAATCTATTGGGTCACACTGTTGTATTACCTCTTCGGTTTGTGTTTGAGACGCCGCGTGTTCTTTAACGTCGTTTGTGGCTATCACGGTGGCCTGGGCAGTATCGTTTATTGCCGGTTTTGTAATTTGTGGATATTCACGTCGCGATAGCGCATCCGCGTTCAAATGCTTTCTACCTGCTTTATGGAAGATTTCAAAATTATACCCTTGTAATTTTAGCGACCAGCGGCCTAATCTGCCGCTACATTGTTTAAGGTGTCGTAAATATGAATTAGCAACATGATCGGTGATTACGGTAAACTTACCATTCGCTAAATAAACATGATAGTGTTTAATACCTTCAACTATTGCGAGACATTCGCGTTCTGAAATACCAAATTTTTGTTCTGCTTCAGAAAGAGACCTGCCTCCATATGAGACAACCACTTCCTTACCATTTTCATCCAACTGACCTAAGATATAACCTATTGAATATCCTGACGCGTCTGTATATAGAAAAAATTCTTTATCAAAATCTGGGAAAGCCAAAATTGGAGGTTTTGTCAGGGCCTCTTTCATGGTGTTAAAGGACTTCTCACATTCTGCATCCCACTGAAATGGTACATTCTTTTTGAGAAGATTATTGAGAGGTGCTGCTTTTTTTGAAAAATTGAACACGAAACGTCGATAATAGTTACAGAGACCAAGGAAAGCACGAACGTCTTTGAGGTTTTTTGGACGGGGGAACGAGGACACAGCGTCCGTTTTCGAAGTATCAACAGAAATACCATCTTTAGAAAGAACGTGCCCCAAATAGCGTATTTCCTTTGCAGCGAAATCACACTTAGAAGGCTTCAACTTTAGATTTGCTCTACGCAAGGCCTCAAACAATTGTGACAAGTGCTGGAGGTGTTCCTCAAAAGACCTAGAAAACACGAGGAGGTCATCTACGTAACACAAACATGAGTGCCATTGTAAATCTCGAAGGACTTCAGCCATGACCAACTGGAAACTTGAAGCGCTATTCATCAAGCCCATGGGAAGTCTTTTAAATTGATGAACTCCCCTGTGGGTGACAAAAGCGGTTTTGTGTCTGGAATCCTGGTCTAAATCAATTTGGAAATATCCTGAGAACATATCAAGACAAGAGAATATCGTAGACCTTGATTTTCCAAGGGTGTCGAAAACGTCCTCCAACCTGGGCAAAGGAAATGAAATGGGTTTTGTCAAGGCATTCAGTTGCCTGTAATCTACAGTGAACCTAAACGAATTGTCCTTTTTCCTAACCATAACAACTGGGGACATCCATTCCGAGACTGAAGGCTCAATAATGCCATGTTCTTCAAGTTCGTCAACTTGTCTGCTAATCTCTTCCTTCATTGCTGGTGAAGCCCTATAAAACCGACGTCTCACTGGGGCCGCATCACCTGTATCGATTTTATGGCTATATATGCGAGACATTCCAAGTTCGGACAAATCCTTAGCGAAGCAATCCCTATTCTGACCTATTAGCACCAAAAGTTCCTGTTTCTGAAGACTTGACAAATCAGAGTGGGATAAATCGATGCCAAGCGACTCGGCTTCGGCAAAGTAATTGTCATAATTGTTGGAACCATCACGACCAATGTAATTCACCGTCGCTTTGGCACTAACATTGTTTTTTTCAACGGAATGCAGAATATCATCAGGACGGATGGGGTAAAAACAACCGATAACCTGTGAAGATGTGAGCCTAACATAGGAATTGGTGGGGTTAAGAACTTTAGAAACAGCCCTATTGTTAACCACTTCTACAAGCGTACGTGCAGCCAAAATGTTCTTGTGACTAACTAAATTTGAATCCGGTTCGATAATACCTACACGCGAAGTAATTCTATCAAAACCCACACGTACCGGTATAATAGTCTCACTTCGGGGTTCCAAAGTTACGTCCTCTAGCACTGTTACATTATTTGCACAATTAGGTTGTTCTTCGATATTGTTTATTGGAGCGTGTGTCATACCATTCTGCAGTATAAGAGTTCTCTGACCTAGGTCAATATTAGCCTTGTTTTCAGTTAAAAAGTCCATACCTAAAATAATATGTGCTGGCATTTTTTCCAAAATTAAAAAAGTTTGAGTCATATCTAGCCTACCCAGGGATAAATGTAAATTTGTTTCTCCTAAAACCTTCAGTAAATTGCCGTCTACACCCGCTATGAGTTTAATACTAGGAGGAAGAATTTCAATTTTGCCCCACAAGCGAACGGACTCTAAGATTTCTTTTGATATACAGGAGCGACTGGCTCCCGTATCAACCAGTGCAGGAATTCTAGTATATAGATTTTCCAACCTAACGTCGACTTTATTTCCATCCATTTCCGTACTAACTGAGGTGCTTAGTAGAGGTATCGCATTAAATCTGCATGTTGAACTGACATGGCCAATGCGCTTACACGTGTTACATCTATAATTCCTAGCGGGACAAGTTGATGAGTTATGGTAATGTCTTCCACATCTATGGCACAAGGGAAATTGTCGCCTCTTACCTATAAACGGGCGATACTCTCGACGTCTTGAGAAATCTCTTTCAGTGTGTAGTTGGCGCTGGCCACGGCCATTCCAGTGTTTATGTGGGTCAGAGTTACGTGAGATCTGGGCAGCTCGAATTGCATTTTGCTGAATGACTTTCTCCTTAATGTCACGAATGTAATCAAACATCTCTCGGAAAGTTTCTGTGGAACCCATTGTCAGTCTAGTGAGAGTACTGGGAAAGGTTCAAGCTAAATAGATGAACTAATTCGGATTCTCCACCAAATATGACCAAACGGTCCACCTGCAAAGTGGAACCACGCGTTACTTCCACTGGGGAATCACTCACTCAGGTGTCTACACAGGTGTTAGCACTTTCTGATAAATAGAAATTACCGTCCCCTGGAACGCCGCCGTGGCAACGTCTCGGAGAGAGTGAATATTTATTTGCCAGAGGGCGCTTGTCAACGGAGGGCCAAGGCTGGGGTTGATCAGCTTTGCCGGGGACCTAAGATACTCTTTTACCGGGGACAGGGGATTTTCACTAGCTCACTTGTGTAAATCGCAATTGCTTATTCACAAACCACAGAGTAGCGCCGCGCTTTAGTCAATTGCTTTCAACGGTAATGAACTAGCATGGGCTAATTTCTTGGCGGGGCTGAGGTTCCATCAATTCCTAGGGTACTCAGGGCTTCTTCATTAATAAGATAAAGACTATTAACAAACCAACAATTTTTATATATAAATCTTCTATACTCTTATTTACAAATAGCCA
Organism: Pictodentalium vernedei; assembly: GCA_031216915.1. Lineage (NCBI taxonomy): Eukaryota > Metazoa > Mollusca > Scaphopoda > Dentaliida > Dentaliidae > Pictodentalium > Pictodentalium vernedei. The sequence goes on from CM062293.1 coordinate 86,715,918, forward strand.
ACAAATCCTAAATAAATAATCTCAACACTACTGAAATGAGTTTTGTGACTAGTCACTGAATCCCACCGAAAACAAGTACTAAAATATCATCTAAAATTAAATTGTTTCCCAAATTTATATTCGTAGAGAAAGGTCGAGGCTGCGACTACTGATAAGAAACCACGAAATCTTTCACTCAACCGCTCATGCGCGTATTTATCCTGTTGCGCCTACCACATTATGGGGAATTACCTTTAATACTAAATTTCACCTTTTAGAATATTCGATCATCTACAATTTCTGCTAATAGTGCTTCTAACTCGCAATAATAACAACTGATCATCTAATAACACAGATTCACTAATACACTTAAAACTGTTAACTAATAACTATGTAACTACGACGTGTTATCACAACTAAATATTATAAACTAAGTACTACATATACTCATCGATTCTTCTTCGGCGTCTCCCTTCGATGCAAATCATCAGATCGGGAATCCTGTCGTCCAAACGACGGCTTACCGGAACCACACAAATACATTAACTCTTTACTACACCGCGTGAACTAACGATTATCCCATCCTAGCGAGTCTGTCCTGAGGTAAACTCGAGGGGTCTTATATAGACGCGCGCATCACCTATCAAAGACTTGATTTGGGCAAAGGTGCTAATTTACAAAAGACGGCTTTGATGACTTGCAGTGACATGAACTGACTTTTCAATAAGTTCTAATTTGGAATGCATTGTTTACACAGTCCCTGCATGACAGCGACTGAACAAAGAACACTTTCCGAATACGAACTTAATTAAATTAATGAGCTTACCCAGTTTACTCACACTGATTATTAAAAAGTTTCTTTCTTGCATTTATTCTAAATAACTCGAATTGTTTACTTATTTTTAAAATTTAGAATGACCTTAAAATAACAACCCTGTGATATATGCCTCCCTCTAAATTAAAAAGCTCCGCTTTTTCGACGAATATCTCATTTGGCAAACTTGAAAAAGGTAAAACATGATAAAATGAAATGAATGCATGAAAGATAAAATACAATAATTTTGAAAACTAATGGAGTGTCTATTTGTTTCTTCTTCTGTGATCTTTTCTTCCTTGTAATTGAATATATTGAGGTTGAAAGTGTCCGAGCGCGTTTGTGATACTATGTTGATGTTGATAATTCGATACTGTCCGATGCATATAAAATGAATTGTGTCGCCAAAATCGTTAGACGTTGAGTATGAATGTTGAATGTCACGTAGTCCTTTTCCGAATGAATTCCAAATTTGGTTTCTGTGCTGATCCAAAGTTGTTGTCCGCGTGCTTCATGTCCGTTTGTTGTTAATTTATTGTTAGGTCTAGTTCTTTTCCTCATCTCGATGTAGCGTTATTCCTGGGGTTTACTCTTTCTCTTCAGGCTTGTCGTTGTGTATAATTTGGTTTCCTGTTGTGTGTCCTTCGTTTGTGATGTCTGTGTGCTCTGTATAGTACCATTTTACCATCTCCATTTGCAACCTGAAAATATAAACTAGACAAAAATTGAGTTTACGCGTTCTGAAAAAAAAAACTTGTATAATGTTGCCCTGAAAGAAGAAACAAATTAGACGCAGCGCTCTGGTTAACCTGTAGAAAAAAAAGAACAAACATTGCATTGAACAAGGAGCAACTTGAAAAAAAAATAAAAAAATAAACAAAGAGCTACTTTGAAAAACATCACAAATAACCAATCAGGAACTAATCAACCAGTCTTTATATCCAAGCGAAGAGCCTTGCCACAGATCTCCGTTGGATATTTTGCGCAATTTGAATGCAAGTGGCAAGATTGCATTCAGATCACACAATGTTATTATTATTATTATTATTATTATTATTTTTATTATTATTATTATTATTATTATTACTATTATTATTATTATTATTATTATTATTATTTTAAGGTAGGGGTCCGTCTTGCGGGTGGCCCCTCTAAAGTATTATCATAATTTTAATATCTATCCTTATTGAATTTTCATTTTGCCCTTTAAACACCTGTAACTTTAATACCCAATGAAACTTGTATTACTTTTTAAGCCAGACAGTTACCCTCCAACTGGCAAATGCTTTTTTTCTGTTTTAACCTCTTTACACAGCATCGATTGTGCCGTGGAGCGCGTAAGCGGAATACGTGGAGTACACGAGAGAACGCGAGTTTTACGGGGTAATAATAACGAGACAACATTAAATCAGGAAAAAAAAACAACGCTTCACCCAACAAAGTGGTGGCGTATCCGTCAAGCGGTACCCACCAAGAAACTCATACTAACCGTAAATTACATATGTATTATATGACGAATTAAATAACGGGACTTATATTATTTTATTTTATTTATGTATTTATTTTTTTAATAAGTTAACAAATGCTTTGAATACTTAGTTTTGTACTCACAATATCTCCCACTCGTCTAAGTCTGGGATGCTGATGGAATCTGATATTGTGTTGACGCTGGTTTTCAGTTTTCTTTTTCTTCTTTTTCCTTTTGCGGTCTTTGAAATGTGGAATTCTTGGATTAACTCTTCCGGTACATTTTCTCTCGGTTCCCATGTAGTTTCTTTAGATCCCTGCCACTTAATTTTATAATGTTTCCGACCGTGAAGTTTCTTGCACGCTAGGATCCTATCTACAAAATAGGTGTCTTCTTCGTTTTTCTCGGTGTCTTCATCTGCGGGAGTCTGGTTTTTATCTTCCGGGCGGGGATTCGACGCGATATCGAGTTCTGTATCTGGAGCTCCTGTTTCCTGAGCCGTTTGCTCTTCGAGTGTAGTGGTCGGACGATCCTTAGGGTTGGTGAACGGCTTGAGACGGTTCGCGTGTACAGGTGACTTGAGTTGAATATCGTCCGAACATCTGCGGACAGTGTATGTTGGATTGCTGTCGTGCGTGATATAGTATGGTCCTGTCCAACGTTGGCACAGCTTCCGTGAAAGCCCAACAGGGGTTTTGTTGTTATATAACCATACTTTGTCACCTGTCGAGAATCTTGGGGGCTTTGCCTTTTTGTCATGCTGTTGTTTATACTTAAGCTGGGCGTCTTTAATATTTTGTTTTACTATTTCTCTGGTGACTTCGAAGTCTTTCTGTATGGCGTCTAGATGTTTATACGCTTCGGTTCCGATGTTGTTAGTTGGAATAAGCTCCGTATCTATCGGTAACTGGCAATCTTGACCGAATAAAACACGAAAAGGACTCATCTGCGTTGACTCAGTGCATGGTGTTGCCCTATACGCGAACAGCACACTTGGTAAAAGATCCGGCCAATTTTCTTGTTTCGCATCGCAATACATTCGGAGTGTTTTTGTTATTGTCGAGTTCATCCTTTCACACGCGGCATTTGTCTGTGGATGGTAACTGCTTGTCTCCAGTTTCGTAATCTGAAAAAGTTTACAAAGTTCTTTGATAAGTTTTGACATGAAATTTTGTCCTCTGTCTGACAATAGTGTTTTCGGGGCCCCGTACCTACAAATAATTTCTGAATATAGAATTTTAGCTATTTCTGATGCTTCCATTGTTCTTAAAGGGAATGCCTCGGGCCATTTTGTGAAAGCATCAACAATTAACAAAATATATTTATATCCATTTGGAGAGGTCTTGAGGGGTCCTAAAATGTCAATATGGAGACGGCTAAATGGCGCTTCGACAGGTAACGGTTTTAGAGGCGCTGGATGGTGGTGGGTCGCATCCTTGTTTTTCTGACACTGGAGACATGATTTTACATAATATTGAATGTCAGAAAATAAGTGTTGCCAAAAATACTTGAATCGAATGGACTGATAAGTTCTATCAATACCTTGGTGTCCACCCAGCAGTGTGTCATGATATGACAATAGCACATCATTCCTCAAACTGAGTGGCACCACGAGCTGTTTAATTAAACGGTCTATTCTATGGCCCTTACCTTTTGGGTAGTAGAGATGATACAGGATTCCATCTTCCAAAATGTAGTCATTTGCTTCCAAAATGACTCTTCTAGCGTCTTTATCGTCTTCGGGTAATATTCTGTCTTCTAAATATTCGATAAAAACATTTACGTCCGGATCCGATCTTTGTTTATTTTTAATGTCAGCCTCGGAGACGGCTGCGACGCGCGTAATAGAATCTATTGGGTCACACTGTTGTATTACCTCTTCGGTTTGTGTTTGAGATGCCGCGTGTTCTTTAACGTCGTTTGTGGCTATCACGGTGGCCTGGGCAGTATCGTTTATTGCCGGTTTTGTAATTTGTGGATATTCACGTCGCGATAGCGCATCCGCGTTCAAATGCTTTCTACCTGCTTTATGGAAGATTTCAAAATTATACCCTTGTAATTTTAGCGACCAGCGGCCTAATCTGCCGCTACATTGTTTAAGGTGTCGTAAATATGAATTAGCAACATGATCGGTGATTACGGTAAACTTATCATTCGCTAAATAAACATGATAGTGTTTAATACCTTCAACTATTGCGAGACATTCGCGTTCTGAAATACCAAATTTTTGTTCTGCTTCAGAAAGAGACCTGCCTCCATATGAGACAAACACTTCCTTACCATTTTCATCCAACTGACCTAAGATATAACCTATTGAATATCCTGACGCGTCAGTATATAGAAAAAATTCTTTATCAAAATCTGGGAAAGCCAAAATTGGAGGTTTTGTCAGGGCCTCTTTCATGGTGTTAAAGGACTTCTCACATTCTGCATCCCACTGAAATGGTACATTCTTTTTGAGAAGATTATTGAGAGGTGCTGCTTTTTTTTTGAAAAATTGAACACGAAACGTCGATAATAGTTACAGAGACCAAGGAAAGCACGAACGTCTTTGAGGTTTTTTGGACGGGGGAACGAGGACACAGCGTCCGTTTTCGAAGTATCAACAGAAATACCATCTTTAGAAAGAACGTGCCCCAAATAGCGTATTTCCTTTGCAGCGAAATCACACTTAGAAGGCTTCAACTTTAGATTTGCTCTACGCAAGGCCTCAAACAATTGTGACAAGTGCTGGAGGTGTTCCTCAAAAGACCTAGAAAACACGAGGAGGTCATCTACGTAACACAAACATGAGTGCCATTGTAAATCTCGAAGGACTTCAGCCATGACCAACTGGAAACTTGAAGCGCTATTCATCAAGCCCATGGGAAGTCTTTTAAATTGATGAACTCCCCTGTGGGTGACAAAAGCGGTTTTGTGTCTGGAATCCTGGTCTAAATCAATTTGGAAATATCCTGAGAACATATCAAGACAAGAGAATATCGTAGACCTTGATTTTCCAAGGGTGTCGAAAACGTCCTCCAACCTGGGCAAAGGAAATGAAATGGGTTTTGTCAAGGCATTCAGTTGCCTGTAATCTACAGTGAACCTAAACGAATTGTCCTTTTTCCTAACCATAACAACTGGGGACATCCATTCCGAGACTGAAGGCTCAATAATGCCATGTTCTTCAAGTTCGTCAATTTGTCTGCTAATCTCTTCCTTCATTGCTGGTGAAGCCCTATAAAACCGACGTCTCACTGGGGCCGCATCACCTGTATCGATTTTATGGCTATATATGCGAGACATTCCAAGTTCGGACAAATCCTTAGCGAAGCAATCCCTATTCTGACCTATTAGCACCAAAAGTTCCTGTTTCTGAAGACTTGACAAATCAGAGTGGGATAAATCGATGCCAAGCGACTCGGCTTCGGCAAAGTAATTGTCATAATTGTTGGAACCATCACGACCAATGTAATTCACCGTCGCTTTGGCACTAACATCGTTTTTTTCAACGGAATGCAGAATATCATCAGGACGGATGGGGTAAAAACAACCGATAACCTGTGAAGATGTGAGCCTAACATAGGAATTGGTGGGGTTAAGAACTTTAGAAACAGCCCTATTGTTAACCACTTCTACAAGCGTACGTGCAGCCAAAATGTTCTTGTGACTAACTAAATTTGAATCCGGTTCGATAATACCTACACGCGAAGTAATTCTATCAAAACCCACACGTACCGGTATAATAGTCTCACTTCGGGGTTCCAAAGTTACGTCCTCTAGCACTGTTACATTATTTGCACAATTAGGTTGTTCTTCGATATTGTTTATTGGAGCGTGTGTCATACCATTCTGCAGTATAAGAGTTCTCTGACCTAGGTCAATATTAGCCTTGTTTTCAGTTAAAAAGTCCATACCTAAAATAATATGTGCTGGCATTTTTTCCAAAATTAAAAAAGTTTGAGTCATATCTAGCCTACCCAGGGATAAATGTAAATTTGTTTCTCCTAAAACCTTCAGTAAATTGCCGTCTACACCCGCTATGAGTTTAATACTAGGAGGAAGAATTTCAATTTTGCCCCACAAGCGAACGGACTCTAAGATTTCTTTTGATATACAGGAGCGACTGGCTCCCGTATCAACCAGTGCAGGAATTCTAGTATATAGATTTTCCAACCTAACGTCGACTTTATTTCCATCCATTTCCGTACTAACTGAGGTGCTTAGTAGAGGTATCGCATTAAATCTGCATGTTGAACTGACATGGCCAATGCGCTTACACGTGTTACATCTATAATTCCTAGCGGGACAAGTTGATGAGTTATGGTAATGTTTTCCACATCTATGGCACAAGGGAAATTGTCGCCTCTTACCTATAAACGGGCGATACTCTCGACGTCTTGAGAAATCTCTTTCAGTGTGTAGTTGGCGCTGGCCACGGCCATTCCAGTGTTTATGTGGGTCAGAGTTACGTGAGATCTGGGCAGCTCGAATTGCATTTTGCTGAATGACTTTCTCCTTAATGTCACGAATGTAATCAAACATCTCTCGGAAAGTTTCTGTGGAACCCATTGTCAGTCTAGTGAGAGTACTGGGAAAGGTTCAAGCTAAATAGATGAACTAATTCGGATTCTCCACCAAATATGACCAAACGGTCCGCCTGCAAAGTGGAACCACGCGTTACTTCCACTGGGGAATCACTCACTCAGGTGTCTACACAGGTGTTAGCACTTTCTGATAAATAGAAATTACCGTCCCCTGGAACGCCGCCGTGGCAACGTCTCGGAGAGAGTGAATATTTATATGCCAGAGGGCGCTTGTCAACGGAGGGCCAAGGCTGGGGTTGATCAGCTTTGCCGGGGACCTAAGATACTCTTTTACCGGGGACAGGGGATTTTCACTAGCTCACTTGTGTAAATCGCAATTGCTTATTCACAAACCACAGAGTAGCGCCGCGCTTTAGTCAATTGCTTTCAACGGTAATGAACTAGCATGGGCTAATTTCTTGGCGGGGCTGAGGTTCCATCAATTCCTAGGGTACTCAGGGCTTCTTCATTAATAAGATAAAGACTATTAACAAACCAACAATTTTTATATATAAATCTTCTATACTCTTATTTACAAATAGCCAACAAATCCTAAATAAATAATCTCAACACTACTGAAATGAGTTTTGTGACTAGTCACTGAATCCCACCGAAAACAAGTACTAAAATATCATCTAAAATTAAATTGTTTCCCAAATTTATATTCGTAGAGAAAGGTCGAGGCTGCGACTACTGATAAGAAACCACGAAATCTTTCACTCAACCGCTCATGCGCGTATTTATCCTGTTGCGCCTACCACATTATGGGGAATTACCTTTAATACTAAATTTCACCTTTTAGAATATTCGATCATCTACAATTTCTGCTAATAGTGCTTCTAACTCTCAATAATAACAACTGATCATCTAATAACACAGATTCACTAATACACTTAAAACTGTTAACTAATAACTATGTAACTACGACGTGTTATCACAACTAAATATTATAAACTAAGTACTACATATACTCATCGATTCTTCTTCGGCGTCTCCCTTCGATGCAAATCATCAGATCGGGAATCCTGTCGTCCAAACGACGGCTTACCGGAACCACACAAATACATTAACTCTTTACTACACCGCGTGAACTAACGATTATCCCATCCTAGCGAGTCTGTCCTGAGGTAAACTCGAGGGGTCTTATATAGACGCGCGCATCACCTATCAAAGACTTGATTTGGGCAAAGGTGCTAATTTACAAAAGACGGCTTTGATGACTTGCAGTGACATGAACTGACTTTTCAATAAGTTCTAATTTGGAATGCATTGTTTACACAGTCCCTGCATGACAGCGACTGAACAAAGAACACTTTCCGAATACGAACTTAATTAAATTAATGAGCTTACCCAGTTTACTCACACTGATTATTAAAAAGTTTCTTTCTTGCATTTATTCTAAATAACTCGAATTGTTTACTTATTTTTAAAATTTAGAATGACCTTAAAATAACAACCCTGTGATATATGCCTCCCTCTAAATTAAAAAGCTCCGCTTTTTCGACGAATATCTCATTTGGCAAACTTGAAAAAGGTAAAACATGATAAAATGAAATGAATGCATGAAAGATAAAATACAATAATTTTGAAAACTAATGGAGTGTCTATTTGTTTCTTCTTCTGTGATCTTTTCTTCCTTGTAATTGAATATATTGAGGTTGAAAGTGTCCGAGCGCATTTGTGATACTATGTTGATGTTGATAATTCGATACTGTCCGATGCATATAAAATGAATTGTGTCGCCAAAATCGTTAGACGTTGAGTATGAATGTTGAATGTCACGTAGTCCTTTTCCGAATGAATTCCAAATTTAGTTTCTGTGCTGATCCAAAGTTGTTGTCCGCGTGCTTCATGTCCGTTTGTTGTTAATTTATTGTTAGGTCTAGTTCTTTTCCTCATCTCGATGTAGCGTTATTCCTGGGGTTTACTCTTTCTCTTCAGGCTTGTCGTTGTGTATAATTTGGTTTCCTGTTGTGTGTCCTTCGTTTGTGATGTCTGTGTGCTCTGTATAGTACCATTTTACCATCTCCATTTGCAACCTGAAAATATAAACTAGACAAAAATTGAGTTTACGCGTTCTGAAAAAAAAAACTTGTATAATGTTGCCCTGAAAGAAGAAACAAATTAGACGCAGCGCTCTGGTTAACCTGTAGAAAAAAAAGAACAAACATTGCATTGAACAAGGAGCAACTTGAAAAAAAAATAAAAAAATAAACAAAGAGCTACTTTGAAAAACATCACAAATAACCAATCAGGAACTAATCAACCAGTCTTTATATCCAAGCGAAGAGCCTTGCCACAGATCTCCGTTGGATATTTTGCGCAATTTGAATGCAAGTGGCAAGATTGCATTCAGATCACACAATGTTATTATTATTATTATTATTATTATTATTTTTATTATTATTATTATTATTATTATTACTATTATTATTATTATTATTATTATTATTATTTTAAGGTAGGGGTCCGTCTTGCGGGTGGCCCCTCTAAAGTATTATCATAATTTTAATATCTATCCTTATTGAATTTTCATTTTGCCCTTTAAACACCTGTAACTTTAATACCCAATGAAACTTGTATTACTTTTTAAGCCAGACAGTTACCCTCCAACTGGCAAATGCTTTTTTTCTGTTTTAACCTCTTTACACAGCATCGATTGTGCCGTGGAGCGCGTAAGCGGAATACGTGGAGTACACGAGAGAACGCGAGTTTTACGGGGTAATAATAACGAGACAACATTAAATCAGGAAAAAAAAAACAACGCTTCACCCAACAAAGTGGTGGCGTATCCGTCAAGCGGTACCCACCAAGAAACTCATACTAACCGTAAATTACATATGTATTATATGACGAATTAAATAACGGGACTTATATTATTTTATTTTATTTATGTATTTATTTTTTTAATAAGTTAACAAATGCTTTGAATACTTAGTTTTGTACTCACAATATCTCCCACTCGTCTAAGTCTGGGATGCTGATGGAATCTGATATTGTGTTGACGCTGGTTTTCAGTTTTCTTTTTCTTCTTTTTCCTTTTGCGGTCTTTGAAATGTGGAATTCTTGGATTAACTCTTCCGGTACATTTTCTCTCGGTTCCCATGTAGTTTCTTTAGATCCCTGCCACTTAATTTTATAATGTTTCCGACCGTGAAGTTTCTTGCACGCTAGGATCCTATCTACAAAATAGGTGTCTTCTTCATTTTTCTCGGTGTCTTCGTCTGCGGGAGTCTGGTTTTTATCTTCCGGGCGGGGATTCGACGCGATATCGAGTTCTGTATCTGGAGCTCCTGTTTCCTGAGCCGTTTGCTCTTCGAGTGTAGTGGTCGGACGATCCTTAGGGTTGGTGAACGGCTTGAGACGGTTCGCGTGTACTGGTGACTTGAGTTGAATATCGTCCGAACATCTGCGGACAGTGTATGTTGGATTGCTGTCGTGCGTGATATAGTATGGTCCTGTCCAACGTTGGCACAGCTTCCGTGAAAGCCCAACAGGGGTTTTGTTGTTATATAACCATACTTTGTCACCTGTCGAGAATCTTGGGGGCTTTGCCTTTTTGTCATGCTGTTGTTTATACTTAAGCTGGGCGTCTTTAATATTTTGTTTTACTATTTCTCTGGTGACTTCGAAGTCTTTCTGTATGGCGTCTAGATGTTTATACGCTTCGGTTCCGATGTTGTTAGTTGGAATAAGCTCCATATCTATCGGTAACTGGCAATCTTGACCGAATAAAACACGAAAAGGACTCATCTGCGTTGACTCAGTGCATGGTGTTGCCCTATACGCGAACAGCACACTTGGTAAAAGATCCGGCCAATTTTCTTGTTTCGCATCGCAATACATTCGGAGTGTTTTTGTTATTGTCGAGTTCATCCTTTCACACGTGGCATTTGTCTGTGGATGGTAACTGCTTGTCTCCAGTTTCGTAATCTGAAAAAGTTTACAAAGTTCTTTGATAAGTTTTGACATGAAATTTTGTCCTCTGTCTGACAATAGTGTTTTCGGGGCCCCGTACCTACAAATAATTTCTGAATATAGAATTTTAGCTATTTCTGATGCTTCCATTGTTCTTAAAGGGAATGCCTCGGGCCATTTTGTGAAAGCATCAACAATTAACAAAATATATTTATATCCATTCGGAGAGGTCTTGAGGGGTCCTAAAATGTCAATATGGAGACGGCTAAATGGCGCTTCGACAGGTAACGGTTTTAGAGGCGCTGGATGGTGGTGGGTCGCATCCTTGTTTTTCTGACACTGGAGACATGATTTTACATAATATTGAATGTCAGAAAATAAGTGTTGCCAAAAATACTTGAATCGAATGGACTGATAAGTTCTATCAATACCTTGGTGTCCACCCAGCAGTGTGTCATGATATGACAATAGCACATCATTCCTCAAACTGAGTGGCACCACGAGCTGTTTAATTAAATGGTCTATTCTATGGCCCTTACCTTTTGGGTAGTAGAGATGATACAGGATTCCATCTTCCAAAATGTAGTCATTTGCTTCCAAAATGACTCTTCTAGCGTCTTTATCGTCTTCGGGTAATATTCTGTCTTCTAAATATTCGATAAAAACATTTACGTCCGGATCCGATCTTTGTTTATTTTTAATGTCAGCCTCGGAGACGGCTGCGACGCGCGTAATAGAATCTATTGGGTCACACTGTTGTATTACCTCTTCGGTTTGTGTTTGAGACGCCGCGTGTTCTTTAACGTCGTTTGTGGCTATCACGGTGGCCTGGGCAGTATCGTTTATTGCCGGTTTTGTAATTTGTGGATATTCACGTCGCGATAGCGCATCCGCGTTCAAATGCTTTCTACCTGCTTTATGGAAGATTTCAAAATTATACCCTTGTAATTTTAGCGACCAGCGGCCTAATCTGCCGCTACATTGTTTAAGGTGTCGTAAATATGAATTAGCAACATGATCGGTGATTACGGTAAACTTACCATTCGCTAAATAAACATGATAGTGTTTAATACCTTCAACTATTGCGAGACATTCACGTTCTGAAATACCAAATTTTTGTTCTGCTTCAGAAAGAGACCTGCCTCCATATGAGACAACCACTTCCTTACCATTTTCATCCAACTGACCTAAGATATAACCTATTGAATATCCTGACGCGTCTGTATATAGAAAAAATTCTTTATCAAAATCTGGGAAAGCCAAAATTGGAGGTTTTGTCAGGGCCTCTTTCATGGTGTTAAAGGACTTCTCACATTCTGCATCCCACTGAAATGGTACATTCTTTTTGAGAAGATTATTGAGAGGTGCTGCTTTTTTTGAAAAATTGAACACGAAACGTCGATAATAGTTACAGAGACCAAGGAAAGCACGAACGTCTTTGAGGTTTTTTGGACGGGGGAACGAGGACACAGCGTCCGTTTTCGAAGTATCAACAGAAATACCATCTTTAGAAAGAACGTGCCCCAAATAGCGTATTTCCTTTGCAGCGAAATCACACTTAGAAGGCTTCAACTTTAGATTTGCTCTACGCAAGGCCTCAAACAATTGTGACAAGTGCTGGAGGTGTTCCTCAAAAGACCTAGAAAACACGAGGAGGTCATCTACGTAACACAAACATGAGTGCCATTGTAAATCTCGAAGGACTTCAGCCATGACCAACTGGAAACTTGAAGCGCTATTCATCAAGCCCATGGGAAGTCTTTTAAATTGATGAACTCCCCTGTGGGTGACAAAAGCGGTTTTGTGTCTGGAATCCTGGTCTAAATCAATTTGGAAATATCCTGAGAACATATCAAGACAAGAGAATATCGTAGACCTTGATTTTCCAAGGGTGTCGAAAACGTCCTCCAACCTGGGCAAAGGAAATGAAATGGGTTTTGTCAAGGCATTCAGTTGCCTGTAATCTACAGTGAACCTAAACGAATTGTCCTTTTTCCTAACCATAACAACTGGGGACATCCATTCCGAGACTGAAGGCTCAATAATGCCATGTTCTTCAAGTTCGTCAACTTGTCTGCTAATCTCTTCCTTCATTGCTGGTGAAGCCCTATAAAACCGACGTCTCACTGGGGCCGCATCACCTGTATCGATTTTATGGCTATATATGCGAGACATTCCAAGTTCGGACAAATCCTTAGCGAAGCAATCCCTATTCTGACCTATTAGCACCAAAAGTTCCTGTTTCTGAAGACTTGACAAATCAGAGTGGGATAAATCGATGCCAAGCGACTCGGCTTCGGCAAAGTAATTGTCATAATTGTTGGAACCATCACGACCAATGTAATTCACCGTCGCTTTGGCACTAACATTGTTTTTTTCAACGGAATGCAGAATATCATCAGGACGGATGGGGTAAAAACAACCGATAACCTGTGAAGATGTGAGCCTAACATAGGAATTGGTGGGGTTAAGAACTTTAGAAACAGCCCTATTGTTAACCACTTCTACAAGCGTACGTGCAGCCAAAATGTTCTTGTGACTAACTAAATTTGAATCCGGTTCGATAATACCTACACGCGAAGTAATTCTATCAAAACCCACACGTACCGGTATAATAGTCTCACTTCGGGGTTCCAAAGTTACGTCCTCTAGCACTGTTACATTATTTGCACAATTAGGTTGTTCTTCGATATTGTTTATTGGAGCGTGTGTCATACCATTCTGCAGTATAAGAGTTCTCTGACCTAGGTCAATATTAGCCTTGTTTTCAGTTAAAAAGTCCATACCTAAAATAATATGTGCTGGCATTTTTTCCAAAATTAAAAAAGTTTGAGTCATATCTAGCCTACCCAGGGATAAATGTAAATTTGTTTCTCCTAAAACCTTCAGTAAATTGCCGTCTACACCCGCTATGAGTTTAATACTAGGAGGAAGAATTTCAATTTTGCCCCACAAGCGAACGGACTCTAAGATTTCTTTTGATATACAGGAGCGACTGGCTCCCGTATCAACCAGTGCAGGAATTCTAGTATATAGATTTTCCAACCTAACGTCGACTTTATTTCCATCCATTTCCGTACTAACTGAGGTGCTTAGTAGAGGTATCGCATTAAATCTGCATGTTGAACTGACATGGCCAATGCGCTTACACGTGTTACATCTATAATTCCTAGCGGGACAAGTTGATGAGTTATGGTAATGTCTTCCACATCTATGGCACAAGGGAAATTGTCGCCTCTTACCTATAAACGGGCGATACTCTCGACGTCTTGAGAAATCTCTTTCAGTGTGTAGTTGGCGCTGGCCACGGCCATTCCAGTGTTTATGTGGGTCAGAGTTACGTGAGATCTGGGCAGCTCGAATTGCATTTTGCTGAATGACTTTCTCCTTAATGTCACGAATGTAATCAAACATCTCTCGGAAAGTTTCTGTGGAACCCATTGTCAGTCTAGTGAGAGTACTGGGAAAGGTTCAAGCTAAATAGATGAACTAATTCGGATTCTCCACCAAATATGACCAAACGGTCCGCCTGCAAAGTGGAACCACGCGTTACTTCCACTGGGGAATCACTCACTCAGGTGTCTACACAGGTGTTAGCACTTTCTGATAAATAGAAATTACCGTCCCCTGGAACGCCGCCGTGGCAACGTCTCGGAGAGAGTGAATATTTATTTGCCAGAGGGCGCTTGTCAACGGAGGGCCAAGGCTGGGGTTGATCAGCTTTGCCGGGGACCTAAGATACTCTTTTACCGGGGACAGGGGATTTTCACTAGCTCACTTGTGTAAATCGCAATTGCTTATTCACAAACCACAGAGTAGCGCCGCGCTTTAGTCAATTGCTTTCAACGGTAATGAACTAGCATGGGCTAATTTCTTGGCGGGGCTGAGGTTCCATCAATTCCTAGGGTACTCAGGGCTTCTTCATTAATAAGATAAAGACTATTAACAAACCAACAATTTTTATATATAAATCTTCTATACTCTTATTTACAAATAGCCAACAAATCCTAAATAAATAATCTCAACACTACTGAAATGAGTTTTGTGACTAGTCACTGAATCCCACCGAAAACAAGTACTAAAATATCATCTAAAATTAAATTGTTTCCCAAATTTATATTCGTAGAGAAAGGTCGAGGCTGCGACTACTGATAAGAAACCACGAAATCTTTCACTCAACCGCTCATGCGCGTATTTATCCTGTTGCGCCTACCACATTATGGGGAATTACCTTTAATACTAAATTTCACCTTTTAGAATATTCGATCATCTACAATTTCTGCTAATAGTGCTTCTAACTCGCAATAATAACAACTGATCATCTAATAACACAGATTCACTAATACACTTAAAACTGTTAACTAATAACTATGTAACTACGACGTGTTATCACAACTAAATATTATAAACTAAGTACTACATATACTCATCGATTCTTCTTCGGCGTCTCCCTTCGATGCAAATCATCAGATCGGGAATCCTGTCGTCCAAACGACGGCTTACCGGAACCACACAAATACATTAACTCTTTACTACACCGCGTGAACTAACGATTATCCCATCCTAGCGAGTCTGTCCTGAGGTAAACTCGAGGGGTCTTATATAGACGCGCGCATCACCTATCAAAGACTTGATTTGGGCAAAGGTGCTAATTTACAAAAGACGGCTTTGATGACTTGCAGTGACATGAACTGACTTTTCAATAAGTTCTAATTTGGAATGCATTGTTTACACAGTCCCTGCATGACAGCGACTGAACAAAGAACACTTTCCGAATACGAACTTAATTAAATTAATGAGCTTACCCAGTTTACTCACACTGATTATTAAAAAGTTTCTTTCTTGCATTTATTCTAAATAACTCGAATTGTTTACTTATTTTTAAAATTTAGAATGACCTTAAAATAACAACCCTGTGATATATGCCTCCCTCTAAATTAAAAAGCTCCGCTTTTTCGACGAATATCTCATTTGGCAAACTTGAAAAAGGTAAAACATGATAAAATGAAATGAATGCATGAAAGATAAAATACAATAATTTTGAAAACTAATGGAGTGTCTATTTGTTTCTTCTTCTGTGATCTTTTCTTCCTTGTAATTGAATATATTGAGGTTGAAAGTGTCCGAGCGCGTTTGTGATACTATGTTGATGTTGATAATTCGATACTGTCCGATGCATATAAAATGAATTGTGTCGCCAAAATCGTTAGACGTTGAGTATGAATGTTGAATGTCACGTAGTCCTTTTCCGAATGAATTCCAAATTTGGTTTCTGTGCTGATCCAAAGTTGTTGTCCGCGTGCTTCATGTCCGTTTGTTGTTAATTTATTGTTAGGTCTAGTTCTTTTCCTCATCTCGATGTAGCGTTATTCCTGGGGTTTACTCTTTCTCTTCAGGCTTGTCGTTGTGTATAATTTGGTTTCCTGTTGTGTGTCCTTCGTTTGTGATGTCTGTGTGCTCTGTATAGTACCATTTTACCATCTCCATTTGCAACCTGAAAATATAAACTAGACAAAAATTGAGTTTACGCGTTCTGAAAAAAAAAACTTGTATAATGTTGCCCTGAAAGAAGAAACAAATTAGACGCAGCGCTCTGGTTAACCTGTAGAAAAAAAAGAACAAACATTGCATTGAACAAGGAGCAACTTGAAAAAAAAATAAAAAAATAAACAAAGAGCTACTTTGAAAAACATCACAAATAACCAATCAGGAACTAATCAACCAGTCTTTATATCCAAGCGAAGAGCCTTGCCACAGATCTCCGTTGGATATTTTGCGCAATTTGAATGCAAGTGGCAAGATTGCATTCAGATCACACAATGTTATTATTATTATTATTATTATTATTATTTTTATTATTATTATTATTATTATTATTAATATTATTATTATTATTATTATTATTATTATTTTAAGGTAGGGGTCCGTCTTGCGGGTGGCCCCTCTAAAGTATTATCATAATTTTAATATCTATCCTTATTGAATTTTCATTTTGCCCTTTAAACACCTGTAACTTTAATACCCAATGAAACTTGTATTACTTTTTAAGCCAGACAGTTACCCTCCAACTGGCAAATGCTTTTTTTCTGTTTTAACCTCTTTACACAGCATCGATTGTGCCGTGGAGCGCGTAAGCGGAATACGTGGAGTACACGAGAGAACGCGAGTTTTACGGGGTAATAATAACGAGACAACATTAAATCAGGAAAAAAAAACAACGCTTCACCCAACAAAGTGGTGGCGTATCCGTCAAGCGGTACCCACCAAGAAACTCATACTAACCGTAAATTACATATGTATTATATGACGAATTAAATAACGGGACTTATATTATTTTATTTTATTTATGTATTTATTTTTTTAATAAGTTAACAAATGCTTTGAATACTTAGTTTTGTACTCACAATATCTCCCACTCGTCTAAGTCTGGGATGCTGATGGAATCTGATATTGTGTTGACGCTGGTTTTCAGTTTTCTTTTTCTTCTTTTTCCTTTTGCGGTCTTTGAAATGTGGAATTCTTGGATTAACTCTTCCGGTACATTTTCTCTCGGTTCCCATGTAGTTTCTTTAGATCCCTGCCACTTAATTTTATAATGTTTCCGACCGTGAAGTTTCTTGCACGCTAGGATCCTATCTACAAAATAGGTGTCTTCTTCGTTTTTCTCGGTGTCTTCGTCTGCGGGAGTCTGGTTTTTATCTTCCGGGCGGGGATTCGACGCGATATCGAGTTCTGTATCTGGAGCTCCTGTTTCCTGAGCCGTTTGCTCTTCGAGTGTAGTGGTCGGACGATCCTTAGGGTTGGTGAACGGCTTGAGACGGTTCGCGTGTACAGGTGACTTGAGTTGAATATCGTCCGAACATCTGCGGACAGTGTATGTTGGATTGCTGTCGTGCGTGATATAGTATGGTCCTGTCCAACGTTGGCACAGCTTCCGTGAAAGCCCAACAGGGGTTTTGTTGTTATATAACCATACTTTGTCACCTGTCGAGAATCTTGGGGGCTTTGCCTTTTTGTCATGCTGTTGTTTATACTTAAGCTGGGCGTCTTTAATATTTTGTTTTACTATTTCTCTGGTGACTTCGAAGTCTTTCTGTATGGCGTCTAGATGTTTATACGCTTCGGTTCCGATGTTGTTAGTTGGAATAAGCTCCGTATCTATCGGTAACTGGCAATCTTGACCGAATAAAACACGAAAAGGACTCATCTGCGTTGACTCAGTGCATGGTGTTGCCCTATACGCGAACAGCACACTTGGTAAAAGATCCGGCCAATTTTCTTGTTTCGCATCGCAATACATTCGGAGTGTTTTTGTTATTGTCGAGTTCATCCTTTCACACGCGGCATTTGTCTGTGGATGGTAACTGCTTGTCTCCAGTTTCGTAATCTGAAAAAGTTTACAAAGTTCTTTGATAAGTTTTGACATGAAATTTTGTCCTCTGTCTGACAATAGTGTTTTCGGGGCCCCGTACCTACAAATAATTTCTGAATATAGAATTTTAGCTATTTCTGATGCTTCCATTGTTCTTAAAGGGAATGCCTCGGGCCATTTTGTGAAAGCATCAACAATTAACAAAATATATTTATATCCATTTGGAGAGGTCTTGAGGGGTCCTAAAATGTCAATATGGAGACGGCTAAATGGCGCTTCGACAGGTAACGGTTTTAGAGGCGCTGGATGGTGGTGGGTCGCATCCTTGTTTTTCTGACACTGGAGACATGATTTTACATAATATTGAATGTCAGAAAATAAGTGTTGCCAAAAATACTTGAATCGAATGGACTGATAAGTTCTATCAATACCTTGGTGTCCACCCAGCAGTGTGTCATGATATGACAATAGCACATCATTCCTCAAACTGAGTGGCACCACGAGCTGTTTAATTAAACGGTCTATTCTATGGCCCTTACCTTTTGGGTAGTAGAGATGATACAGGATTCCATCTTCCAAAATGTAGTCATTTGCTTCCAAAATGACTCTTCTAGCGTCTTTATCGTCTTCGGGTAATATTCTGTCTTCTAAATATTCGATAAAAACATTTACGTCCGGATCCGATCTTTGTTTATTTTTAATGTCAGCCTCGGAGACGGCTGCGACGCGCGTAATAGAATCTATTGGGTCACACTGTTGTATTACCTCTTCGGTTTGTGTTTGAGATGCCGCGTGTTCTTTAACGTCGTTTGTGGCTATCACGGTGGCCTGGGCAGTATCGTTTATTGCCGGTTTTGTAATTTGTGGATATTCACGTCGCGATAGCGCATCCGCGTTCAAATGCTTTCTACCTGCTTTATGGAAGATTTCAAAATTATACCCTTGTAATTTTAGCGACCAGCGGCCTAATCTGCCGCTACATTGTTTAAGGTGTCGTAAATATGAATTAGCAACATGATCGGTGATTACGGTAAACTTATCATTCGCTAAATAAACATGATAGTGTTTAATACCTTCAACTATTGCGAGACATTCGCGTTCTGAAATACCAAATTTTTGTTCTGCTTCAGAAAGAGACCTGCCTCCATATGAGACAAACACTTCCTTACCATTTTCATCCAACTGACCTAAGATATAACCTATTGAATATCCTGACGCGTCTGTATATAGAAAAAATTCTTTATCAAAATCTGGGAAAGCCAAAATTGGAGGTTTTGTCAGGGCCTCTTTCATGGTGTTAAAGGACTTCTCACATTCTGCATCCCACTGAAATGGTACATTCTTTTTGAGAAGATTATTGAGAGGTGCTGCTTTTTTTTTGAAAAATTGAACACGAAACGTCGATAATAGTTACAGAGACCAAGGAAAGCACGAACGTCTTTGAGGTTTTTTGGACGGGGGAACGAGGACACAGCGTCCGTTTTCGAAGTATCAACAGAAATACCATCTTTAGAAAGAACGTGCCCCAAATAGCGTATTTCCTTTGCAGCGAAATCACACTTAGAAGGCTTCAACTTTAGATTTGCTCTACGCAAGGCCTCAAACAATTGTGACAAGTGCTGGAGGTGTTCCTCAAAAGACCTAGAAAACACGAGGAGGTCATCTACGTAACACAAACATGAGTGCCATTGTAAATCTCGAAGGACTTCAGCCATGACCAACTGGAAACTTGAAGCGCTATTCATCAAGCCCATGGGAAGTCTTTTAAATTGATGAACTCCCCTGTGGGTGACAAAAGCGGTTTTGTGTCTGGAATCCTGGTCTAAATCAATTTGGAAATATCCTGAGAACATATCAAGACAAGAGAATATCGTAGACCTTGATTTTCCAAGGGTGTCGAAAACGTCCTCCAACCTGGGCAAAGGAAATGAAATGGGTTTTGTCAAGGCATTCAGTTGCCTGTAATCTACAGTGAACCTAAACGAATTGTCCTTTTTCCTAACCATAACAACTGGGGACATCCATTCCGAGACTGAAGGCTCAATAATGCCATGTTCTTCAAGTTCGTCAATTTGTCTGCTAATCTCTTCCTTCATTGCTGGTGAAGCCCTATAAAACCGACGTCTCACTGGGGCCGCATCACCTGTATCGATTTTATGGCTATATATGCGAGACATTCCAAGTTCGGACAAATCCTTAGCGAAGCAATCCCTATTCTGACCTATTAGCACCAAAAGTTCCTGTTTCTGAAGACTTGACAAATCAGAGTGGGATAAATCGATGCCAAGCGACTCGGCTTCGGCAAAGTAATTGTCATAATTGTTGGAACCATCACGACCAATGTAATTCACCGTCGCTTTGGCACTAACATCGTTTTTTTCAACGGAATGCAGAATATCATCAGGACGGATGGGGTAAAAACAACCGATAACCTGTGAAGATGTGAGCCTAACATAGGAATTGGTGGGGTTAAGAACTTTAGAAACAGCCCTATTGTTAACCACTTCTACAAGCGTACGTGCAGCCAAAATGTTCTTGTGACTAACTAAATTTGAATCCGGTTCGATAATACCTACACGCGAAGTAATTCTATCAAAACCCACACGTACCGGTATAATAGTCTCACTTCGGGGTTCCAAAGTTACGTCCTCTAGCACTGTTACATTATTTGCACAATTAGGTTGTTCTTCGATATTGTTTATTGGAGCGTGTGTCATACCATTCTGCAGTATAAGAGTTCTCTGACCTAGGTCAATATTAGCCTTGTTTTCAGTTAAAAAGTCCATACCTAAAATAATATGTGCTGGCATTTTTTCCAAAATTAAAAAAGTTTGAGTCATATCTAGCCTACCCAGGGATAAATGTAAATTTGTTTCTCCTAAAACCTTCAGTAAATTGCCGTCTACACCTGCTATGAGTTTAATACTAGGAGGAAGAATTTCAATTTTGCCCCACAAGCGAACGGACTCTAAGATTTCTTTTGATATACAGGAGCGACTGGCTCCCGTATCAACCAGTGCAGGAATTCTAGTATATAGATTTTCCAACCTAACGTCGACTTTATTTCCATCCATTTCCGTACTAACTGAGGTGCTTAGTAGAGGTATCGCATTAAATCTGCATGTTGAACTGACATGGCCAATGCGCTTACACGTGTTACATCTATAATTCCTAGCGGGACAAGTTGATGAGTTATGGTAATGTTTTCCACATCTATGGCACAAGGGAAATTGTCGCCTCTTACCTATAAACGGGCGATACTCTCGACGTCTTGAGAAATCTCTTTCAGTGTGTAGTTGGCGCTGGCCACGGCCATTCCAGTGTTTATGTGGGTCAGAGTTACGTGAGATCTGGGCAGCTCGAATTGCATTTTGCTGAATGACTTTCTCCTTAATGTCACGAATGTAATCAAACATCTCTCGGAAAGTTTCTGTGGAACCCATTGTCAGTCTAGTGAGAGTACTGGGAAAGGTTCAAGCTAAATAGATGAACTAATTCGGATTCTCCACCAAATATGACCAAACGGTCCGCCTGCAAAGTGGAACCACGCGTTACTTCCACTGGGGAATCACTCACTCAGGTGTCTACACAGGTGTTAGCACTTTCTGATAAATAGAAATTACCGTCCCCTGGAACGCCGCCGTGGCAACGTCTCGGAGAGAGTGAATATTTATATGCCAGAGGGCGCTTGTCAACGGAGGGCCAAGGCTGGGGTTGATCAGCTTTGCCGGGGACCTAAGATACTCTTTTACCGGGGACAGGGGATTTTCACTAGCTCACTTGTGTAAATCGCAATTGCTTATTCACAAACCACAGAGTAGCGCCGCGCTTTAGTCAATTGCTTTCAACGGTAATGAACTAGCATGGGCTAATTTCTTGGCGGGGCTGAGGTTCCATCAATTCCTAGGGTACTCAGGGCTTCTTCATTAATAAGATAAAGACTATTAACAAACCAACAATTTTTATATATAAATCTTCTATACTCTTATTTACAAATAGCCAACAAATCCTAAATAAATAATCTCAACACTACTGAAATGAGTTTTGTGACTAGTCACTGAATCCCACCGAAAACAAGTACTAAAATATCATCTAAAATTAAATTGTTTCCCAAATTTATATTCGTAGAGAAAGGTCGAGGCTGCGACTACTGATAAGAAACCACGAAATCTTTCACTCAACCGCTCATGCGCGTATTTATCCTGTTGCGCCTACCACATTATGGGGAATTACCTTTAATACTAAATTTCACCTTTTAGAATATTCGATCATCTACAATTTCTGCTAATAGTGCTTCTAACTCTCAATAATAACAACTGATC
The DNA here is from genome assembly GCA_031216915.1 of Pictodentalium vernedei. NCBI lineage: Eukaryota > Metazoa > Mollusca > Scaphopoda > Dentaliida > Dentaliidae > Pictodentalium > Pictodentalium vernedei. The sequence continues at coordinate 86,738,359 of CM062293.1, forward strand.
ATCTAATAACACAGATTCACTAATACACTTAAAACTGTTAACTAATAACTATGTAACTACGACGTGTTATCACAACTAAATATTATAAACTAAGTACTACATATACTCATCGATTCTTCTTCGGCGTCTCCCTTCGATGCAAATCATCAGATCGGGAATCCTGTCGTCCAAACGACGGCTTACCGGAACCACACAAATACATTAACTCTTTACTACACCGCGTGAACTAACGATTATCCCATCCTAGCGAGTCTGTCCTGAGGTAAACTCGAGGGGTCTTATATAGACGCGCGCATCACCTATCAAAGACTTGATTTGGGCAAAGGTGCTAATTTACAAAAGACGGCTTTGATGACTTGCAGTGACATGAACTGACTTTTCAATAAGTTCTAATTTGGAATGCATTGTTTACACAGTCCCTGCATGACAGCGACTGAACAAAGAACACTTTCCGAATACGAACTTAATTAAATTAATGAGCTTACCCAGTTTACTCACACTGATTATTAAAAAGTTTCTTTCTTGCATTTATTCTAAATAACTCGAATTGTTTACTTATTTTTAAAATTTAGAATGACCTTAAAATAACAACCCTGTGATATATGCCTCCCTCTAAATTAAAAAGCTCCGCTTTTTCGACGAATATCTCATTTGGCAAACTTGAAAAAGGTAAAACATGATAAAATGAAATGAATGCATGAAAGATAAAATACAATAATTTTGAAAACTAATGGAGTGTCTATTTGTTTCTTCTTCTGTGATCTTTTCTTCCTTGTAATTGAATATATTGAGGTTGAAAGTGTCCGAGCGCATTTGTGATACTATGTTGATGTTGATAATTCGATACTGTCCGATGCATATAAAATGAATTGTGTCGCCAAAATCGTTAGACGTTGAGTATGAATGTTGAATGTCACGTAGTCCTTTTCCGAATGAATTCCAAATTTAGTTTCTGTGCTGATCCAAAGTTGTTGTCCGCGTGCTTCATGTCCGTTTGTTGTTAATTTATTGTTAGGTCTAGTTCTTTTCCTCATCTCGATGTAGCGTTATTCCTGGGGTTTACTCTTTCTCTTCAGGCTTGTCGTTGTGTATAATTTGGTTTCCTGTTGTGTGTCCTTCGTTTGTGATGTCTGTGTGCTCTGTATAGTACCATTTTACCATCTCCATTTGCAACCTGAAAATATAAACTAGACAAAAATTGAGTTTACGCGTTCTGAAAAAAAAAACTTGTATAATGTTGCCCTGAAAGAAGAAACAAATTAGACGCAGCGCTCTGGTTAACCTGTAGAAAAAAAAGAACAAACATTGCATTGAACAAGGAGCAACTTGAAAAAAAAATAAAAAAATAAACAAAGAGCTACTTTGAAAAACATCACAAATAACCAATCAGGAACTAATCAACCAGTCTTTATATCCAAGCGAAGAGCCTTGCCACAGATCTCCGTTGGATATTTTGCGCAATTTGAATGCAAGTGGCAAGATTGCATTCAGATCACACAATGTTATTATTATTATTATTATTATTATTATTTTTATTATTATTATTATTATTATTATTACTATTATTATTATTATTATTATTATTATTATTTTAAGGTAGGGGTCCGTCTTGCGGGTGGCCCCTCTAAAGTATTATCATAATTTTAATATCTATCCTTATTGAATTTTCATTTTGCCCTTTAAACACCTGTAACTTTAATACCCAATGAAACTTGTATTACTTTTTAAGCCAGACAGTTACCCTCCAACTGGCAAATGCTTTTTTTCTGTTTTAACCTCTTTACACAGCATCGATTGTGCCGTGGAGCGCGTAAGCGGAATACGTGGAGTACACGAGAGAACGCGAGTTTTACGGGGTAATAATAACGAGACAACATTAAATCAGGAAAAAAAAAACAACGCTTCACCCAACAAAGTGGTGGCGTATCCGTCAAGCGGTACCCACCAAGAAACTCATACTAACCGTAAATTACATATGTATTATATGACGAATTAAATAACGGGACTTATATTATTTTATTTTATTTATGTATTTATTTTTTTAATAAGTTAACAAATGCTTTGAATACTTAGTTTTGTACTCACAATATCTCCCACTCGTCTAAGTCTGGGATGCTGATGGAATCTGATATTGTGTTGACGCTGGTTTTCAGTTTTCTTTTTCTTCTTTTTCCTTTTGCGGTCTTTGAAATGTGGAATTCTTGGATTAACTCTTCCGGTACATTTTCTCTCGGTTCCCATGTAGTTTCTTTAGATCCCTGCCACTTAATTTTATAATGTTTCCGACCGTGAAGTTTCTTGCACGCTAGGATCCTATCTACAAAATAGGTGTCTTCTTCATTTTTCTCGGTGTCTTCGTCTGCGGGAGTCTGGTTTTTATCTTCCGGGCGGGGATTCGACGCGATATCGAGTTCTGTATCTGGAGCTCCTGTTTCCTGAGCCGTTTGCTCTTCGAGTGTAGTGGTCGGACGATCCTTAGGGTTGGTGAACGGCTTGAGACGGTTCGCGTGTACTGGTGACTTGAGTTGAATATCGTCCGAACATCTGCGGACAGTGTATGTTGGATTGCTGTCGTGCGTGATATAGTATGGTCCTGTCCAACGTTGGCACAGCTTCCGTGAAAGCCCAACAGGGGTTTTGTTGTTATATAACCATACTTTGTCACCTGTCGAGAATCTTGGGGGCTTTGCCTTTTTGTCATGCTGTTGTTTATACTTAAGCTGGGCGTCTTTAATATTTTGTTTTACTATTTCTCTGGTGACTTCGAAGTCTTTCTGTATGGCGTCTAGATGTTTATACGCTTCGGTTCCGATGTTGTTAGTTGGAATAAGCTCCATATCTATCGGTAACTGGCAATCTTGACCGAATAAAACACGAAAAGGACTCATCTGCGTTGACTCAGTGCATGGTGTTGCCCTATACGCGAACAGCACACTTGGTAAAAGATCCGGCCAATTTTCTTGTTTCGCATCGCAATACATTCGGAGTGTTTTTGTTATTGTCGAGTTCATCCTTTCACACGTGGCATTTGTCTGTGGATGGTAACTGCTTGTCTCCAGTTTCGTAATCTGAAAAAGTTTACAAAGTTCTTTGATAAGTTTTGACATGAAATTTTGTCCTCTGTCTGACAATAGTGTTTTCGGGGCCCCGTACCTACAAATAATTTCTGAATATAGAATTTTAGCTATTTCTGATGCTTCCATTGTTCTTAAAGGGAATGCCTCGGGCCATTTTGTGAAAGCATCAACAATTAACAAAATATATTTATATCTATTCGGAGAGGTCTTGAGGGGTCCTAAAATGTCAATATGGAGACGGCTAAATGGCGCTTCGACAGGTAACGGTTTTAGAGGCGCTGGATGGTGGTGGGTCGCATCCTTGTTTTTCTGACACTGGAGACATGATTTTACATAATATTGAATGTCAGAAAATAAGTGTTGCCAAAAATACTTGAATCGAATGGACTGATAAGTTCTATCAATACCTTGGTGTCCACCCAGCAGTGTGTCATGATATGACAATAGCACATCATTCCTCAAACTGAGTGGCACCACGAGCTGTTTAATTAAACGGTCTATTCTATGGCCCTTACCTTTTGGGTAGTAGAGATGATACAGGATTCCATCTTCCAAAATGTAGTCATTTGCTTCCAAAATGACTCTTCTAGCGTCTTTATCGTCTTCGGGTAATATTCTGTCTTCTAAATATTCGATAAAAACATTTACGTCCGGATCCGATCTTTGTTTATTTTTAATGTCAGCCTCGGAGACGGCTGCGACGCGCGTAATAGAATCTATTGGGTCACACTGTTGTATTACCTCTTCGGTTTGTGTTTGAGACGCCGCGTGTTCTTTAACGTCGTTTGTGGCTATCACGGTGGCCTGGGCAGTATCGTTTATTGCCGGTTTTGTAATTTGTGGATATTCACGTCGCGATAGCGCATCCGCGTTCAAATGCTTTCTACCTGCTTTATGGAAGATTTCAAAATTATACCCTTGTAATTTTAGCGACCAGCGGCCTAATCTGCCGCTACATTGTTTAAGGTGTCGTAAATATGAATTAGCAACATGATCGGTGATTACGGTAAACTTACCATTCGCTAAATAAACATGATAGTGTTTAATACCTTCAACTATTGCGAGACATTCGCGTTCTGAAATACCAAATTTTTGTTCTGCTTCAGAAAGAGACCTGCCTCCATATGAGACAACCACTTCCTTACCATTTTCATCCAACTGACCTAAGATATAACCTATTGAATATCCTGACGCGTCTGTATATAGAAAAAATTCTTTATCAAAATCTGGGAAAGCCAAAATTGGAGGTTTTGTCAGGGCCTCTTTCATGGTGTTAAAGGACTTCTCACATTCTGCATCCCACTGAAATGGTACATTCTTTTTGAGAAGATTATTGAGAGGTGCTGCTTTTTTTGAAAAATTGAACACGAAACGTCGATAATAGTTACAGAGACCAAGGAAAGCACGAACGTCTTTGAGGTTTTTTGGACGGGGGAACGAGGACACAGCGTCCGTTTTCGAAGTATCAACAGAAATACCATCTTTAGAAAGAACGTGCCCCAAATAGCGTATTTCCTTTGCAGCGAAATCACACTTAGAAGGCTTCAACTTTAGATTTGCTCTACGCAAGGCCTCAAACAATTGTGACAAGTGCTGGAGGTGTTCCTCAAAAGACCTAGAAAACACGAGGAGGTCATCTACGTAACACAAACATGAGTGCCATTGTAAATCTCGAAGGACTTCAGCCATGACCAACTGGAAACTTGAAGCGCTATTCATCAAGCCCATGGGAAGTCTTTTAAATTGATGAACTCCCCTGTGGGTGACAAAAGCGGTTTTGTGTCTGGAATCCTGGTCTAAATCAATTTGGAAATATCCTGAGAACATATCAAGACAAGAGAATATCGTAGACCTTGATTTTTCAAGGGTGTCGAAAACGTCCTCCAACCTGGGCAAAGGAAATGAAATGGGTTTTGTCAAGGCATTCAGTTGCCTGTAATCTACAGTGAACCTAAACGAATTGTCCTTTTTCCTAACCATAACAACTGGGGACATCCATTCCGAGACTGAAGGCTCAATAATGCCATGTTCTTCAAGTTCGTCAATTTGTCTGCTAATCTCTTCCTTCATTGCTGGTGAAGCCCTATAAAACCGACGTCTCACTGGGGCCGCATCACCTGTATCGATTTTATGGCTATATATGCGAGACATTCCAAGTTCGGACAAATCCTTAGCGAAGCAATCCCTATTCTGACCTATTAGCACCAAAAGTTCCTGTTTCTGAAGACTTGACAAATCAGAGTGGGATAAATCGATGCCAAGCGACTCGGCTTCGGCAAAGTAATTGTCATAATTGTTGGAACCATCACGACCAATGTAATTCACCGTCGCTTTGGCACTAACATCGTTTTTTTCAACGGAATGCAGAATATCATCAGGACGGATGGGGTAAAAACAACCGATAACCTGTGAAGATGTGAGCCTAACATAGGAATTGGTGGGGTTAAGAACTTTAGAAACAGCCCTATTGTTAACCACTTCTACAAGCGTACGTGCAGCCAAAATGTTCTTGTGACTAACTAAATTTGAATCCGGTTCGATAATACCTACACGCGAAGTAATTCTATCAAAACCCACACGTACCGGTATAATAGTCTCACTTCGGGGTTCCAAAGTTACGTCCTCTAGCACTGTTACATTATTTGCACAATTAGGTTGTTCTTCGATATTGTTTATTGGAGCGTGTGTCATACCATTCTGCAGTATAAGAGTTCTCTGACCTAGGTCAATATTAGCCTTGTTTTCAGTTAAAAAGTCCATACCTAAAATAATATGTGCTGGCATTTTTTCCAAAATTAAAAAAGTTTGAGTCATATCTAGCCTACCCAGGGATAAATGTAAATTTGTTTCTCCTAAAACCTTCAGTAAATTGCCGTCTACACCCGCTATGAGTTTAATACTAGGAGGAAGAATTTCAATTTTGCCCCACAAGCGAACGGACTCTAAGATTTCTTTTGATATACAGGAGCGACTGGCTCCCGTATCAACCAGTGCAGGAATTCTAGTATATAGATTTTCCAACCTAACGTCGACTTTATTTCCATCCATTTCCGTACTAACTGAGGTGCTTAGTAGAGGTATCGCATTAAATCTGCATGTTGAACTGACATGGCCAATGCGCTTACACGTGTTACATCTATAATTCCTAGCGGGACAAGTTGATGAGTTATGGTAATGTCTTCCACATCTATGGCACAAGGGAAATTGTCGCCTCTTACCTATAAACGGGCGATACTCTCGACGTCTTGAGAAATCTCTTTCAGTGTGTAGTTGGCGCTGGCCACGGCCATTCCAGTGTTTATGTGGGTCAGAGTTACGTGAGATCTGGGCAGCTCGAATTGCATTTTGCTGAATGACTTTCTCCTTAATGTCACGAATGTAATCAAACATCTCTCGGAAAGTTTCTGTGGAACCCATTGTCAGTCTAGTGAGAGTACTGGGAAAGGTTCAAGCTAAATAGATGAACTAATTCGGATTCGCCACCAAATATGACCAAACGGTCCGCCTGCAAAGTGGAACCACGCGTTACTTCCACTGGGGAATCACTCACTCAGGTGTCTACACAGGTGTTAGCACTTTCTAATAAATAGAAATTACCGTCCCCTGGAACGCCGCCGTGGCAACGTCTCGGAGAGAGTGAATATTTATTTGCCAGAGGGCGCTTGTCAACGGAGGGCCAAGGCTGGGGTTGATCAGCTTTGCCGGGGACCTAAGATACTCTTTTACCGGGGACAGGGGATTTTCACTAGCTCACTTGTGTAAATCGCAATTGCTTATTCACAAACCACAGAGTAGCGCCGCGCTTTAGTCAATTGCTTTCAACGGTAATGAACTAGCATGGGCTAATTTCTTGGCGGGGCTGAGGTTCCATCAATTCCTAGGGTACTCAGGGCTTCTTCATTAATAAGATAAAGACTATTAACAAACCAACAATTTTTATATATAAATCTTCTATACTCTTATTTACAAATAGCCAACAAATCCTAAATAAATAATCTCAACACTACTGAAATGAGTTTTGTGACTAGTCACTGAATCCCACCGAAAACAAGTACTAAAATATCATCTAAAATTAAATTGTTTCCCAAATTTATATTCGTAGAGAAAGGTCGAGGCTGCGACTACTGATAAGAAACCACGAAATCTTTCACTCAACCGCTCATGCGCGTATTTATCCTGTTGCGCCTACCACATTATGGGGAATTACCTTTAATACTAAATTTCACCTTTTAGAATATTCGATCATCTACAATTTCTGCTAATAGTGCTTCTAACTCGCAATAATAACAACTGATCATCTAATAACACAGATTCACTAATACACTTAAAACTGTTAACTAATAACTATGTAACTACGACGTGTTATCACAACTAAATATTATAAACTAAGTACTACATATACTCATCGATTCTTCTTCGGCGTCTCCCTTCGATGCAAATCATCAGATCGGGAATCCTGTCGACCAAATGACGGCTTACCGGAACCACACCAATACATTAACTCTTTACTACACCGCGTGAACTAACGATTATCCCATCCTAGCGAGTCTGTCCTGAGGTAAACTCGAGGGGTCTTATATAGACGCGCGCATCACCTATCAAAGACTTGATTTGGGCAAAGGTGCTAATTTACAAAAGACGGCTTTGATGACTTGCAGTGACATGAACTGACTTTTCAATAAGTTCTAATTTGGAATGCATTGTTTACACAGTCCCTGCATGACAGCGACTGAACAAAGAACACTTTCCGAATACGAACTTAATTAAATTAATGAGCTTACCCAGTTTACTCACACTGATTATTAAAAAGTTTCTTTCTTGCATTTATTCTAAATAACTCGAATTGTTTACTTATTTTTAAAATTTAGAATGACCTTAAAATAACAACCCTGTGATATTTACATGGCACGAAAACTTGTAACACCCTATCAACTTTCCCATATAGGTTTGTTTTTTTTTTTGTCAGTAATAAATAAAATAGGTTGTAAATGTTCAGGGGAGCTAAAATTGTCACCACAAATGTTCAAATCAACTGAGGTGGGTAAGTGTATGCTATTGTCTTCACACGGATATACTTTACGCATGTAATATTAAAAGATAACTGAGTAACTTCCGAGTCAGTTGCTATCGTGACACGATAAATAATTATGAAACCAACTTGTATGATCATCGCACGGAACATATACTCTCCACCCAGGCCTGAGTATATTTTGAGCACGGGCAAGCATAACCAGAACTATGAAATTAATGAATATGGTACAAAATGTTGCAGCTACACCAAGACACCAACACCTCTGCGTCTATTTTAACCCTTCACCCAACGCAGACGATATCAAAATTTATTATTTTAAATATAATTTTTTTAAATTTTTCAAAAAATTTCAACAAAACCTTATCATGTGACACCCTCATTGGAACGAGCTCAATGAGCTCGTTCCAATGAGGGGTCACATGATATGGTTTTGTTGATATATTTTGAAAAATTTAATTTTTTCAACTGCTTAATTTGCATATTACGCGGGCGGATGCGGGCGATTCGTTAGGTAAAGGGTTAATAGCCGTCCTGTAATACAATGACTCAACCCAGGTTTGCCTGTTCTCGTGCTTCAATAACGTCTCAATCTGCCCGATGAGATGACGTCAAGTCAATCTACTTTATAATCGATGAGGTGTGATGACATGAAAGCTGTTACGCTGTGACTGTAGTCACAGCGTAACAACTTCCACTTCATCATACGTCATTGTATTCACCTAGAGCACAGAACAGTAACACGGCATAGCCTTTCTAACCTGGTCGCTTGTTTTCTGTCAGTACTAATTAAAATGTCTTGTAAATGTTCAATTTGTATTGCCTCGTTAAATGTGCACATCAACATGTTCATTTCTCCCAGACATCAAAGTATTTTTTTCAAATCTATCAGCGATTGCTATGCTCCTCCCGTACAAACCCCGAGAAATGAAGCAACGATCGTTTATTGTGGTGAATAAGCTCTATTTTACAGCTAAAATAGATCCCAGACACCAATGTCTTGGTTGGAAGTCCTCTAAAATGGGCAACCTGGTTATAAACCTCCGAGAATTTTTTGTTTGAGAATTGTTTATTTATTTAAAGTTGGTGGCGGGTGGTACCAGGGGCGGACTGGGCCAAGAAAAGTTACCGGGGAATGCACCAAGGGGGCCCCAGACCGGGAGAAAATTTTGATTTTACGAACTAAACGAACGCGGCTTCCTTTCATCTGAGCGATCAATGGCAATTCACATAGAGGACATTTCGATGGCAGTTTTGTATCATCTTCACTAGTCATTCGACAAAAAATAGATCTGCAGTGTGTGTGTGTGTGTGCGGGGGGGGGGGGGGGGGGGGGGCATCAGGAAGGTCATAGTTCTGCCCAGTCGGAGACAATTTTGATTTTGAAATTGAAGGGCGATCAATGGTAGACTAGACTGTTGGTATATCGAAATGTCCACTATGTGGACTCCCAATGGCAATCCACATTGAGAACATTTCGATATACCGGCAGTCTATGCAATCACATCCATTTCATCATTTGATCATTTTCACGAAATTTCACGGGCCAACAGGTGTTGCGCTGCCTCAGTTTTGGGGACCCCTGGGGAATTTTCCCGGTGTACCATACAGCCAGCCCGCATCTGGACGATATACTTTTTTATATTAACCAATTAGCGTTCCAGCAATCAGTTGTATAGAGGTCTGTAGTCTTATTTAATCGTGATATGGGACATTGAAGTCTGAATAAGCACCGAGTTGATAATGTAATTTCAGTTCTTGGTATTGCTACAATTGTGTTTGATAAAAGAGTCCAACTACCTCAGTGGTTTGACAAAAGAAATGGGTTTTACGTTCATTCCAAACAAAGCGCAATGGGGAAATAAAATCGAATCAGCAACGACTTAACATCTAACTTTCACTTATCATATACACTTGCAACTTCAGGCATTTGGTATATACATATTAACCCTTCAGTGAAGTGATCTGGGTCGTCGTATCACGTCGAGTTGAGCGGTCAGATCGCCGGTTCAAACGAGCTTCCGCAAGCAGCGAGTTTGATTCGGCGATTTGACCTCCTCAACGAGTTTTCAAAATCCAAGAAGTTGTTTTGCATGATAATATTTATATTTATTGTATCCCCCGATGAGCATGAATACGATATAAATATATCATGAATACGATAAAAAAAAACGGACTCCCGTTTGAGCGCACCCATTCCAGCTCGGAGTAAAGAACTCTCTGCGACCGGAAAAGCTAATTATGCGAATTCGAACGCACTGCCCATAAGTAGTTCGTCATACTATACTGGTACGGAATCGGATTCCACGCTGTGGATTTTCCGGGAATCAGGAAAAAATCGTGAAACAGTAGTGATATTTAGCGGTTAAATTCAGCCATATAATAAATTTCTAGATTGGCAGACGTAAACTCTATGCCAAGACTTACGGTTGAATATTAGTACCCATGCCAAGAACCGATTTGTCTTCATACAAGGCCACACGCAATCTGCTGGAAAAATGTATGGATTTTCTCTGTTGCCAGGTTGCTCTCAGCGGATAATGCGATTGCCTCATCCATAAATTTGTACATCACATTTTGATTCTGGCGTTCACATGTTTTGTTGAACACGACTGAGAAAGAAAGTAAACGGACAATGGTATAGAAACACAAAAACAGCTCAGACATTTACCAGATCAATTTATCGTGGTAAAAACTGGAATCTGGAAGGATATGATATTCTACATGTACAGTTGGAATCAATAATTTACTGCTAGTATCTGTGATACACACACACCGACAGTTTTGTTTTGAAAGTAACCTGATATCTGATATATTGACATTTTTTAGGCATGCAAAGTTAATAATTTCGTGAGGAACCTACCGGATTTTTTCCCACGATAGCACCTACAAGAGACGTACTTATGCTACCAGTTATCATTCCAAACCGCATTACTGCCAATATAACTGCTGTGTATTGGGGAGCAAGATCCATGACATTAGCTTCATATCCTGGAACACAAAAAAACGAGATCTTACTTCTGCTCCATATTTCAGGTTTTAATGTATTATCGTGTTTAATGGTATGCGCGTGTGCCTGTGGATTCAGAAAGGTTAATGCAAGATTAATACTGTACTTTTTAATCTACACTTTTAACGATAATTAACTCTTTCAACATTGGCGCCCTGGAGGTATCTTTTCAATCAATACTTTTTTTACGCGAAATGAACGAAACCATCCGGGTTTGTTAGGAGATTCAGTAATAATTGAATCCAACAGCTCTGTCGACCTGTTGTATTAAATTATTACCGAGCCTCGCTTCAGATTTTTTGCTCTTTATATCGTCTGCTCGTCCACTGCCATTTTTTTGTTCACGCAAATATTTATGCACACCGAGGTGAAAGGGTTAAAGGTCCGAGGCTTCACTCCTGTCTTCAACTATATATCTAATGCTGAAAGTTGGATATTCTTGCACTTACAGCGAAGCAATTTATTTCCATTGTTTTCTTCTGGATCTGAGCTTTGCGCCTTCAAAATTCTTTCGTTGCGTTTGATGCGACTGTATCGCAGGCAGGCGGCTGCATCGTTATGAAAGCTCGTGTATTTTACACCTGCGAAGAGTTAGTGGATTTTGACAATAAACTCAATATGAGTTGTTGCTATTGCTTCTCACGTCACCGCCAAGACAAGGTCTCATGTCACCAGTCTAAATCTATTAGCAACGCGATGCTGTTATTGGATATTTGTTCACCCACTTTTCGTGGAAAATTGCGCAAAGACAATCGTTGATGTATTGTAGTGATGTCCCTTTACTCACAGACATTTACAGATTTTCGTTCTATCTCCACTTCCAGATACTTCAGTCAGTGAGTATTTCATTCACATTGACACAATCAGGATGTTAACATCATTTGTGGCACTACGTGACGTAATGATAAACCTCTGGCTATGTGTCTTTATTCCTAATGGTAAGGCTAAAAAAGTGTTTTGATTCTCAAGCAATCCCTCATTGAATTTGAACCACCTACAGACGATGGGCGATTTAACGGCTAAAGTAGTTCCAGGCATAACAGCGTCGAATTCCTTACGGAATAAGACTTGATTTGATAGCTTGTCACACAGAGTGGGTGATTTTTGACAATTGTCTCAATATGAGTTATTGATATTGTGACTGACATCTCCATAACTTGGTTTTGTCGTATGGAAATAAAGATTTATACAGCAAAATGAGTTTCGAATACCAAAGCTTACAGCCCCATTACGTGATCCATTGACACATTCAAAAACCTGGAAAATATGAGAATAAATCACATAATTTTAAGTGTGTTGTGTGTGCAGACTCCACATGCAACGTGAAAAATGACCCGTTCTATAAAGAGATGGTCGACGCGGCGTGTCCATTTACCCAATACTACCCAATGCTATACTCTAAAATCATTTTTGTTTCTTACCCAATATATACCCAGCACAACAATAAACCTCACACAATCCAGAACTTATCAAATGGTACAAATGCCTTCACAAGTAGCCCAGTACCTATCAAACAGGGAGCGCGGTGGCTCAGTAGTAGACTGTTGTACTTCTATGCTAGAGGTCCCGAGTTCGATCCCCGCCCGGGACGACCCGCGTTGTGTCCTTGGGCAAGGCACTTTATCCCGGTTTCCGACATGCGGGTACGATGACGCCGTGTACTAAGGCGTACTGCACGTCGATGGTGCGCATGTCTTCAACCGTTGCAACCCTGCTTGGGCGGAGCTTGAACAGAGTTTGAATGTTGAGGAGCTGACAGTTGCTCGTCCTTGCTCGGTGGTTCTTCCAGGGTACTCCGACTTCCTCCACCTGTAAAATTGTCACGGTCACGACTAGCCAATGCGCATAAGTACGTGGCCTTAAACACCAATAATAATAATAATAATAATAATAATAATAATAATAATAATAATAATAATAATAATAATAATAAAATACTGGCCCATACTGTCTGATACTACCTATATTTCACAATACTTCCCACCACTTTCCCAAAACTTGCCCCATGCTATTTCATTTTTCTGCAGAATCACCATTGTTTTCTTTTGCTGCTGTCTTTCATCTTTTTACAGAATCGTGTTAATCGTTTTTCAAACAAGTATCTCTTTTCGGATTGAAAACGACGGGAGAAAAAACAAACAGAAAAAACAAAACAAAAAAAAAACAACAAAAAAGAGAAACTAGATATGTATTGAGATTGCGGAATATATTTCGAGACGTCATTGAATGAAAGATGGTCTTCATCGTTTCGCCCATAAGGTCGAAGGTGTTTGAAAGCATTTTTTCCAATTACTGGAAAGGTTAACACCCAAATGGTATTTACGTCCAGGCATACAAATATTTTTGAAAAGTATTGGGTAGTACGAGGTAGTAATGTGTAGTATGGGGTAGAATTGGGTAGTAGCTGGAATAGGAAGGTTGTTCTGTTTGTATGATCGCAGTTTTGACAACGCTATTCAATATCATCACAATGTAAACTAACGCACAATTTAAAGCAAAGGATTCCACATATTCCAACCGAAAGTAATCTTCACATCGCAGAATAGTTCATGGAGTTGGGTAGGAGATAATTTATCGATAAAGCCTATACATGTAACACAAGATTTACTTTTGCATTTCATTCCACTTTCCCAGTGAGGTACCCCGCAAGTGAAGCAGTGCTTGTTTACTGTGGTAAACCAAGCTCTATTTTACTGGTAAAATGGACCTAGTCACCAATTCTTGGGTGGAATTCCTGTAAAATGTGCAACATGGGTGTAAATGATTGACTAAGCTTGACTTTATCTTTATGTTTTGAGGCCTCGATTAGCTGATGTTCAGAAATATGTGACCTTAAACAAGGCCATATGCGAATAACATATTTTCGATTCGAATCGAATCTCGAATCGAATTGTGTCTATTATTCGGAATCGAATAGAACCACGAATCGAATACAGGCGTCTTGAAGTCCCGGCTGATAAAATATTCCAGCTACATCATCAAGGCATGCCTTCGTCGAAGGCATGCCTTGATGATGTAGTTGGAATATTTCCCAGTAAGAATTTTTGCTCAAACACAGAAACGGGGCCGAGAATTCTGTACTTGGTCACTGCACGGAGCTAGCCGCTAGCAACCATAACCTCAAGGTCGATATTGCTTGGGAACTTTAAATATGCCTTTAGCAGTTGTAGTGACTAGTGAAATTGGAAATAGCAGGGATGATTGCATGGGTACAAATGTTCTTGATGAAATACTGACGGAAAAAAGAAACACATGTTCAGTTTTTGGTAATATAATGTTTATCCATAGACCAAATGTAGTAAAATGTAACACATTGCTACCTCAGTGTACTGTCTAAAAGAGTCTTTGGTTAAAATTCAGTCAACCATGATCACGTGCGACGCTGCATGCTTTCAACAGATTCTTCTACAAAATTTGCATCCGGGGCTCTCACACGTGCTATGGGTTTGAAAACAACACAAATAGAAGTTTTGCACATTTCCATTCAACTCCATTGAAATGCAAAATGCCGCGAATGTCCGAAGTTGATAGGGGTAGGGTTATTGCACTAGTTATGCAGGGTCAATCGCAACGTCTCGTCGCCCAGCAATGTGGGGTCCATGAGTCAACGGTAGCTCATTTATTTGGGCGTCTCAGAGCCACAAGAAGATTAGCTTACCGTCCCAGGAGTGGACGCCCGCGCGTTACTTCGCCACGTCTCTCACACCTCCGTAACCGATTTCAGACGGCGATGGAGACCGCGAGTCAGGTTGCAGGCACTCATGGTCGCCGAGTGTGTCCAAGAACAGTTAGGAATCGGAGTCGGTTGCGGGAGTTCAGTGAAGGCCACGACTCCCCTACATTGGGCCGCAACTTACACCCATGCGACGTTAACGTCGACTGCAATGGCTGCGGGCACATGCACCAAATCGGTTTCACTTGGCCCACTGGAGACGCGTGTTATTCACTGACAAGTCTGGGTTCACACTTTATAGGTCAGATGGACGACAACGTTGCTATCGACGTCGAGGTGAGCGATATTCTGACGCGTCGTTAAGGAAAGCGACAGATTCGGGGGAGGGTCTGTTATGGTTTGTGGGGATTTCTCCTGGCGTAAAAATACCTCTCGTGGTCATCCAAGATAATCTTACAGCCATAAGATATCGGGATCAGTCCCCATGACTCACGTCATTTCACTTATCCATGCGCATAACCTTTGTTTGCAGCAGGATAATGCGATGCCGCACGTTGCTAGGGTTTGTCGTGACTTCCTCAACCAAACAAAACAATGTCCCAGTTCTCGATTGGCCACCACGCAGTCCAGATTTGTCCCCGATCGATCATTTGAGCTGGATAGGAGGGCCAGGAAGCGCGTCAACGTCCCAAACTACGTCACTCAGCTCACACAGGCCCTTCTTCGAGAATAACATCCCACAGAGGACCATAAACAACTTGATGGGGTCAATGTTAAGGAGAGTTCGAGCCCTTCTGATCCAGAAAATACACACACGTGTTTTATTTATTGAGTTTTACTTCAAGGTGTGTGTCTGATAAATGTTTTCTCACTTTCCATCCAGGGGCCTATACCATAAAACTTTTACAATTGTATATTCTTGAATGGTATTTCTAGTTATGATTTTAAATGGGTTAATATGAATCATTAGCATTTTTAAAGATCTGGCAATTTGCCAACTGACAAATTTCCAAATCTTTTAAAATGCTAATGATTCATTTTAGTCAATTATATTAATAGGTAGAAAATACAATTCTAGAAAATACAATTGTAGAAGTTTTATAGTATTGGTTCCAGGTGTTTTGTCCTGAAGCTCATTAGAAAGTTTATTCATTCTTCATACATTTCAGCCCTACTAAACTAATAAATCACAAACCATGTAAGAAATCAAATAATGATGAAAGTAATAAACAAATGAACATCTCTGACACTGTTTCAGAAACATGGCTTACAACCCTTCATTTGGGAGGAGCTTGATGAGCTCGTTTCAGTGACGGACATAAGCTAAGTTTGTGCCGCTTGGAAAATTTCAAATTCACCTCTGCTCCTCCGGTAGGAAAGATGAGTCTTGTTTTGTGAGCAGAAAAAATAAACGTAACAAAAGTTGACTAATTTGCATACAAGTGTTCGTCTAAAGGTAAGCTTTGCCGATTTAATCGTTTCGTTAATAAAATGGACAACGCGCCCGATACATTTTATTATTACATTGTGACAAATTTAGTTCTCATGACATATTTTTCCCCTTTACATTATTCGCTAAATGAGAAAGACGAGACTTGTAGATTGTAAATTTTTTATTTTTATTGGGTAGTATAGTTTAAAATGAAATTAGGGATATTCTTCGACGACGGAGGTAGGAAGGAGCAAATTTCTTCAAATGATTGGCTTGAGAAAACAGATTACCTGGTACGCAAAGACCACTTATTCCAACGCCAATGCAGAGCAACGTGAAGGCTACTTTCCATTGATCCCCTTCTACGAAAAATAACAAACACAGACATATCGCCTCCGTTCCAGCTCCTAAGTAAAAGAAAAATGAAATTACAGTATCAGGGGGCCAATTCTATAGAAATTTTACAATTTGTTTCTACAATTGTATTTTCTGGTTATGACTTTAAATGGGTTGAAATGAATCATTAGCATCGAATTTAGTCAGTTATATGAATAGGTGAAAAATAGAATTCTAGAAAATACAATTGTAAAAGTTTTATAGTATTGGCTCAATGTCGGTAGTGGAATCCGTCTATATACGACCAACAATTAACTGTAGGATTCCCCATAACCAAACAATGTCGATACACGATCAAGATTTACAATACAAATCCCCATAGAACAACCTCTAAACATTGACGCTGATGCTAAAACTTTTCTGTGGGATTTCGAAGAGTACAGATCATCGAAGTTAAGCAACGTCGAGCCTGGTTAGTCCTGGGATGGATGACCGTCTGATCGATCGATTCGGACTCCCGCGTTGTGTCCTTGGGCAAGGCACTTAACTCCGACTGTCCACATGGCAAACTGCACACCGACGACGCGTCCTCAACCAATCTAACCCTGCATGTGCTGCAGTGCGGAGTTACGATGTTGGGGAGCTGGCAGCTGCTCCTCGTTGCTCGGTGGCTCTCGCCGGGTACTCCGGCTTCCTCCAGCCGTAAAAAAGTCAGCGACACGATATGACCGTGGCTGTTAAAGTGTCGTTAAACCTTAATAAATAAATAAATTCGAAGAGTAACGTCTTGCAAGGATTTACTATAGGAAATGCCAGAGTAATTTTTTTTATAGGAAGATCGATACTATGGGATTTCCTGCAAGAATTTACCATAGGAAATCTGCGTGTGCCGTATAAGGATGTTGGAGAATCTGACAGCTGCTCGCCTCTGCTCGTGGATTCTCTCTGGTATTTGTCGCCCGTCTCCCGCCACACGTAAAACTGCTCGACACGACATGTCTGAATCCTAATCGCCGAATTTCACTGAATGGTTTTCCGATTCCGTATCAAATGGTTGGTCTCAGAACGAGGACGGCACTGGGAACCGTCAATAGAGTCCGCCCAGTTTACCAGCCGGTTCTTGGTATGCTTCATTTTTGAAAATAAACACTATCGAATAACGTTAATTTCTAGTATTGTTCTTAACCAATTTTATATTGATTTGTCGCGTGATAGGTGAATTTCCTTAACGGTATTTAATAAACATATCATTATGTAAAGTGAAATGGTTCGTCGCATTCCGTCTCGTTGACGTGGTCAGATCGCTGGATAACACGAGCCGCCTTTGCGGCTCGTGTAATCCAGCGATCTGACCTCATCAACTCGCCGGAATACAACAAACCAGATCACTTTACTGTCATAATAATCTCTGTATAATTATATACATTACATGGAAATCGATCCAATACGACTATTTTTTAACCCTTCAATCCTATCTGGTGAAAACCGAGAGTGTAGTCTTCAAACTCATATCCAACCTCCTCAAACAAAGCTATCGAACTATTACGCTAACGTTGAGATTACGCTCCACTCCAGCTGGGTTCAGGGGAATAAGAGTTATGTTCCATAAATAACCATTCGTTTTCAATCGGCAGATGTTTTAAAAATATCATTAACGTTTGAAAGTCAGGCGTAAATATTCACCATAAATTCAACACCATCAATTAAAATCACACACAAGGGAACAGTTCTTGTTGTCTGTGATAGCGTTGACGACGAAAAACAACTTCAACATTACGGAACCTTCATGTATGAATGACGTATTGTGTCATGCCAAGTCCCAATATTGAGCAACATGTCAAGCGTTGAATCAAAGAAAATGAATCTGGTATTTTCTTGATCCAGTCGTCTGGAATATGTTAGGTGATCGGAAAAGCGAACCATAAGTCTGCTTTTCCGACCAGCTGAAATATTTCAGACGAGTGGATCCCAACACGGGCGATGATTTATTTAAAGGGCAGACTGGTTCCAGGACATATAATAATTCCATATGGAATTGAACTTATGGAATAGGACTGATGGCCAAAGAATCTGGGCGTGAGTATCAACTATTTTTATGCTTTTATATGCTACCTGCACACTGGAAAAGTTTTCTGCCCTGAGTAATGGTGAAAAATTGACGGTTCCGCAGAAAATCAAACACGAATCCACCACAAAAGGCAACAGTGAACATAAACAGGTCAGGTACAGCCGATAGCGTTCCAACCTAAAATAAATAAATAAAATTCGTTATTTTTGATGTCGCGTGATGTAAAAAAGCATCGGGAGTGAAGGTTTAAAAAAAAGTGTTTCCGCCATTTTGGGAAAGTAAAATCTATCATACTTTTGATAAATTAATTAAATTCCTGATTTTTTCACATATGAACAGCAAATATATAAACGATTCAGCAGGACTAATTTAGTTATATTTCAGTTTTCAGTTGTATAACTACCAGAGAGCGAGGTGGTTACGGTATTGGACACCAAGCAGAAATGTCCACGGTTTCATTCTATCCAGGAGTAACTGCGTCGTGACCTTCAGCAAGCCACTCAATGCCGATTGCCAACGTTGGGACACGGTGACGCTGTGTATTGAGACGTACTGCACGTCGATGATTCTTCTGTCTTCCAATCCATTCTAACCCTGCTTGTACGAGTTAGTATGTTAACCCTTTGAACCCTAGTGGTATCTTCCATATTAGTTCAATGGCAGCAACGGGAAGAGTCCATATTCTTTATTTGGGGGTAGACATTAGTATTTTCAACGTGCAGCCTTGGGGCTGCACGTTAAAAATATTGATTGGTTTACACCACACCTTCACTCAAAAGTCAACCTACTTAATGAAATTATGAAGTATCATGTTAATGGGCCGGAAAAAGCGGCCTCTAGGATTCAAAGACCTAAGGACACTCCGACACGAGCTGACCCTAGCTGTCGTCAATGTTGTTGAACTCCAATAAAAAAGAAGTACCGCGTATTTCTACTATTTTGAATTATTTACATTTTGTAGCTGTTGTGTGCCATTTATTTTAAACTATCTGCGATTATTCTCAAATTATATTCCCAGTGTCTGCTGTACTCAGCGAGTAAAGTGTTGAGTTACGCATTTCATAACCGTATTTAACAGTGTATTGCCCCAATGTTGTAATAAACGTAATCAAATGGATTGAAGAAAACCGTTGAGCATTTTTATCCTAGTTATGCTTAGGCTCCAACATCTCAATGAAAGGTATGTGTTAGTATATATTATATATATACTACCTCATAAACAACATGAAAACACCAGAAAATAGTTTTTCATATCATCGACTTGATACATATCCGGTTATATTCTGAGTCAAAAAAGAAAGTATAATAGAAACAAATGTGAAAAAATAGCATAAAGGATGAAATATAGTAGTTCTAATGTTACATGTTTGTGGACAAGAAGTCGTGCAAAGAGTGTAATGACATGCTGTTATCCACCCAACCATATACAATTCTGCTACGGATTTTAAAATAGCACGTGCTACCGAGAATGTCACATTGAATGGGTGACCGACGATTTTCTTTGTGTTATGTTGTGCTAGAGAGTCTGGGTTATTGATAAAACACGCTAGGTTTTGTCTTGCGACATTTAAAAAAATGTCAAGGTTAACCGAAGATCAGAGGTTGCGTGCCATTGGTATGCATGAGGCTGGGATACCTCCAGATGAGGTCGCTGTTGAGTTCGGAGTCACTGTGTCCACTATGTACCGTCTCACTGGAAGGTATAGAACCATTGGATCTACTGCCGACCGACCACGTCCAGGTCGATCAAGAGTTACGACCCCTGCAAAAGACCGACATATCAGGACGTCTCACTTGCGGGATCACTTCCTTCCGGCGACGAGGACAGTAGCAATTAATCCTGGTAGAACTAACAATAGAATCAGTGCACAAACTGTCCGCAACAGACTCGCTGAACACGGCATCTGAAGTAGACATACATACCACGGACCAATCCTTACCCAACGTCATCGTACCGTCAGAATGGAATGGGTACGCCAGCGTGTTCGCTGGACTCGCTGGAGCACAGTTCGTTTTAGCGATGAATCGCGATTTTGTCTACGGCGCGCTGATGGTAGGGCAAGAGTGTATCGCCGACGAGGAGAACGGTTTTCTGATGCTTGCGTGTGGGAATGCGACCCTTTCGACGGGAGCAGTTTAATGGTTTGGACAGGAATTTCCTTGCACCATCGAACGCAGTTGATTTTCATCGATTGTAATTTGAATGGACAGGGATATATAGACGAAATTCCTAACGCTGTTGTTTCCCGTTGTTCAACGCTAACGTCGGATTGCAGTTATTCCAGCAAGACAATGATGCTCGATGTCACGTGGCGCGTATCTGTCGGGACTTTCTTGAGAAGCAGAGCATCGAACGTCTTCCCTGGCCCCACTTTCGCCAGATTTGTCGCCAACCAAGCATATTTGGGATCAATTGGACCGTCGGGTACGACTTCATGATCTTCAGACGTTTGGCAATTTACATTATGTTCCAAGGCAGGGGTGGAACGCAATACCACAAGGTGACATCCGGAGACTTATCAGGTCCATGCGCCGTCGATATCTTGCCATCCAAGAGGCAAACGGTGGACATACACGCTATTGACTGCATGTGTGAAGTTTTCACTTCACCCCATGTCTGAATTGAGACATCCTGACGTGACGCTGGCAACAGTAGGAACATGAAATTATGCAATTTCGTACAGCTAGACTCGAAATATGAATTTACAATAACTTGTTTGGGATTAAAGTCGATAATACTAATAGAAATGCTTCTCAAAGTTTATTATACTTTCTTTTTCGTGTAACTTTGCTTGACGTCACGTATACTTTTCTTCGCGTCTTTGTTCTCAAAGTTCAGATGAAACTGGAGTCACGATGCAAAACGTAATAATACACCCCCGCCGCCCCCCCCCCCCCCCAAAAAAAAAAAAAAAAATTAAAAGAATAAAAAAATAATAATAAAAAAAATAAAAATTCAGGACGCACGGATGCAATCCCGTGATCCGTCAGCTAAAAATTTGCCAATGCTCCTCATGTTCTTTCTCAGGCATTTTAAATATCATTTAGTGAAAACTCTGTCATTTCTGAGATTTACAGGCAATTCATTCCCATGAGAAAACCTGATTGTGGTATGTTTTCATAAAATGCAGTTTTTATTTTCTTAAAACAAAATCAGCTATATATGTACCTTTGATTAAAACCTTTGGTTTGTTTGACTTTCAGTTCCGAACCAAGTTGTCCCGTTTCTTAAAGCAGAATGTGGGGTACATATAAAATGTACTTACCGTTGCAGTATTCAGTCTGAACACATCTTTGAAGTACTCTTGTATCTGGGTTGACATCAAGGCAAAAATCCAGCTTTTTATGCCCTCTGCTACAATCAAAGCATAGACGGGCTTGGAAGAAAGTATGGCTTTCCATGGCACACCTTTCATCTAAATTGGTAAATCAAACATTTAAATTGATGATGTTAACATTGTCGGTTGCAAAAATATGAACCCCCCTCTCCATCGCCATAACCATTTGTGCGCAGTTTCTGCTACACGTCCTTGTACCCAGTTGCGTATTTCTCAACTGTCATGGACTACTGAAGATCAGCGCAAAATAGGTTTAATTTTTAATACTATTCGGAGTCACTGATTGTATTGAGTGGGCAAAAGGCACCTTTTGGAAATCGAACGGTCACCATTACAGTTACCGTTAGTGTACTATGCCACCAAAATATGCGCACCTCTTATTCGTCGTCGATAGATCGTAACTGCCTCTACGGGTAGTATTACGGCACACCAGAGATGTTAAATTTGAAGACCTAAAGAGCTGAAGGTGAAAACACACCGAACGCGAGCGGACAATTTTCTTAAGGACGCTGCACACTGGATGTGGTGCGAGGGTTGGGAGCGATGCGCAAAATATAAAATCAGCGCTGTCTTTGTTCCGTGTGTAATTAAGAAAAACGCAAGCAGTACGACTGCGACAAGGGCCCAAAGTAGTCTTTATTTTGCTTAATGGGTTAATAAAGGGATGACCTTGCCTTTTGTCATAAAAATACGTGACTACATTGACCTTCCATACCACCCACAACGGTTCGGGATATTGAGAGTACGGAAACTCATATTCGTCGTTCGCTGTTTTTTGCGAAAGGAGTTTCGTACCTCAGACGGATGCGTCAACGACAATTAGTCAACTGGCTGTTGTCGTTAACACTATTGTTTGCCTTGTTAGATACAATGACTGCAGTTATTATACGTTGCGCCACAAAATCAAAACACAACACACTGTTCTGTAGTCTTAACTATTCGGGTACCAGTTATTTTATATAATGTCTTCATACAAATATAGTTCATCAATACCAACAGTATAAACTGCGGAAGACGAACTGCTTGAATATTTCAATCTTGTTCATTTTCCTTCAAGTGGCAGAGTACTAAATTATCTTTGGTTGTCAAAATTTATCGATATATATATGCCTTGTTAAAATTTATGGGAGAGTGCCCACAGGCACTCTCCCATAAATTGTAACAAAGCAAATCCTTAAAGACTAAATAATGCCACTTGAAGGATAATATGAAGTCCATCCACCGAGTCTTTACGATGGATTACCTGCACTTTATATTAAAGCCTAAACATAGGCTTCCAGCACTCTACCAGTTAATAATAGTCTCTGACACTGATTCTTGGAACGCCTTCGCGGTGGATTTTGAAAGCTGCATTTTCAGGTGATTGTACCATTAGATAACAAGGCACAAATGATAATATTTCTTTGTGGTCATTCTCCAACTCTTTTCTGTGGCGATTCAACATTATACACAAGTAAGACACATGGTTACTTTGGCACACCATTTCATAAAAGACCCACCAGTCATTTCGCTGTTAACAAAAGCATTGCATGCTGTAAAAATACCGTTTAAATCCAATTAACCCTTCACACAACGCGCACAAAATCAAAATTTGTTATTTTAGTTATATTTTTCACATTTTCCACTAAATTTCAACAAAACCAGATCATGTAACCCTCTCATTGGAGCGAGCAACTGATATAGTTTGGATATTACGCATTGTTAGGTAAAAGATTAAAGGACAATAAGCCTGCGGTACTATTACTATTAAATATTACGACAAGCCATGTAGTAATTTGCACCGACGCCTTGTTCCACCCGAAAACAGTAGGTTAAGCTAACACAGGCGGCTTCTCTAAAGAACACAACAGTATTATCTCTAATCTGCAACTACACGGTTTAAGATATTAATTAGCTCTTCTAAAGAATGAACTCAAATACGACTCATCATATTCCAAGATTTGACGAAAAACGGGAATAGAATCGTTTGCGATCTGCAAATAAACATTCGTTCTTCGGGGCAGTTTTTTTTTTAATCTGAAAAAAAGAGTCTGTACCACTCAACACGGACACGCCTCTCTTCGTATTTTGAATGATTAAGCTTCAGGCGGCAACGGTTGTTGCAGTAAACGCCAAGATGACAGAACGGGCAACTGGTTGCAAGCACTGATCTCAAAACAATTATATTGCGAAAAACGTCGCAATTCAGTCAGCACGATCCCATCCCCACCCTATCCCACCCTAAAATATTACGTCAAGTGAATCAACGCGGTAACTCCTCGTGAACAGCCGCCTTCACTTCATCAAACGTTAAGGTGTTTACCTTGTACGAAATCGAGTTACACGGTATTAACTTTCCAATCAAGGCAATATTCACTGAAATATGTTGTAAATATTTCAATTTGTGTCACGAAAAATGGGAATATCATCAGCGTATTCGTTTTTTGCAGACATCAAAGTATATTCTTTTAAAAGCAATCAACGATTGCCTGGTGTCGAAAAACAGAAAACCTTCGAGAAAGGTTTTTCGTTGTTCATTGTTTATTTATAGCACATCCCCCCTCAAGATGGCCGCTGGAAAGGCACTTTTCTCTATATGACCACTGGCGTTCCAGCAATCCAGTTGTATAGAATTAATTAGTTGCCAGAAAGTTTCAACGGCAATATTTTACTGTGTCCGCTTAACGATATGACGGGGGCGCGGTGGCTCAGTAAGTAGAAGTGCAGGCTGCAGGCCGAGAGGTCTTTGGTTCGAATCCCACCTGCGGCAACCGCATTGTGCCCTTGGGAAAGCCACTTCACCCCATTGCCCTCTTGGAGGTACAGTGGCGTTGTGTACTAAGGCGAACTGCACGTCGTTGATGCACCTATCTTCAACCAATGCTAATCCTGCTTGTGCAGACTTGGTATGTTGGGGAGCTGACAGTTGCTTGCCGTTGCGTGGGGGTTCTCTCCGGGTACTCCCGCTTCCTCCATCCGTAAAACTGTCATGGTCGTGCTGAAATATGTGACCTTAAACACCTTAAACATTAAACACCAACAAATAAATCAATAAATAAATAACGATCCAGTAGTTAACGGTGTGGAGCTGTGAGACAATATATTTTAACACAGGAACAGGGTGCGAAGACTCTGACATAAACACGTGTCGATTTGAGTACAGGTGCGAGATGATTTATTTATTTATTGGTGTTTAAAGTCACATATTTCTGCACAATGGCTGATCCTGACCAGTACGAGGTGATTACAATTTGGGAATGGTAAAACATACGAGTGTCCGTTTTTGAAAACGCCAATCAAATATTAGATAAGGAACGATCGTTTGTTTCTGTCTATTTCTTGAGTTATGAACCCCCAAAAAACAAAAGCCAAACGGTGTAAATGGGCTTAGTAATAAATAAATAAATAAATAAATAAATAAATAAATAAATAAATAAATAAATAAATAAATAAATAAATAAAAAGGTCGCATCATGCTTCCTAGTGACAACTGAATAAAAAAGCCACAGTTTTCTAAAACATCTGTTTGTAATAACGATACATGTCACTGAAACATGTTCTTGTGTCATTAAACGTTTTATTGACCAATGAACTGCGTAAGTTAAAAGGACCGCCATAGGCCACGCCCACACAAACTTCAATCTCCTTTTCCATTTGACGGGAGGGTGCTGTCATTCAAAGCAACACTGAGCTAAATTTAGTTCTGATTTTGACCATTTCCTGAGAATCTGAAAACACAATTTATAAATGTGGAGTTCGATATAAACCCAGATGACATGAAGTTGGTTGAACCTTGTCTCAAAACGAGTTCATTCAGGCTATGTGGAAATTGGACATTTTATGCGCGTGAGTTTCGTTTGTGGACCGGCCATTGTTTACGTTTGATTTGGGTAAAACGATGAACGCAGACGACCATCTATTGAGTATAAAAATGAACACGGAATAAAAAACATGATGAGGATTTCATTGTTTATTAAATTTCATTTTGACTCTTTTTAATCTGATGAGATAAATATTAATTACATTTCATTTTGAAACAATATGAGCGTGCAGGGGTTCTTTTCCATTCAAACTGTGCTACGTGATTTTTTAAGTTTTAAGGCTGACACTGGGGCGTGGTTTAGGGCGGGCCTAAATGCGTTTTTTTCGGTTCTTTGTGTTTTGAAAAGAAAAGAAAAAACTGAAATGCTTTAGTCAATCGTTTTGCCAGAAAATGCATGGACAGAAAAAAGAGTATTATATGCAAATGGGCTTAAAGAACCTCATATTCAGCGTCGAATTGTCAACCGAATACAAATCGTCACAATTTTCAGAATATTAAGTATTGACAATTCAGGAAGGCTTATTAACTCTTTAAGCAACGTAACGGCCCAAACCGACCAGCGCTATTCTCAGAAATCTCCAATTAACTTTCATTATTTTTTCATTTTTTGTCTCAAAAACATAGGTTATGACTCCTCGTTGGGACGAGCTCGACGAGCTCGTCCCAACGAGGAGTCATAACCTATGTTTTTAAGACTAAAAATCAAATAAAATAGTTATTCAAGAATTTTTTTCACAAGTGTCGTCTGCTTTTCATGTTAGGTAAAGGGTTAAACGTTTTACACCAATATAAATTGCACTTCACAAGAACAGATGGTGTTTTTATCAAGAGTGTATTCAACGATTCATCTGTAGTTTTGGAAGGACTGTTTCTGTTTTCGTTGTAACAATGTTTAATTCCGATTTTTAAAGATCAAGATACGTACCAAATGTTTTGAACTCGTTTTTATTCCAATGACTTCATTGTCATAAAGATATCGCTCCTTTATACTGAGAAAGGGACATTCTCTAGGATCATCTGTGAACGCGCACAGGAACGTTATACTCCATATTATTCCGAACCCACCTGAAAAACGAGAGAGTGAAAATGCCATTTATTTATTTATTTATTTGGGTCTTTAACGACATTTTCGACAGTCAGGATCTTCTCGTATCGGACAGTTTTACGGTTTGGGAAAGCCGGAGTACGCGGAGATAACCACCGAGCAACTGTCAGACTCCCCGTCTCCACACAATCAGGGTTAGCATTAGTTGAACACAAGTGCACCATCGATGTGCAGTACACCTAACTACACAAAACCATCGTGACCCCACGTGGGCAATTGAGATTAAGTGTCTTACTCAAGCTACAACGCGGTTGCCGCAGGTGGGATTCGAACCGAAGACATCTCGGCTTGTAGCCTGCTTCTTTACCTACTGAGCCACCGAGCTTCTGGGGACAATGCTACTTTCTTGTTTAAAGCGAAATGTTATTTGACAAAAGATATGCATCAAAAGTAAAATAAAAAAAGGTATCCTTCTTTCTCTCCCCCCTTTTTTATGCTTCTCTGTTAGTAATTAACCGGGGGCGCGGTGGCGTTGCGGCAACCGGTTCTCGTCAGATCATCGAAGCTAAGCAACATCGAGCCCGGTTAATCATACGATGGGTGACTGTCTAAGCGATCAATTCGGACTCCCGCGTTGTGTCCTTGGGCAAGGCACTTAACCCCGAGTGTCCACTTGGGGGCACGCTGACGCCGTGTACTAAGGCGTACTGCACGACGATGGTGCGCATGTCTTCAACCAATCTAACCCTGCCTGTACTGCAGTGCGGAGTTACGATGTTGGGGAGCTGGCAGCTGCTCGTCGTTGCTCGGTGGTTCTCTCCGGGTCCTCCGGCTTCCTCCACCCCGAACTGCCACGATCATGATTAGCCATTGTGCATAAGTATATGGCATTAAACACCGATAAATAAACAAATAAATATATAGCAATTAACCCTTTCAACACTATCGCCCTGGAATGTTCAGTCAATACTGTCAACGGCAAAATGGGCGAAACCATCCTGGCTTGTTAGGAGGTCCGGCAATAATTTAATCCAACAACTAAATAAATAAATAAATAAATAAATAAATAAATAAATAAATAAATAAATAAATAAATAAATAAATAAATAAATAAATGGGGTGGGGTGGGGTGTAAAACTGATCTGTCTTGACTGTGATAGCTGAAGTCCAGATTGACTAATGTTGCAACTACATCATCACGGCATTAGCTTTTCGAGATTATAGACTTCTTGGAAATTTATTAATAAAGTACACATGTAGTGCTCGTAGCTCATTCAGTTAATACGTACGGTACCGGTACTCCAAATTGATCATGCTAGGGTTCCAACAGGCTGGTACCACAGACCTCAATGATCGACTGTGTGTGTGACACAAGTCCAAATATCAAATCTAGGAGCACAGTGGCTCAGTGGTTACGTCATTGACTTTCAAACCGTAATGTTCACTGATCAATCGCCATCAAGGCCAACTGCGTTGTGACCTTGATCAAGACACTTAATCCCGACTGACCACGTAGGGGCACGGTCGCGTTGTGTACGAAGGCGCACTGCACGTCGGTGGTGCTCTTGTTTTCAACCAATGCTAACCGTGCTTGTGTGGAGTTAGTACTATGTGGAGTCTGACAGTTGCTCGCCATCACTCGGTGGTTCGCTCCGGGTACTCCGCCTTCCTCCACCCGTAAAACTGTCAGACACGAGGTGACCCTGGCTGTCGAAAGTGAAGGAATGTGATCGTAAACATAAATAAATAAATAAATAAATAAATAAGTAAATAAATAAATAAATAAATAAATAAATAAATAAATACACATGTAGTAGTCATGGTACAACTTATTCAATTAACACATATCGTACCGGTACTTCAAATTGGTCATTCTTGGGTTCCAACAGTCTGGCACTACAAATGTCCATTTATATGGACGACTGTGTGTGTAAAGCAGGTCCAAATTTCAAATCTAGTCTTTCAAGAAAGTACAAGATTTTGCAATATAGAAACGATATCTTATATTATATATAACTGGTAGAGTGCTGGGAGCCCATTTTTTAGTTTTATTCTGTTGTGCAAGTGCTTCAACGTAAATGCATTATTTTTGGTGGATGAGCTTCAAATTACCTTTGAAATTAAATAAGTTTATCTGCTAGGAGCTGCCTTGTTATAATTCATGTGAGCGTAGGGTTTAATCCCGGAAATGGAATACCCGGAAAATTTACAGCACGGAACCGCGAATGAAGCGTGGCACTGATTGTGTATTGAACTGAAATTTTCTGAATTGAAACTTTATAGGATCTCGTCAGCCTCCTCCAACATCAGCACCCTCCTCCCCACTGCCGTCACCAGTCTCCTCTGCTTCAAGCAGAGCAGACTGGTGACGGCAGCGAAGAGGAGGGTGTTGATGCTGGAGAAGGTAGAGTTGATAATGCGAGTTATTCTGAAAAGAAAGACGAGACTGAAGCGGGTTTGGGGTTTTCCGTTTGGAGATGGGAGTCTGCCTATAAAATATGCTCATTATCATTAAAATAAATGAGTCATGTTACCCTCGTAAATTTGCCTGATATTACCCGGGAAATGTCCCGGTTCCCGGTTTTGAGATTAATTGCATTTCCGTAAAAAGAAAACCAGGGATTATATACTGAGTCAAAAAAGAAAGTATAATAAACTTTGAGGAGCAATTTGTTTAGTATTTTCAACTTTAATCTAAAACAAATTATTGTAAATTCATATTTCGAGTCCAGCTGTATGGATTTGCATAATTGCATGTTCTTACTGTTGCCAGCGTCACGTCAGGACGTCGCAATTTAGACAAGGGGTGAAATGAAAACTCCACCCATTCAATCAATATCGTGTAAGTCCATCGTTTGCCTCATGGATGGCACGACATCGACGGCACATGGGCCTGATAAGTCTCTGGATGTCACCTTGTGGTACTGCGTTCCACGCCTGCCTTAGAAGATCATGAAGTCGTACCCAAGGATCCAATTGGTCCCAAAGATGCTTGATTGGCGACAAATCTGGCGAAAGTTGGGGCCAGGGAAGATGTTCGATTCTCTGCTCCTCTGGCATCGAGCACTGTCTTGCTGCAATAACTGAAATCCGACGTTAGAGTTGAACAACGGGACAACAACAGCGTTAAGAATTTCGTCCCTAAATCGCTGTCCGTTCGATGGTGCAAGCAAATTCCTGCCCAAACCATTACACTATCCCGCCGAAATGGCCGCACTCCCGCATGCATGCATCTGAAAACGTTATCCTCGTTGGCGATACACTCTTGCCCTACCATCAGAGCGCCGTAGACAAAATCGTGATTCATCACTAAAAAGAACTGTGCTCCAACGCTGCTGAGCCCAGCGAACACGCTGACGTACCCATTCCATTCTGACTGTACGATGAGTGACGTTGGGTAAGGATTGGTTTGTGGTATGGATGCCTACTGCGGATGCCGTATTCAGCGAGTTTGTTGCGGACAGTTTGTGCACTGATTCTATTATTAGTTCCACCAGGAGGAATTGCTGCTGTCCTCGTCACTGGAAGGAAGCGATCCCGCAAGTGAAACGCCCTGATGTGTTGCTCTTGTGCAGGGGTCGTAACTCTTGGTGGACCTGAACGAGGTCGTTCGGCAGTAGATCCAGTGGTGCTATACCTTCCAATGAGACGGTAAATAGTGGCCACAGTGACTCCGAACTGAGCAGCGAGTTCATCTGGAGGTATCCCAGCCTCGTGGATATACGCAACCTTTAATTTTCGGTTAACCTTGGCATTTTTTAAAAAGTCGGAAGACAAAAACTAGCGTGTTTTCTCTATAACCCAGGCTGTCGAGGCCAACATAACACAAGGAAAATTGCAGGTCGCCCATTCAATTTGCCATTCACAGGTATTTTGAAATCCGTAGCAAAATTGTATACGGTTGGGTGGACAACAACAGCATGTCATTAAACTCTTTGTACGACGTCTTGTCCACAAACATTCAACATTAGAACTATTATATTTCATCATTTATGCTATTTTTGTCACATTTGATTCTATTATACTTTCTTTTTTAACTCAGTATATTAAACTTTATGTGAGAGTGCTCTCTCATGAATTGTAACAAGGCAAAGACACAAGAACTAATGAAATGATGAAAAAATAATTCAGCATTCCACCAGTTAAATGTTCCAACTGGAAAATTATTGGGAGGAGGGATGGAACACCCCTATCAACACTATGCCCCTGGGAGAACTGAAAGCTTGTGCCCCCATCCTTTTACCAGGTTGCTTTTATTTTAAGGCAATGGCGAATCGTTTACATCTTGAAACATAACTTAAGTAATGAATACAAAAGAGACTGTCTCGGAGTAACTTTTCAATCATTTGTTGGCACTTTAGGTTTTGCATAAGATGAATTATTGAGTTTTCATAACGTGATTATAACAACAGTATAATTATTATATTAGTTGGCGAGAGCGATGTGCTGAAGTTACGTCAGCCACTGTACAACTACTAATCTTTCGCATGTTCGGAGGTTGTCTCCCTTGTTAATAATGAAACCAAAAGCAAATTGCAACTCAAATACATTGGGTGACATTGGAACAAAAAGGTTTCTTGGGATTTTCAGTTAATGACCTTTACTCGGACACAGGAATATAACATAACCAGGTACCCTAATCTTACTGCGACACAATGCTGCATTTCGTTCCAAGAAGCTAAAAGTATGTAGGTAGTTTAAGGTGATGGTAACGTGACCAAAAATGGCTGAAAATTTGATTAATGTTTAGAGATATATGGACACCTATTTAAAGAACCAATCTTTTCTTCATTTAATGAGTCATTTGAAATATTGATATTATGTAAAAATAAAAACTGAAATGCTGTCATTCTGTCTATTTTCTCAGAGGGAGTGGGCAACGACTGAAGGGTCCTAGTTAGGGCAAGGAGTGTCCCCCAAAATCCAGACAACCGCCTTTCAAAGCGGACTGCGGCACCTGTGTTGTAGAATTCTGGCTGCATGCCTGCAGTATATTATAAAAATATCTGGAGTTTTTTCCACACATTTCAGTTGAAACATGTGTGCGTTCATTTGTGTGTGTGTGTATTGAAAGACACAATCATGTTTTCGAAGAATTTGGGATATTGATTTTTGATCCACGGCCTGGAAACGAAACGTAGGCAATCACGGAGTCCAACACCTACACCACATGACCATTGTACACCGCCAAACACGATGTCTGGAATCCAGATTATTAGATTATGTACTCATGATTACTTGGTTCACTTTCCTTACGGTAACTAGTCTACATGGTTGTGTGAAACGTGCTGGCTATAGTACGACCGAAGTGCTGTGATTACCCTCAGGTAAAGACTGTCACGGGTCTGTGTGTATATACTGAAGGACATAATCATGTTTTCCAAGAACGTTGAATGCTGATTTCTGATCTCCTGGCCGGGAGTCGAACCATCGCTAACACTTCCTGTCAATGTGTGAGCTTGTGTGTGTGTGTGTGTGTGTGTGTCGGGGAGCGTAGTAGCATGTGCCGTCTGTGTCCCTGCTTCGCTCTCTTCATTAACCCCGTCCATACGTTTCTGTGCAAACAAAAGTGAAAAGAATTGACTCACCAATCATAAACAAGATGCCATTCCAGCTTAAATAACAAGTTGTAGCCCCTGAAACAAACATTGACAGGGCTGGACTGATGTACTGGCCTACAACGAGAAAAAGAACAGGTAACATGGAAAAGAAAGATTATCATAATTTTAGAAGTTTTGTAACGAATCAGCTTTCCACATTGTTTGCTTAATTTACGTTGTTTTCCAATTGCTCTTTGTCAACGTGGGAACCCCTGGAAGTAGAGGAGTGTTTGCTAACTACGGTAAACAAGTTCAGCTCTACTGGTAAAATAGGATCCGAAACCAACGTCTGGTATGGAAGTCCACTAAAGTAGGCAACATACATGTAGGTATAAACGATTGGCTAAACTTGACTTCATATCTATTTTGTGGTCTTGAGATAGCCAGAGATGCTGAATGTGACCTTAAACAGAAATAAATAAATAAATAAATAAATAAATAAATAAATAAATAAATAAATAAATAAATAAATAAATAAATAAATAAATAAATAAATTCGAGTTTATCCTGCAGCAACCTAAACGACAAGCTCTTCAACAATATTACCTCTCTCTAACTCCTTCATGCACATGAGGTGTGCGAGAAACTGCGGAATATTAGTTTTTCAACTGTCCTTTCTTCTCGGATGAAACAAACGCAACCCTAGCCCTACAAAGATATCACACTAATATCGATATTCTCCTAGATGGGAGCTCTCTCTATACCCCCAAGGTCACTGAGGTAATATTCAAAAGTATACATTGATTTATTATTATGACAAAGATTTTATAATAATCTTCAACGTTTGGAAATATCACGAGCTGACCCATAAGTGGCCCTGTTGTGAATAACAGGCAGGAGAAGCAGTGCCGGTGGTCGAGGTAAACTAGTCCTCTTGAACTGGTACCATGGGAATATGTTAAGCATCCATGAGTGTCCCTGTGGTGCTACGTGCGTTTGTGTTTCTGGCTGTGCGTATTTACACATACTCACCTGCGTATGTGGGAGAGTGCATATGTGTGCGTGGTAATGTAAAAACATTAAGGTGCATGGCTGGTGCGCACACGTCCTTCTAATTTTGATGGAATCTTCTGTCTACCCCGGATGCCTCTTTATATTCTCTTATCTCATTTGTTTTCTTTTTTTTCTCTTTTGTTGCTCATTTCCGATTACAACCTATTCTTTTGCATTATTTTTATTCCAGAAAATAAACTAATATCTTTGTGTAAATAGATACATTATACGCATTACACGCCATCAATGTATTCACTTATGTTTGATCTGTCATATGGGAACGGGACGCGGTGGCTCAGTGGGTAGAGGTTCAGACAGCAAGCCGAGAGGTCTTCGGTTCGAATCCGACCCGCGGCAACCACGTTGTGTCCTAGGGCAAGACACTTCACCCTCATTGTCCTCGTGGGGGGCACCACGGTGGCGTTGTGTACTAAGGAGTAATACACGTCGATAGTGGACTTGTCTTCAACCAATGCTAACCCTGCTTGTGTTGAGTTAGTATGCTGCGGAGCCTTGTAGTTGCTTGCCGTTGCTCGGTGGTTCTCTCCGGATACTCCGGCTTCCTCCACCTGTAAAACTGACCGACATGAGGTGTCCCTTGATGTCGAAAGTGTCGTTAAACACCCAATCCATTTCGCTGGTAAAACTGTTGTTATCAACTTATCCCTGTTATAACGTGATGGATCTGTGTATTTATTTATTGGTGTTTAAGGTCATATACTTAAGCACAATGGCTAATCATGACAGTGACAGTTTTACGGGTGGAGGAAGCCGGAGTACCTGAAGAGAACCACCGAGCAACGACGAGCATTTGCCAGCTCCCCAACATCGTAAATCCGCACTGCAGCACAGGCAGGGTTAGACTGGTTGTAGACATGCGTTCCATCGACGTGTAGTAAGCCTTAGTACACAACATCATCGTGCCCCCATGTGAACAATCGGGATGAAGTGCCTTGTCCAAGGACACAACGCGGGAGTCCGAATTGATCGCTCAGACGGTCACCATCTAATGATTAACCGGGCTCGACGGATGTATCTGTGTAACTATGGAAATAAAATAATGTTTAACTGGTAGAGTGTTAAATTGGTTTTGGTCGTCAAAAATTGTGCACATGTCTTTTCCTTGTTACATGTTATGGGAGAGTGCCATAAATTGTTAGAAGGCAAATCCTAACAGACCAAATAATTTCACTTCAAAGATAATATGAAGCACATACACAAAATTTGAAGCCTTTAAGTTGCAGTACCTGCTCCACAGAATAAGGCCCAAATATGGGCTTCCAGCACCCAGTCAGTTAAACAAATCCACTCTTCACAGACTGTGATCTGTATATGGAGAGAAGACAAATTACTATTACACACACAGAGAGAACTTTCCCGTATGACATAACTTCATTTTTTTGACAAAGCACGGAAAGCATAAGTAATGCTTCAGACAATGGACTGCCAGTTTAAAAGTGACGTTAATCCCAACGGACACAAAAATACTGAAAGCTTTCTTCAATAATTCTAATTTAAAAAGTATTAAAGTATTTAAAAATGTATTCGTGAAAACATTTTAGAGCATTCTTATTTGAATACATTTGTAATCCCGACTGCCCACTTGAGGGCACGGTTACGCTGTGTACTAAGGAGTACTGCATGTTGATGGGACACTTGTCTTCCACCAATGCTAATCCTGCTTCTGCGTATTTAATACGCTGGGAAGTCTGACAGTTGCTCGGCGATGCGCGGTGGTTCTATCCGGGTACTCCGGCTTCCACAACCCGTAAAACTGTCCGACACGAGGTGACCCTTGCTCTCGAAAGTGTCATTAAACTCAGTAAATAAATAATTTGAAATTTTGAAAATAATTGTAAATTTGAGTACTTGTATTCGTATTCGTATTAATAAAATCCAAATGTTCGTATTCGAATACATTTAAAAAGGTTAACCCCCATCATGAAACGTATGTCTGATTATTAGCAGTTTCAGTTGTAGCACATGGCGCGTTCACTGTGTAGAATTGCCTGCGTGGGACATTTGCTCGCTAGTTTTTATCTCTCACAATGTAGCCTGTCTGGTCTGCCTAAATTATTTGAATCTTTTAGAAACTCCGAGGGGCGCGGTGGCTTTGCAGTTACAGGTTCTAGTTAGATCACTGAAGTTAAGCAATGTCGAGCCCGGTTAGTCCTGTAATGGGTAACCATCTGAGCGATCGATTCGGCCTCCCGCGTTGTGTCCTTGGGTAAGGTACTTCATCCCGTTTGTCCACGTCGGAGCACGATGACGCCGTGTACTAAAGCGAACTGCACGTCGATGTTGCGCATGTCTTCAACCAGTCTTACCCTGCATGCGCTGCAGTGTGGAATTAAGACGTTGGGGAGTTGACAGCTGCCCGCCGTTGCTCGGTGGTTCTCTCCGGCTTCCTCCACCCGAAAAACTGTCACCGACACGATATGATCTTGAATGTTAATGTGTCGTTAAACACTAATAAATAAATAAATAAATAAATAAATAATCAGAAACTCCGAGCCAAACTGAAATTAGTGTCGCTCATGTTTCGCGCCCGAATGATTCAAATTTGTTTAGAAAGACGTATATGTCCCTATATCTGATCTACACAGTCGGCATTGTAATTAAAAAAGCAATTAAAACAACAACTTATACCATTCTTATTACAGGCCTGGAAATATGAAGCTTACATCGTAACCTGTCAGCAGGTTAAGGTATACAGCAGAATGATAACCTATGAGAAAAAAAGTGTTGTAAAGCTTTTCCATTTTCTCTGTTTTTACTACGTCATGTTGTTTACGTCTTGACAGAATTTCGACCAAAATAAAAAGCAACAACTAACGCTCGATCTCGCTAAAGCGAGATCGCGCGTTAGTTACTGCTATTTATTTTGACGTAATTTCTGTTAAGGCGTAAACGGCATGTTACTCTAGTCATATGTAGACGGAAGACGCAACCTTTGAGTCCAGGTTGTTCCGAAAAATTGTCATATCTGATTGGCGCGTTTTTTACATCTGACGCAACTCCCACGTAACCTAAACGATCGTTCGCGTGCTATTTCCAGGCCTGTTATTACGATGGGTATCGGTCGAGCCAATTATGATACAAAGTCGCAGTCGTGAATTAGATGTTAGTGGAGTAAGTTGACGCGAAAATCGGGTTGTACAATTGTCAGATCTTAAAACAGTTGGAGTTACTAGATGTAAACTATGCGAAGAAGTTTATCCAGGCCCGACTCTTAAATAACTCACTTCAATACTATCAGTTTGATTGATTTCGACATGTTCAAAACTCAGATTTTCATATGAAATGATATAGCTGGAACCCGATATGCTGTTAATAGTTAACAAATACTAACCTGAATAAGCAATAGATGTAAACATTGTTTTGTTGTAAGCTGGTGCCCAAGCTGTTACCATGGCAAACAATGCGGGACCAACAATATCCACCTGGAAATACACAACATTTTAACATATTAAAACTTTCTTCGCGTAGTTTGTTCATTTCTTTGTGTGTTTTCTTGTTCTTAATAATCCTACTTTCAAGTTCGTGAACAGAATTATATTGTCTCTTGAGTGCTTCAAGGCGCCATCTGCAATGCTTTAGCATTGTAGATGGCGCCTTGTAAGACTCAAGGGACAATATTATGATGCAACATTTTCGGGTTATAGAGATGTGTGTGTCCTTTAGACACCATAAACAAAATCTACACGGTTGTAAGCATTACGGTTCTTTTTCGACATTGGGTGAAGGTGATTTACTTGCTGAAAATTACTGTTATTCGGGGCAGAGAAGACTACCTAAAGGAGTTCCACAAGGTTCTAATGTAAGACGTCTCCTTTTGGGGATAAATAAATGATGGTCCAGTGCTCACCTCGATTTCAGGAACTATTCTTGTACACATTTCCTAATGGAAAAATGCGATACAAAACATGAAAGATAAGTGGATGGGAGGAGGGGGTGAAAAGAAGGGATATAGTGCAGTTGGGGTAGAGGAGATTGAGAAATCGCTAATGTTGGCAATTAGTAGGAGATGTGGAAATCGTGTCCTATTGTTAGGATCTCATGTAACGTCATAGTCACGTGACCCAATGGCGCCATGGTGTGTTGCCATGGTAGCCCGCGTGAGTGGCCATCTTGTGACGCCATCCCCATAGTGATACGTAGTCCCAGTGCGCATGCACAGCGCGTGTTGTTAGGGTGATACGTGTTTCCGTCGGCCATTTTGCATACTGGAGGCCGCCATCTTGGTTTCAATGGTAGCACGTGGTTGCTATGTTACCCAAAGGCTTCTTATAGGACAGGGGTATGTTCGGAGGGTATGTTCCTTTGTACAAGAGTAATTTCCCGAATCGTAGAATTACCACAAACAACCCGACAATATCTCCAAATCCCCAAAAACAACTTTTCTTTGATATGAAACCCCATTGTATCGGCTTAGAACACAGTGCTATGGTACCGAGAGGCCACCAGGTACTGAGAAGGTCCGTGAGTTCGATTGAACTAGAGTATTCTCCAGAAGAGTAGAAGAGCCTATTGATTGGAATAGTTTTGTTACTATATTTCGATTTTCTAGTCTGTTCAGGCTAGTTCTAAACCCATTACATGTACTCTTGTTCTTGTTTTCCAGATAATCAAATCAGTTTACTTTACTGCAGGAAACTAACCAATCAGATGGCTTGATTTCCCATCATCTGTATGCAGAGTTATCCCCCTCTGTATAATAAAAGCCTATAAAATTCGCAAATCCTATATCATTCCCAAAGCTAATGAGTTATCGAGTAGTTACTGAAAAGTCATTGCTCAAACGACTCAAGCCCATCGAGCAAATGAGCTTTAGAGCAATTGCTCGTTCGAATGACTCGCACATACGAATCTTAGCCTCATTTCAGAAAAGGGGTACTGAAGGCCATATTTTTCGAAAAAGGGATTCCACAAATGGGATTCCGTAAGTGAGATTCCATAAGTGGGAATCCGTCTTACGTCGAGTGACCCGCACATACTGCTCGAACGACTCGAATCCTGTCGAGCAAATGTGGTTTAGTGCAATTGCTCGACCGAGTGACTCGCACATACGACTCTTCGACTCATTTCAGAAAAAAGGGATAGTCGCAAACGTTTTCCAAAAAGGGATTCCCAAAGAGGGATCCCGTAAGTGGGATTCTTATGCGATTCCGTGGCATGGGATTCCATGATTTAACTTAAACATTCGAGGGTATGGAAGGGGACTGATTTTTGCCTTTTGAAGTGCTTGTTTAAGCCACTCCGAGATATTATTCAGAACTTGTCATGCAATTAGAATTTTGTCACTCAATTTCAATTTTGTTCGGAATAATTAAAAAACATCACTTTGGAGGACTTTCTATGTGAAAACATTCCGAAAACCACCAACAAACAATTAATCCATGGTCAACTGGGTTGGGCCCTGTGGTCCATAAGCTAAAAGTTAGCAACTGCTTCTTGAACCTTTTCGAAACATTTTGACTATTTCTTGAAAATTTACCCAACCGTGATCTACAAGTAAAGCACATACCATGTTCTGTATTTTCGCCATAGAAGATATAATTATGGTTTCACTCATATTTAAACCCTTTAGACGCTGATGGTATATCCCACGCCAATTCAGAACCATTAACTACTAGAGTCAATATTAATTACTGGGGAGATGATCAATCAATATTTTCAACGTGCAGCCTTGGGGCTGCGCGTTGAAAATCTTGATTGGTCAACCACAAAATTGACTCACCAACTATCTATTTTATGAATTTAGGTAGTATCACATTCCTGGCACGGACAAGCGGCCTTTCTGGTTCAAAAGGATAGAATAGTTCTGTGACTTTTCGTGAAAAACATGCAGTGCACACTAATTTATAAGGATAATTAGTTACCTCAAGCACACCCTGTAAGAATCGCAGAATCATCACGGCAGCAACATGGGATCGTATTGTAAGTGGTAGAAGCAGAAATGAAGCACAGCTGATGAGCATCCCAAATCCAACTATTCTGAAATGAAATTATAGTTTTGTCCTTTCTCTCTACAAAATCAGTTGTTTACAGAAAGAGAGAGAAATGTGAACTGAAAAATGTAACTCCACCAAACAGGCCATCGCAGCACTGCCCAGTCGATAGAACCTGTAAACATTTAAGGGAGTAACCAGTTCGGTGTTTGTGGACAAGAAGTCGTGCAAAGAGTTTAATGACATGTTGTTGTTGTCCACCCAACCGTATACAATTTTGCTATGGATTTCAAAATAGCACATGCCACCCGAGAATGTCAAACTGAATGGGTGACCGACGATTTTCTTTGCGTTATGCTGTGTTAAAGAGCCTTGGTTACTGAGAAAACACGCTAGTTTTTGTCCTCCGACATTTTAAAAAATGCCAAGGTTAACCGAAAATCAAAGGTTGCGAGCCATTGGTATGTATGCGGCTGGGATACCTCTAGATGAGCTCGCTGCTGAGTTCGGAATCACTGTGGCCACTGTTTACGGTCCCATTGGAAGGTACAGAACCACTGGATCTACTGCCGACCGACCGCGTTCAGGTCCACCAAGAGTTACGACCCCTGCAAAAATCGACACATCAGGGTGTCTCACTTACGGGATCGCTTCCTTACGGCGACGAGGACAGAAGCAATTACTCCTGGTAGAACTAACAATAGAATTAGTGCACAAACTGTCCGCAGCTAACTCGCCGAACACGGTATCCGACGTAGGCGTCCATACCACGGACCAATCCTTACCCAACGTCATCGCACCGTCAGAATGGAATGGGTGCGTCAGCGTGTTCGCTGGACTCAGTAGCGTTGGAGCACAGTTCTTTTTAGTGATGAATCACGATTTTGTCTACGGCGGTAGGTAGGGCAAGAGTGTATCGCCGACGAGGGAAACGGTTATCTGGTCTTGCATGCGGGAATGCAATCATTTCGGCGGGGGTAGTATAATGGTTTGGACAGGAATTTCCTTGCACCATCAAACGCAGTTGATCTTCGTCGATGGTAATCTGAAAAGGACAGCGGTATAGGGACGAAATTCTTAACGCTGTTGTTGTCCCTTTGTTCAACGCTAACATCGGATTGCAGTTATTCCAGCAAGACAATACCCAATGTCATGTGGCGCGTATCTGTCGTGACTTCCTTGGGGAACAGAACATCGAACTTCTTCGCTGGCCCCTACTTTCGCCAGATTTGTCGCCAATCGAGTATCTTTGGAATCAATTGGACCGTCGGGTACGACTTCGTGATCTTCAGGCGTTAGTCGATTTGCGTAATGTTCTTAGGCAGGAGTGGAACGCAATACCACAGGATAACATCCAGAGACTTATCAGGTCCATGCGCCGTCGATGTCTTGTCATCCAAGAGTCAAAGGGGTTACATACACGCTATTGACTGCATGCGTGAACTTCTCATTTCACCCCATGTCTGAATTGCGACGTCCTGACGTGACGCTGGCAACAGTAAGAACATGAAATTATGCAAATCCAAACAGGTAGACTCGAAATATGAATTTACAATAATTTGTGTGGGATTAATGTCTATAATACTAAAAACATTGCTCCTCAAAGTTTATTATACTTTCTTTTTTTGACTAGTATATTAAAATAACAGACTTTGATATCGTGTGCGGTGTTGGGAAAAGGGTTCAGCCGAAGGATTTAACAAAGATGCATGATCTCTAACTTTAAAAAGGTGATTGACATAGATCTTCTATACGCGGTGCAGATGTGTGTATGTGTGTTTGTGGGAGGGGGGGGGGGGGGATAGTGACAATTGGAAATAGAATAAAATATGAACGGCCAGTGAACGTAAGGTACAACATCAGCACCATATGATAACTCGAAGGATTCTTGATGAGTTGTGCACTGTAAAATAAAATGAATATTGAATACGAATTAAGTGTTCTTGTCGAATGCCGTCATAGCGTTAATTTTTTTCCAACAGAATGATTAATAATGCGACGTAACACCTCTTCATCTATTCATTTTGGTGTATGCGAAATAGTATTTCGGTATCTGTTGCAGTTTGCAGGGAGGGGGCTAATCACAAAATTGGGGAGGCGGCCCCCCAACGTCGTTTACATCATATTTCCCGTATCTAACGTCGAATTTTCAAAACGTGTTCAACTGTGTATTTGGGACGGTCACTTGACATCACTTCAGATATGAAATATTATGGTGGTATCTGTTGCAGTTTGTGAGATGGGTGGGGTGTTCACAAAATGGTAGGGTGTACCCTGACGTTGTTTATCTCCGGCATCTTACGTCGGATTTTCAACTTTGTGTTTGGGACAACCAGTACTGAAATATCCCTTGGTTGCAAATTCGTGCTTGAAATTTAATTTTGACGTTTTTTTTTACCCTTGGTGGGAATTTACGTCGTAACGTTTAATATCGTTCAAAAATGTTGATAAAAATGCAGCGAGACATCTTACTAGCAATGTGCTGCATTTCGAGAGGTTGTGGTGTTCACAAAAGTGGAAGGTATACCTGCAAAAAACATGAGGTAAAAACTCGAAAATGACATTAAGCCGAAAACTAAAAAATGTATCCTCTAATTTTTTTCAGCTCTACAAAATACTAATACTTCATTAAAACGCCGACGTACTTTAATTTTTTGTAACATTCACGCGAATAACGTCACCCGAAAATTCGACCGTAACTGCTGAGAATATGCCTCAATTTTAGATATGGCTTTTAATGGAAATATACTTCCAAAATTTAGATGAGAAGTCTTCATATTCGACTTGATATTAAACAGGTCAAGAAATACACGTTCATTTCAGGTTGTTTTGTATGATAGTCAAACAAAAAAAAATCCGGCTACATTACATTACACCCCGGATATCTGGTAATAGTCCTGTGGCTGAGGAGGGTCCTGTGTGCAATCATATATCCCTTAATTTTGACTCTTGATCCTTGTAGGGGAACCCTAGGAGATTGACAAAAACTTGGGTAGACATTCCAGATGTGGGGCGGAAAGGTGTAATTCAAGATGGCGTCCAAGGTGGCCGCCGTGTCATTATAACCAGTATAACTCCATGTGGAATTGTCCTAGAGTGATAAATTTCGTGTCTTTACCAAGGTTTTCGGGGTCAAGGAATCCATTAAAATCATTTGCAGGGTTTAAAAAGTACGGGATAACGGTTAAATCCAAAATGGCCGCCAATATGGCCGCCGCACCCTTTCATCTAGCCTGTCAAGGTTCAGAACTGAGCTAGAGGAATAAATTTGGTGTCTTTATATGGGTTTAGTGGTCAAGCATTTCACTCAAACCAATAAACTTGCACAAAAAAACAATGGATCATTGTTAACTTCAGTACATGTGCTCTAATTGATTATCCAACAATTCGTAAAATGATGCAACTGGATAAGATAGAGAGAGTGCCTGAGAAGTTGACTGGTGTCTAGTCACATTTCATTCGTAACAGATCAACTAATATTTACCTATTTTTTCAGGCATTGAATGAAATGGAAGGAATTCTACTGAAGAGGCGCCGCTCAGGATTCGCTGATGTCGACATCAAGAAGTGTATTATTTGTCCGATTGACACCAAAGAATCAACATGCAGCAACGCAGAGGCTCGGATGAAAGCCCTAGAGGCTGCTAGAATACGTAACGACCAGGTTGCAAGGAGGCTAGAGCAAGTCGACCAGGAACAGTTTGTCTATCACGTGAACAACAAATGTTATAAATCGTACACCCTCAAAAAGACACTGATTAAACTTGAAGAAGAGCCGGAAGAACCGGAAGGAGCTGAACTGGTCCCAAACCCATCTGCGAGCCGAGCAACCCGAGCCAAAATTGCACCACGAGCTCCTCCATCTACTACTGATATATCAGCCTCTGAAAGGAAATGTACGGTGTGTGCCAATGTAAAGCTAAAAGGAGACCGACAGAAATTCAGGATTTGTGAAGATGTACGCGCAGAAAGGTTATTAAAGGCTGTGGTATTCTTTCAAGATGAAGTATACTATCGGACAAGTGACCTGCAAGATGTTCACTCCGTCTTTGGGTCAGATATATATTGTCACACAAACTGCATCCGAAATTATCTTATCAGGTACGACCGTGCGAAAAGTAAATGTGACCCACCATCCAATAGTTTAGCAAAAAATAAATGTTTTGCAAGGTTGTTAGAGAACATTGATTTCGCATTGAAAGATGAACAAGGTTTTGCCTTAAGCGACCTCCGTAACAATGTGAATGGCTTCAGCGATTCCCAGGAAACGTTTTCGAACAGAGACATTCGACTTTTTATTGAAAGTCACTATGGCCAAGACTTGAATATTTCAAGTCCTACAGAAGCAAATAAGTGTGCCATGGTTTTCTTAAATGCCAGTCCTGCAGACATGGCTGACGTCATTCGGCCAAGCAGTCCCATCACTCAATGCGCATTAACTATTAGGCATGCTCTTTTGAACTTTAATTTTGATTTGGAAGACAAGTTTTGTGATTCCGTTGATCAGCAGGACTCCTGGGATAATATGAATATCCCAGATGAGTTACTAACTTTTTTATGTGTGTTACTAAATTATAATAGAAATGATCTTGAATGCAGCGCGGGTAGCAATAACAACTCTCCATTGAGCGATGATGACGATATCTCTTATGAAGAAACTAGTAGTTACGGCAGTGTTCATTCACCAAAACTGAGGAAACTGAAGTCAGTTTTCCAGGTTCTGTATTTCATGGTCCATAATGGTAGACGCAGGACACCACTCCACCGAAGGAATCCACGCAACATGCAAGAGCAAAACACTCAGCACTTCTCTAAACCATTTAGGAATATCAGTGAGTTACGGTGAAATTCTCCGGTATCAGACTGATTTGACAGACTTAGTTTGCACAAATGGAACTGATGATGTTCCTCTGCCAAGCCATCTTAATCCAGAGAAATTCACCACTGCCGCATTTGATAATTTTGATCACGAGGAGGCGACGCTATCGGGTCTGGGTGGTACTCATGACACTGTTTCCGTTTTATATCAGGACAAATCAGATGGTGTTCAAAGGAAGCCACGAATTTCGGAAACTGGTGTAGTTCATGGTCCAAAGTCATTTCAGAAGACACTAAAATGTCAAGAGCTAAAGGACTTCTTCAAACCAACAAAGAAGGGAGAGATACCCAGTGACTATTTAGTAAGTAACTCATCATTAAGTGAAGGGGGTAGTACGGAAGGAAAAGATCTTGCTTGGTCACT
Source organism: Pictodentalium vernedei (assembly GCA_031216915.1). Classification (NCBI taxonomy): domain Eukaryota; kingdom Metazoa; phylum Mollusca; class Scaphopoda; order Dentaliida; family Dentaliidae; genus Pictodentalium; species Pictodentalium vernedei. The sequence goes on from CM062293.1 coordinate 86,782,955, forward strand.
AGCCCGGATGAATTTGTCAAATATAGAAGAAGGCTTAATCAAACAGGACCTCGATGAACAACAAATGCCATGCTGGAGTGCCTTCAACACAGTTGCCACTGATGAGAAACTTCCTGAAAGCATCGCAGGTTTCCTGCCAACTATACCACACCCGGTCACAGAATACAACACAGTGTATACCGCTCTTAAAAATTTTCAGAACGTCTTGGGACAGCTAAGTCAGAACCACTTGGCTATAGCATGCGATGAAGGTGTCTACAGAATCGCACGAGAGATTATGTCGTGGCGCCAAGGAGAATTCAAGGACTTGACTCTTTGCCTAGGATCGTTTTATTTACTTAAGATTTACCGTGGTTGCATAGGAAAGTATCTTCGTAGTAGTGGTGCTGAGAGTATATGGATCGAAAATGAAATATTTGGTCCAAATACGACCCAGGCCGTCTTGGGAGGTTCACATTATGTTTGATCTCTAGAAGGCATGACTCTTCTTTCAGGGGCTATGGAGAGACTCCAATGGAGTGCATTCTCTGAGAAGCATGGCGTAGAGAAATATATGGAGCCGCTCAAATTGCTTAGAGCAATGCAGCAAGAGGTATCTGCAAAGAACAAGTCGAGAAATAAGGAGCTCATCAACTCTTTCCTTGGACTATCGGGAGACCTGTTCGAGGATTTCGGGGAGTTTAAAAGGGAAAGGAAGGCAGAAAGCAAAACATTCTTCTACTGGGATAGGTTTATTGAAATGGTTTGGTTGGCAAAGGACCTTGTGAGGGCTGACAGAGAAGGCGACTAGCATCTGCACCTACAATCGGTTGAAGCAGTATTGCCATATTTCGCGGTCTTTGACTCAGTCAACTATCTGCGGTGGTGTTCTCTCTACCTGGAGGACATGAAGAAGCTATCAGACACCGCACCAGTTGTCCATGACAATTTCATGGCTGGGGGTTTTGTAGTGAAACGTTCTTCCATCCCATTCTCTGCTGTTGCTGCCGACATGTGTCTGGAACAGACAATCAACCGCTCATCTAAGACAAGTAGGGGAATCATTTGCAATACGAAATGGAAAGAATTCGTAACAAGATGGAACATCATTCACCATGAATTGATGGCGGTAAATCAAACCTTTCATGAAGTCACAGGTGTACAGTTGAACAGTACAGAACTTACTGTCAATCATTCATTCAGTCATCGGCAAACACAAGAAAATGAAAGCAAAGTAGACAAGATTATCGCGTACATCCTGAACTATGAAAATCCATTCGAGGTGAAGCAAACCACTGAACTGAAACTGCATAACTTTCTCACCAGAGCTATCATGCCAGACGAGATTCAAGATAGTCTATTGTCTGTTCAAGAAACCGGTCTGAATTTATACAAGTTCAGAAAGGAGCGCCTGGTGGAGAAGACAAAACGACTGAGTGACACAATCAACAGGAACAATGTTAAGACATTCGCATGTGCCGAGGGAAAGAAAACCTCAGCCCCAAAAACGAAACAGAAGCAGGACAAGAAGGAGTTTGGTGTTGCGCAGAAGCAACTGGACACTGCCAGGGTCCGTGGGTATGATGTCCAAGAGGTTTTCACGTATGGTCTGGTCAAAACTAGTTACTTATTTAGTGATGAGGATGGACTCATGAAAAAACCGACAAAACATGAGCTTGTGAAAGAACTTGAATCAAATATTACAGCAGGTGGCTACATAGCTCCTACGCATTGGACGGATATGCCAACTGGATACATTGTCGATATTATGACTTATGTGCGAAAGCTGAAAACTTCCTCCATGAATACCTTCAGAGAATTGTGCAATCAATTGTTGAGCATGATCCTTGGGGTTTGCAAAAATGCTTCCCGCATTGACTTTATCTTCGATTAGCACATGGAAGGATCAGTGAAAGACAGCGAACGACTCAGACGAACTCAGAAACCCCCAGTCTTGTACAGTAACATCACACTAGAAAACAAATTACCAAGAGATATGGATAGTTTCTGGCCATCTGCAGCAAACAAAGTCAAACTAGAACAGCTCATGAAAGGATGCCTGATTTGGCCACTTTACTGTAGAATCCGTAGATGTTCACATTGTATTGAGTCGGATAGTGGGAGACGAAACCTCTACACAGACCCAGTCGATCAGGAATGGAATAGGAATACAACACCCAGAACTGGACTCGGACCATGAAGAGGCTGATATCCGTATCATCCCACATGCTCTTCATGCCGTCAGAAATAATTGCATGCGGATTGTAATTCCCTCTACTATTGATGTGTTCGTAGTTGCAATGTATTTCTATCATATTTTCGCAGCAAATGGATTCCGTGAACTTTGGCTCAGAGGGGGAGTTGGAGACAGGACACGATTTATCCATCTCTCCATGTAATAGCTGACAAGGTTGGAAGACCAATGTGTGAAGTCCTTCCCGCGATGCATGCACTAACTGGCTGTGACATTCCGAGCAAATTTGGCATGAAAGCTGCTGTTATCAAGGTAGAACCTGTTCTGTTCCTAAAGGACTTTGGAATGGCACAGACGAATGTGCAGGACTGTCTGCACAATGCCGAAAAATACCTGGTCCAAGTGTAAAACCGAGGAAATCATGGCATTGAAATGATGGATTGTTTACGTTACAACATGTACCATCACAGAAAGTCAATGACAATTATTGACCTTCCGCCAACCAGCTATGCTACTGAAGGTCATATTCATAGGGCATTCTATATGACCTATATGCAAGTCAACTGTTTAGGAGATTTTTCGCTAAACCCACAAGACTATGGGTTTATGATGGAAAACGAATGTCTCGTACCAATGAAATACCATCGTAATTTGCCTGAAGAAATAGCTTTAAAATGTAACTGTGTGAAAAGGCCACTCGCTCATGTCCTTGCAGAGAAACAAAAGTTCGATGCTGCATATTCTGTAAATGCCAGGCAAACAATCAGAGCAGCCAGTGCAAAAAACCCTAACGGGGTTATTCCAACTAAATAGGTGTGGTTTGTGCAAATTATAAGAAACGTAATAGTCGGAGGTTTGATGCCCACTGTTTTCCAAACTGATTAAACAGTTTTGGATTTATGAATAATGTGTACCCTAATTTTGACTCTTGATCCTCGTAGGGGACCTGTGTCCTGGTCAATTAGAGCCCCTGTACTGGAATTAACAATTATCCATTGTTGCTTCTGCAAATTGATTGGTCTGAGTGAAATCCATGACCCATAAAACCCATATGTGGACACCAAATGTATTCTTCTAGCGCAATTCTGAACCTTGACAGGCTAGATGAAAGGGTGCGGTGGCCATATTGGCGGCCATTTTGGATTTAACCGTTATCCTGTACGCTTTTAACCCTGCAAATGGTTTTAATGGATTCCTTGACCCTAAAAACCTAGGTAAAGACACGAAATTTATCACTCTAGGATAATTCCACGCCATCTTGAATTACACCTTTCTGCCCCACATCTGGAATGTCTACCCAAGTTTTTGTCAATCTCCTAGGGGTCCTCTACAAGGATCAAGAGTCAAAATTAGGGGACATATGATTGCACACAGGACCACCCTCAGCCCCCGGACTATAACCATTATACCCTATTTCGTGAGGGGAAGTTGAAAATTGTGGGCGTGATTGTCTGAAAGAGAAAAAAGGCTGCAATAATTCATTTCAATTTCGTTGAATGACTTATAATTATCCCACTCAGGAAGTTATTAGTGCGACATGGAATTTATTGCACGTCTATGCTTTTGATTTCATAAAATACTTGCCTTTTCTACAAAGTCCGAAACGAAGAATAAAATTGTTTGTATGTCCTTGAATAATACGTGTCACGTGCGCGCACTATTGAGCTTTTACAATTGTACTTTCTAGAACTGTATTTTCTAATTATGACTTTCAATAGGTTAAAATGAAGCATTAGTATTTTCAAAGAGCTGGCAATTTTCCAGTTAGCAAATTGCCAGATATTTGAAAATGCTATTGGTTCATTTTAGTCAGCTATATTAATAGGCAGAAAATACAATTGTAGAAAATACAATTGTAAATGTCTTATAGTATTGTCTTCTGGTTGATGGCCTAATACAAATTCACATAATAGTTGTACATGTAGCACATGTAACTACACTTACAAATAAATCTGTAAAAAGAGCACTGGCGTGTGATGACAATTTCCCAAACATGCAAACACACACAGCTACAAATATACTCACATTAGGAAATAAATTATCGCTGCTCACTGAGGTATTCATGTTAGAAATATGCGTCATGACCAAAGCAAAACAAGACCTTGTCCCCGTTGCTACCATGAAACCAATCGTAGACCAGATCAACATGAAATATCGCCATGGAATCGAGCAGAATCTAGGAACATTTTTAACTGAAAAACAATTTTGTGCAAATACGTAAAATAAATAGAATAAAATTTTGGATAGTCTACTGCCAGAAAAGGTAAGCAAATTGACTCAATGGTTAGAGCAATGGACTTTGAACCGAATGGTGGACGGTTCGATCCCGACCAGCGATAACTGCGTTGTGTTTTGGGGCAAGACACTTAACCCTTTCAACACTGGCGCCCTAGAAGAGATAATTTCAGTCAATGCTGTCAACGTCAAAAGAGACGAAACCATCCTGGCTTGTTGGGAGGTGCAGTAATAATTTAGTCCAACAGCTCTACCGAGATGTTGGATTAAATTATTACCGAGCATCGCTTCAGATTTTTTGCGCCTTACATCGTCTGGTTATTCCACTACCAATTTTTTCTTCACGCACAAATTTATGCACACCGAGTTGAAAGGGTCAATCCCGATTGCCAATGCAGGAGCTCTGCTGCGCTGTGTACGGAGGTGTACTGCACGTCGATGGTACTCTTGCCTTCAAACGCTGCTAACTCTGACTGTGCATAACAGGTACGGCGGAGCGTCTGATATTTGCTCACTGCTGCTTGGTGGTTCTCTCCGAGTACGCTGGCTCCCTCCAAACTTGAAACTGTGCGACACGATATGACCCTGACTGTTAACAGTGTCGGTAATTTCCAACGAATAAACAAACTGCCAGGAAAACAAACCCATATTCCCTCTCAGCATTCTCTGCAGTCGGTCTGGAAGTTCAGATTTAGGATTTTTGGTTATTTGAGAGAGTGATATTTGCACCGTTTTGCTTGGGACCAGTTTAAAATGTTATTGAGAATAGGCTTTATAATATTCTCAATGTGCACTGTAGAATATCGTTAAATATACGATAAAATATTGACAATCAGCTGCAGGGCCCGTCACTGTGAGTTTGACAGAACAGCTGTTATTATTTATTTATTTATAGGTTTAACTATACTTTAACAGCCAAGGTCATATCGTGTCGGTGATAGTTTTATGGGTGGAGGAAGACTGAGAACCCGGAGAGAACTACCGAGCAACGACGTTGCCAGCTCCCTAACATCGTAACTCCGCACTACAGCACAGGCAGGGTTAGATTGGTTGAAGACAAGCGCACCATCGACGTGCAGTACGTCTAAAAAACGGTGTCATCGTGTATGTGGACAATCATAGTGAAGTGCCTTGCCCAAGGACACAACACGGAAGTCCGAATCGATCGCTCAGACCGTAACCCATCCAAGGACTAACCGGGCTCGACGTTGCTTAACATCTGTGATGAGACGAGAACCGGTCACCGCAACGCCATCGCACCCCCTGTTATTGCTCAAAGACACAGTAAATCAGATACCAGCAAAGGGTTCCTGATTTTCAATGAGCTACCTTATGTACCCCCGGCACGGGGATGTCAAATGAACGATTTTTCAACCTGCAAATATTTACCATAATGCTACTAGGAATTTAACCAATGAAGCCTTGTTTGTGACAGTACATCGAGCTCTGTCAAATATATTGAACTGATAAAATTCCAAGTTGCATTATGGTAAAATTTTAGCTCAACATTTTTAAAATTGTGACGTCAGTGTGCACTAGAGATGAGCAATATATCGAAAAACCGAAACGATACCGATATCATGGTGATACCGAAAAATAGAACCGAACCAATCATTGAATATCGAAACCGTCTGAATTTTTCAATTTTTCCCACATTTGCTATTTTTAAGGCTTTGTTAATGCTTGATCGCAGTTGAAGGATTCCTTTTCATGAAAGAAGGGTTTGGGCAATTGTCCAGAATTCCCACTACATATCAAACGGTATATGTTCAGTTGCTTTGCAGTGATTTCTATCCAAGTCTTTTCAGCCTTAACATGCAACCAAGACTTGACTAGAAATCATTGCCTGGGTGGTATGTCCATTGTTAGCAGGACCTTCTAAAATGACACACTGAAGCACATGCTCTGAGATCACTGACTCCTGAAATAGGACTTTAATGGTTAATGTGTGTCACTGTACTGTAGATATGTTTTGTGTTGGCAACCAAAATCGAATGTTGAACACATTGGCAGTGACATTTGTAGCACTGTGAATTCCCCTTTGGGACTATAAGTAAATCTCAGTCATGTTAGGTGCCGAATACCGAATCGATACGGTGGTATGCCCCCTCCCTAAAAAACCGAAATCGATATCGAACTCAATATTCCAATATCGCCCATCTCTGGTATGCTCAAGGTTAACCCTTTGAACTCCAGTGGTATCTTCCATACCAATTCAATGGCAGCAATTAGAAGAGTCCATATTCATTATCTGGGGAAAACCCATCAATATTTTCAAAGTGCAGCCCCGAGGCTTCACGTTGAAAATACTGATTGGCCCACCCCATACATTTACTGAACAGCCATCCTATTTAATGGCGTTGACGTATCATGTTCCTGATCGGAAAAGGGGACGCTAATAACACGTTCTGGTAGGATGGGATTTGAAACACTACCCATGTCTCTCCGCAATACAGGAATGAGGTTTCCGTATCATGTGGATTTCATGTGAACAATCGTGTAGTAATGGGTGTTGAATAGTGAATAGTAATTTGTTAAATATTATCTGCTGGAGATATTTCAACTTTTTACCTCACACCAATAGTTGACGGTACTTGCAAAAAAGATGCATGAATAACTAAAAAAAATTAACTTGTGGTCTCAAAACATAGCTTTCGACTCTCTGTAGCAGGAGCTTAATGATTTCTCCAATGGGAGTGGGAGACTGGGGGTACCTTACGGTTTTGTATATTCAAATCGCAAGGCATCCGTGACAAGGGAGAGGTTGTAGTACATCACATACATACTATTTTGACGATATCTTGTAAATTAGATCGTTGTTTCCATTTAACGTTGTGAAAAACTCTGTTTTTTCTTCTCTTTTTGTTATTTTGCAATTCGAAAGTTTATGTTTTTTAATAACAAAAAAAAAAAAAAATAAAAAAATAAACCCAAAAAGGCAAAAAAATGAAAACAAAAGAACTGGAGTTTTTCTGAATAACGCTGCAGGGTTGTGGTCGTTGTGATGTGATGCTTTCTTGGGTGAACGCGGGGAAACGCCATTCTCCTACCTTTTTCTGGGGGAAGACGCCGTCCTCTTAAACTTTCGTAACCTAGAATGGCTTGATCTTCACGAATAATCATCAGAGCGAACACTTTCTCATCTTGATAGCCACACTAAATCTGTTTTTGCTGTGTGTAACTCAAAACCCCTACAATGCTCACTTCTTTTGTTTGAAAAATTTTGAATACTACATTTAGAAATTTTCCTTGAGGTAGAGCTCGGATCCTCTACTACTACAATAGGGAGGGGAACACTCTCCCCAACGACGCATCCCGCGTTGGCCATCGCTGCGCGTTGAGCGCCCGTTCCGAACGAGAGCTCAACGTGCAGCGATGACCGACACGCGGCGCGGGCCTTACCCTTATTTCTTAATTTCACAATGCATCACTGTCGTTATGTTAGGTAAAGGATTATAGCTGGAGACAATTACGCTGGTAAAAACGGTAAAGATGAATCCAGACCTATGAAGCACTTGTGTCAGTTTATAATGCATCGAAGTTGTCCAGACATAATGCCATATCTTCATAGACACAACCATTCACGTTTCCCTTCAAGTAAGCAATGCTTATTTTCCATTTTGTCACCATGGGAACCCCGGGAAGTGAGGCCGTGGTTGTTTACTGTGGTAAACAAGCACTGTTTTACTGGTTTAAATAGTACCCAGGCACCAATGCTTGGGAAGTCCTCTAAAATGGACACCATGGGAAAAACGATTTACTAAACTTGACTTTATCTCTATGTTGTGGTCATAATTAGCCATTGTGCAGAAATGTGTGACCTTAAACACCAATAAATGAATAAACAAATAAATAAATAAATAAATAAATGAATAAATAAATAAATAAATAAATAAATAAATAAATAAATAAATAAATAAATAAATAAATAAATATGTCTCACCCTATAACAGATGTCCCGAGTTCGATCCCCGTCCTGGACGTCCCGCGTTGTGTCATTGGGCAAGGCACTTTATCCCGGTTGCCTACACGTGGGCACGATGACGCCGTGTACTAAGGCGTACTGCACGTCGATGGTGCGCATGTCTTCAAGCGCTGTAACCCTGCTTGAGTGGAGCTAGAACAGAGTTAAAATGTTGAGGAGCTGACAGTTGCTCGTCGATGCTCGGTGCTTCTCTCTTGTCACGATCACGCTTAGCCATTGTGCATACGTATATGACCGTAAACACCAATAAAAAAATAAATAAATAAATGTATTGACCATAACATGTCTGAGGTTTGCGGCTCGGAGTTTATGTTGAGCTGAGAAGCGAAGCGTCGAGGTTGAAAATACGTTCCGTGACGCAAACCTCAGACCATGTTACCGTCATCTGATCACATTAACGTATATGTTCCAACAAGACACTACTCATAGCCCAAAACCTACATCGTGAAACAAGAAATGCTTATTTACTAAACTTGTGATCGTTAAAAGTTGCCTTGTTCAAGGCAACTTTTAACGATCACAGGTTCAGTGAAAAACCGCTCGTGTACCCCATCACTGCACTGGATAAATAATCAATAACCCAGATAAACTCATTCCATCTTAGTTCAAATCGTAAATCGGTTTGTAATTTAAATAACACTTCACCCAGTACACCCTCTGCTGCACGTGTGAAAAATCCATAAAAATGAAGCGGATTGCTAGTCACTTAGTCACTCCTTTGGTGAAGCAATTACGACGAAACGGGCGACGTCATTTCAAATATTTCGCGTGGTGACGTCAGACGATAACATTCGCTACTGGAGCCGTTATAAAATAAACTACGCCAGCTCTCCTCCAATTAGAGGGCGAGGATTTCACTCTTATTGAAACATAAAGATATCTGTACCTTTGTTGTAATCCTTTGTATCTGGTATTGGTGAATATATCCTAGCCATTACCACTCTATCAACGCAGAGAAGGGAGATCAACAGAAACGGTATGTACATTAAATAGTGTATTGTGACACAATCATGTAGACCACTAGCCTTTTTTTGAAACGTAGTGAAGACATCGGGCTTGTTCTAGTCTGTTCAAGTAACGGAGAAGCTTACATTATTCAGCTGACAATATCAAATTCAGTTTTCGAAGACCTCAAATCTCATTAGTATTACACGTCAGATCTTATTTTCACTGACACCTCACCCTGTCACTTGGAACGTCTGTCGTGATGTATTTTTATTTTCAAACCAGAATATCAGAATCTCTCCCACTGTGTATAAAATAACAAATGCAGCCCGTACGCATTTTACTATTTCACTTAACATAGCAGTAGACGAATTTTTATATTTCAAAATGAAACAAAATACAGCGTTTTGATTGGCTGAGAGGTACGGTGTAACGTGCAATCCACAGTGGCTTTTTTTACACCGTGTTTAACCACGGTGTAAAAACAAGAATATACAAGAGCAAGCTATATGGCTACAAAAGTACCCATTTTTAGTCCAACTGTTTACAGTGAGGGCTATAGTCATAACTTTTGTCCGTCCGTCCGTCTGTCCGTCTGACCGTCTGTTAACATTTAGAGTTTTGGTTAAAGTTTGTGGTTAAAGTTTTTTATTACTGAAGGTTCAAGTAGGTTTTTTTTTCCTGTTTAGTTGACATTTGGAGTTTTGGTTAAAGTTTGTGGTTAAAGTTTTTTATTCAACCTTCAAGTACAGGCTATACCCGGTAGTTCATGTCTGATCGTCACGAAATTTCATATGCATATTTTAGGTCATGTCTACACGAGAACGTCCCCTTTTGGTCGTGATCGGTCAACCGGTATTGCTGCCCGAGCCCAAAACCCCAAAACCATTAGCACAGTCTACAGGTCGTATTTATGAAGGGATTTCATTGCAACTTGATAGAATGCCTCTGTATAATGCCAAGATGAGAACATCCCCGTTTGGGCATGATGTGTCAACCATGATGGCTGCCCAAGCCCGAAACCCAAAAACTTTTAGCACAGTCTGCAGGTCATGTTTAATATGGAGGGATTTCATTGTAACTTTGTACGATGACTCCTGTATGATGTCTAGATGCGAACGTCCCCTTTTGGGCAACTGTGACGGGAACAGGGGCCCGAAGCCCGAAAAACTTTAGCACAGTCTACACGTCATATTTATGCAGGGATTTCATTGTAACTTGATAGGTTGACTTCATATAACATCTAGATGAGAATGCCCCCTTTTGGGCAACTGTGACGGCAACAGAGGCCTGAAGCCCGAAAATCTTTAGAATATTCCACAGGCCATAATTATGAAGGGAATTCATTGTAGCTTGGTAGGATGACTCCAAATACTGTCTAGATGAGAACGTCCCCTTTTGGGCAACTGTGACGGCAACAGAGGCCCGAAGCCCGAAAACCTTTAGCACAGTCTACTGGTCATATTTACGGAGGGATTTCATTGTCACTTGATACGTTGACTTCATATCATGTCTAGATGAGATCGTTCCCTTTTGGGCAACTGTGACGGCAACAGAGGCCCGAAGCCCGAAAACCTTTAGAATATTCCACAGGCCATAATTATGAAGGGATTGCATTGTAGCTTGGTAGGATGACTCCAAAGAATGTCTCGATCAGAACGTCCCCTTTTGGTCGCGATGATTCAGCCTTGATGGCCGCCCGAGCCCAAAAACCTTTAGCATAGTCTGTAGGTCGTATTTATGGAAGGATTTCATTGTAACTTGTTAGGTTCACTCCATATAATGCCTAGATGATGACTCCCCCTTTTGGTCGTGATTGGTCAATTGTGATGGCTACGGGCGCCCGAAAATATTGTGCACAGTCTACAGGTCATATTTATGAAGGGATTTCATTGTAACTCCGTACGATCACTCAAGATGGTGCCCAGATGAGAATGTGCCCTTTTGGTTGCGATCATTCACCCATGATGGCTGCCCGAGCCCCAAAACCTTTACCACAGTCTTCAGGCCATATGTATGAAGGGATTTCATTGTAACTTGGTACATTGACTTCATATAATGTTTAGATGAGAACAGCCCCTCTTGGACACGATTGGGCAAGTGTGACGGCTACAGGGGCCCGAAGCCCAAAAACCTTTAGCACGGTCTACAAGTCATATTTATGAAGGGATTTCATTGTACCTTGCTAGGATGACTCCAAATAATGTCTAAAAGCGAACGTCCCCTTTTGGTCGCGATCATTCAGCCTTGATGGCTACCCGAGCCACAAAACCTTTACCATACTCTATAAGTCATATTTAAGGAAGGATTTCATTGTAACTTGTTTCTACAACTTTGCTTAAAGTTTGTGGTTAAAAACCCAGACAACCCCCACCACCACCCCCCCCCCCCCCCGGCCGGGCCAATTACGCACTTTTTCTTTTGTTCTTTCATCGCAAATGCATTTTCTTGCAAAAAAAACTAAAAGTTAGTGGATAAAAACCCAGACAACCCCCACCCCACCCACCCACTCACCACCCCCCACCCCAAGGGCCAATTACGCACTTTTTCTTTTTTTTTCTTTCGTCAAAAATGCATTTTTTACAGTTTTGCTTAAAGTTTGTGTTTGTGGTTAAAAATCCACACCTCCCCCCCCCCCCCCCAGGCCAATTAGGCACTTCTTTTTTTCTTTTGTCGAAAATGCATTTCTACAGTTTTCCTTAAACTTTATGGTCAAAAACACAGACAACAACCCCCCCCCCACACCCAGGGCTAATTAGGCACATCTTTTTTTCTTTCGGCGAAAATGCATTTCTACAGTTTTCCTTCAACTTTGTGGTTAAAAACATAGACAAACATCCTCCCCACCCCTGGGCCAATTAGGCACTTCTCTTTCTTTTTTTCGTCAAAAATGCATTTTTACACTTATGCTTAAAGTTTGAGGTTAAAAACACAGACAAACACCCCCCCCCCCCCCCCCCCACACACCCTCAGTTTCAGTTAGGCATTTGTTTCTTTCTCTTTGCTCAAAATGCATTCGGAAGGATTTACACTGATCACATGTGGAAAAAATGGTCTCCCATAACAACACACCCCAACACCCACCTCCTCCTCGACCAGGGCCATTTAAAGAATATTGTTTTTTTTATATATTCCCCCCCCCCCCCCCCCATCCCCTTCGGCTGACAATTGGGCATTTTTAACCACACTGTTTACAACTAGGCTTGTAGTGATCAATTCTGTCCAACCATTCCTCCATCCCTCCCTCCCTCCCCCCGTCTGTCCATCTGTCTATCTGTTAATATTTAGACTTTCAGTTAAAGTTTGTGGTTTAAAGACACCCCCACCCCCCAATCCCAACCCTGCCACGCCAGTTAGTAGAGCTGCACGATATTCAAAATTGAATACCGGTATCGGTATTCTAAAAAATACCGCGGTATACCGGTATATCGAAACCTGTTCAGATATATGAACAAAAGTACCACAATCTAGACGCGAGGCATCACAGTCGGAACGAAATAGCATGCCTTGATGATGCGGTTCGAAAAACCTTTACCCAACGCAGACGATATTAAAATTTATTATTTTCAAAATTAGTTTATCAGATTTTCCCCAAAGATTTCAACAAAACTATATCATGTGACCCCTCATTGGAACGAGCTCAACGAGCTTGTTCCAATGAGGAGTCACATGATATAGTTTTGTTGAATTTTTTGAAAATTATTTTTTCAACTGCTGAATTTGTATATTACGAGGGCACAATCAGACGATTCCTAGGATAATGGGATAATATTATTCATTCGGGGCTACAGTTAAAAAACTCGACATCTTGACAATTAAATTGTGGGTAAATAACTAATGACGATAAACCGATATTTTTTGTAATTACACCGGTATTCAATCGATATTGGTTTCAGTACCGGTATATATCAGTTTATCGATATACCGTGCAGCCCTACCAGTTAGGCATTTCTTTTTTCTTTCCTCAAAAAGGCATTCTTAATGATTTTGAGTGACTACACGCTGAACAAAGACTAACCTACCCCCTCCTCCTGAAACACACTCTCCTCCCAGTATTAAGTAGCCAACTTTCTTATTTGCTCCAAAACTGTATTCTGAAGTATTTACATTGCATACATGTGGGAAATGTATTTTTAATCCTATGACACCCTACCATCCCACATTTCAACCACACATTTTCAGTTTCTCAAACTAATCTTCACTGCAGTCTGGAAATATTATACAGAAAAATCCCTTTGCTTTGCGTGCATATACGTCTATCATTTTCTTGTACTATGCATATTAGTAAAAGGGTACATATTTCAGTTGAAAATTTACAAAAAATAAATGCATTTTCTCCTCATTGTGTGTTTCTTCTCTTTTGTCACCTATAAAAAAATGTCACTTATTTCATTAATAATAATTTGTTTCTTTTCAGGATACTCAAAAGTCATGGTTTTGCACTTTTATTGTTATAGGATTTCAGTGGTGTCATCCATGAGATACTAATGCTTTCTTCTTTTTGTTCTGCTAATTTCAGATCCAATTCTGCATTAATAGTTCATGCATATTACCAGTTTAACAACATTACTAATTGTTTTTCCTGTTTTCATCACTAGGTGATTGGTTACAGTTACTGCCCTTTGTTGGACAAAATTATTATAAATAACAAGAATGTCTTCTCAATAAATATCTCAAGACACCAGTTTTGTTGTCGAAAAAAAATGAGTCACTTCAAAATGTTAATAATGCCTTATCGATTATGGAGACTCGTGTGCAATCAGCATTATATCTTTATCATATGGAAAAAAATTCTGAAATGGGTAAAACTGAACTCATCTCTGGCTTGAAAAAAATGAAACGAAAACTTCAGCAAGCAAAGTGTAACTTTCAACAATGTACACAGTTATTTGAAGAGGAAATGAAAAAAAAAACAAATAAAGAACTGGAAGAAAGTAAGGAAACATGTTTCAACTTTAAAAGAGAGTATGATTCATTACTTTTACAATCAACTGATCTATTTAGTGATGAGGATTTTACTGGAGACTCTCAAGATACCAGTAAATTATTAGTGAAGGAAGAGGAAAAACAGAAAACAACTGCAGCTGACAACCTACCTTCATGTTCATTACCTTTAAGTTCAAGTGATGGGAAGCAGGAAAGCAGTCCTTCATCTAAGAAACAAAAACTTGCTTTCCAGTGCAGGATTGACTTCAACACATGGAAATCCTCAAGACTGCTTTGCACTTCAATTTCATTTTGCTGTTCTCAATATCAGTTATATTGTATTCATATACATTTTTATTATATGACTCGTCCGTTTTGTTCACTTTAAAACATTTGATATTTTGCTTTCATATTAATCAATGATAAATAAACCCTTCCGTCAATTTCATTGGTCAATTTCAAAACTAGACAATTTGATTGGTTGAACAAAATACAACTGGGCCATATTTTCATAATTTGCATAATTAGGGTTGAAAGATTTCATTGGTCAATTTCAAATACGGATAGTTTGATTGGCTAAACAAAATACAACTGGGTCACATTTGCATAATTTGAGTAGGGAAAATTTACATTATTTGTCCTATTTAGGTTGGGTTATATTGCATTAACCCTTTACCTAACATAACGACCAAAACCGGCCAGTGCTATACGAAAAATGTTCATCTTTTGCTTACAAAACATAGGTTATGACCCCCTCATTGGAACGAGCGCATCGCGCTCGTTCCAGTGAGGGGTCATAACTTATGTTTTGGAAGCAAAAAATGAAATTTTTTATTGATATGATGACGTCTGCAACACATGTTAGGTAAAGGGTTAAAACGTCATACTAAGTCGTTAATTTGTGCATAGGTGTGTCATATGGTAAACAGAATATGAAATAAGTGTTTTTCTGATATAATATTTATGAAACCCGTCCGAATTTTCCGTTTGGGCTCGCCAGAGGCTCGCCAAAACGGAAAATTCTTAGACTCGTTTCATAAATATTATATGAGAAAAACACTCATTCCGTATCCTCTATATAAAGGATGAAAATAATGAAATAAAATTTATTTTCCAGATTCTTTCCAAAAGAAGTGTATTTGTGAGTATGTGTAATACCTTCTACTTTACTATGATGTTGGGTCAGTTCTTCGATGATTGTTATTGCACTTTGCATCCTTGAAAAGAAAGGAAGACTTGCTGGATTTTGTTCAATTCTTCATTCATTGACTGATACACTGTTTTCAATGTACTGTTATGTTTTTACATTTCTTTTTTTTTCCACATCACTGCTGTTTCAGTATCTCTTTCCATCAGGCTAATATTCGCAAGTCATTCAGCCGATTTAACCACGTTTTATGAAGGCAGTGTTCTTATCCTCTTCCATACTTCATTCAGCTTTTCTGTGGTTAGTATTAATGATCTATGTTTTTCACATGATGCACCAGTTTTGGAGAATTTGTGGTATTTCCTTAAAATTTATATTGGTACAATCCATCTTTTCAACATCTCTTATGAATATGACTGCATCTAACTTCTAGAGACAGTCTCTTTAAGTTTTGAGAAATGTTTATTCAGCTGAAGTTGAATTTTCTGCAGGCTATTTATAACCTTAGAGGAGAATGCCCAAGTTGGTAAAGGAACAAAGCACTGCAGTTGCTTGCACAAGTCCATAATGGAACAAAATTAAAATCATGATGTCTTTATTTCTGAAGAATAGAGATTACTTTCTTCAAAAAGTAATGTGTGATCAAAAGTTTAATTTCTACTGAATACTTGGGAAAATTTTAGTATTTTGTGACAGTGGAAAAAAAATCCTATTTCTGGTTTACTCTTTGAGGGATGTGCATTTTATTCAGTTTAAACTATCCAATGGTAATTCTACCTCTCTTAATATAAGTGTTTGAAATTGCAAACCATTACTCATCATCTGAAATCAACAATTTCCTCTTGTTATCCCCCAACAACAAAGTTATGGCAGCTGTATAGTAACAGGCTCTGTCCATCCGTTCCTTCATAACACCCCTTGTAGCCACAATAGACTTCAAGTCTTTCAACCTATCCTCACCAAATTTGGTATTTTTGTTGAAAAGACCATGCAGCCTATTCATTTTCAAAGCCAGACTCAAAAGGTAAAGGTCACAGCTTGAAACATGTGGGCTTGATAGGAGATACTCCGCTTTGCAGTACTGTTGTGAAATTTTTGTTGTTGTAACATACTGTTTCAGTCATTTCTGTTACATGTTTGCTAATGTCTTTTTCATCTTCTCTAAGATTTACACATACTTTCATCATTTTCTTTCAGATTCATACTGGACAACCATGATGACAAGTTTATTTCTTGGTAACAAAGGTGCGCATATTTACAATGGCAATTCAAAGGGATCTTTTCATTGTGGAAAATGCATTAAAAAATACTCATCACAAGTTACACTTAGCTAACATAAGTGTCCATATTGTAAAAAATGCCTTTCAATTTATTCATCATATCAAAAATATTTGCTACATGGATGTTTGAAACAGCAAAGCACTGCAGTTCAAAAGCAAACTGAAACCAAACAACACACAAATATTGATAAAATAAGCCAACATGATGGTAATTTACAATGTTCTAAATGTTTGAAACAATATATATCCATTAAAAGGCTCAATCATCATAATTGCCCGCACTGTCATGTTTGCTGTGTCACACTCTCTTCATTCCAGAAATTTTGTCACCACCAGTGTAAGCAAAAACTAGAAGAATGTTCATATACTTGTAATAACTGCAAGCGGAGTTACAAAACTGATTTCAGACTTCAAAAATATAATTGTTGTTTCTGCTGTCAATGTAAACATTTGTTTCCATCAGTTTTCCATTTCAGACTACTCAGAAACCATAACTGTGTTGCAATATCACCAAACTTTGTTCAGCATTCGCCTAACTCTGCTACCACTTCAAAATAGAGTGCATCTAGCCTTGTTTAGCATTTTTCCAACACTGCTACAACTTCAAAACCGAATGCATTTAACTTTCTTCAGCCATCGCCTAGCACTGCCACTACTTCATAACAGAGTTCATCTGAGTTTGTTCAGCAATCGCCTAACACTTCTACCACTTCAAAACGGAGTGCATCTAACTTTGTTGAGCATTTTCAAAATAGAGTGCATCTATCTTTGTTCAGCATTTTTCCAACACTGCTACAACTTCAAAACCTAATGTTATTGAGCATTCGCCCATCACTGCTACCACTTCAAAACAGAGCGCATCTTCAAAACTGGCTACATTGGTTGGCGATATAGGAACATACATACCCGACGATATCATAATAAATGCATACGAATTGATGAAAAACCATCCAAACTCTCATCACTTCCATATTGGTCATATAATGCCAAGTGAAGTTTCCTTTCTTCTGCATGAGTTTGGACAAAAGCAGATATCAACTACTACAATTGTGCCACAGGATAAATGCTCTATAACAATCCATCCTGTTCATGAACACTGGGTAACCACATACTATGACCCAAAATCAAAGAAGGTAAATATCTGTGACTCATTGTGGTGTAGGTATCATTTTGACAATTCCACTTTTACAACGACAGATCCAACTTATATGTGGTCTTTCCAATGATAAAATTCATTATCTGCCTGTAACACAGCAGGGAAGTGATCCAGTATGCAGACCATTTTCTGTAGCATTTGCATTTGCATTACTCTTAAACAATAACTCAGCTGAAGAGAGGTATGATGTTACACAAATGCGAACTCATCTAAAGTATTGTATGCAGCAACAACAGATCTTACCATTTCCCCAGTTAAGTACTCTTTGCCACTTCACCAAAAAAAATGCAAATTGCGAAATTATTGCAGGATCTCGCAGAAATCCAATATCTTTGAAGAAAACAACAAATTCTTCCTTCAAAACAAGTGAATCTAATTTTAAAGCCATTATGCTACCCAGAAAGGAGAGTGAAAAAGTACAGAAATACAAAGCAATGAAACTGATTAGTACAAAAAGCAGATGTTCGGATGACCTTCCTACAAAACACGAAGTTGCCCATGAAAATAACAGAAAGAATGAACTCAGTCTTATCAAATTACCTTTTTTATTAAAAGATACTGTGGCCATAAGTGAAAGGAAAAGGCTGACAAAGGAAAAAGCCAATTGTTCAAAGCACAGACCCTTAGCTGTTAGAAGCACTGAAGAAAATAATCAGGCTGATAGTCATAAATCTTACCATCATATATACATGAGGGAATACATGAGAGAAATACGGATGAATATTGAAAAAATTGGGAAACACATCAAAGAAGATAGACTTAGTAGTAGTGTTTTGTGTTCAAGTACTACAGAAAATGAAAGGGGGAGGGATAAACTTAGAAGAAGGAAGTCAAGACAGAGTGAATAAGTTCGTAAGAGAGAAAGACTAACTGAGAAAACTTCTAAATGTAAATCACGCAGCAATGAAGAATATAGGGAAAATGAAAAACAACAGGATCAAATTAAGAGAAAACAATCAAGAAAAGATGAAAGGAGAGAAAAGGAGAAAATAGCAGAGTGATTATCAAAGCGTAGGAAACGCATAAATGTTGTTCTACGAGACCAAGAAAGGGAAAAAGACAAACATTATAGGAAAGATTTGAGAAAGAATAGATTTTTACGTCAAAAAGAGAAAGACATGGAGAAAATGCTGAAGAGTAAGGCGAGAATGGATGAAGCTAAGAGAAATATTGAAAGAGAACGTGATAAAAGATATAGAGATTTATTGAGGCAAGATGAACAAATATTAGAAAGAGAAAGAAAATTTGGTAGGATTTCAAAAATAAAAATAAGAATGGATGAAATCATACATGCAAAAACAAAAAACACTGATATATTGTCAAAAAGAAAGAGAAGGTTATGTCCTCAGTTAAGAGCTGTAGACACAATGAATAATTCTACTGCACGAAAAAAGGCTCGTCTGGACCCATATATCAGGCAGAGGGATAATCGGATCAGTAAAAATCAAAAACGTAAAGCTAGGAAAAACCAAGATTATAAACAGCATGAACAATTTTATACAGAAAATGTTCTAACTGAAGAAATTGAAGAGCTTATTAGTAATTTTAAAAACAGTGTAAGCAAAGGCCCAGAATATTTGTGTACTTTGTGACCAAACATGGTATAAACACAGTGTAGTTTGTGTGAGCAATGCTATAATTGCAGATAGTGAAATAGAATCCAATAGTTTAACAGGAATGATTAGCGTGGAGTTGAAGGAATGAATTTGCCATACTTGCCTGAATTATGTCAAAACTGGAAGATGCCTTCCATGTGCAAATGCAAATCTTATGTCTGTCCCAGTTAAACCACCAGAATTAGATTTATCTCCTTTAGAAGAATGCCTTGTGACTCAGCGTATACCATTTATGCAGATTTGTGAACTGCCTCGAGGTGGCCAGCTTCGTATTCTAGGTAATGTTGTTAAGGTCCCAGCAGATGTGAATACCACAATTACAAGGTTACCTAGAAGATTAAATAAAACATTGACCATTCCTGTTAAATTGAAAAGAAAATTATCATTTTCATCACACACAAATTATGAAAATATTCGTCCAGCAAAAGTGGATAATGCTGCCAAATGGTTGGCTGACAAAAGTACCCTACAAGAAAAAATTACCATTAATATGGATTGGGAAAATGAAATTTTGACCAGAAGTGTTTCTTGGAATCAACAGAACACAGAGGATAGTGATGTTGAGAATGATGTGGAAAGTAACTCTGTGAGTTCTGACTCATGGACAGAAAGAGACGAGTGCAATGAAGATTTATCTACCAATTATACTCTGTTGCACCCCATTGATTTTGATGATGATGGATCTCATATTCTCTGCATTGCTCCAGCTGAAGGTCATATTCCACTGGGAATATATCAAAATCATGAATCTGAGTTTCTTTCATTTCCAACTATTTACTGTGGACAACATAGGCCATTAAATAAAGAACGATTGACGCCAGTTTATTACAGAACAATCTGCAAGTCGGAGTTACGGTGCAGAGACAGAAGAGCAGCTGAACATATACCAAGCATCTTTCATGAATTGAGAAAACTTCAGATAAAACAAATTCAGGACAAGGTATCAATTTGTATGCGGAAATGCACCACACAAGGCATGACTATAAGAGCTCGTGATTTAAAAGCTGAAAGAGCAACTGAAAATCTTGTAAAACTGAATGAAGGATATCGAGTATTCAGGACTTTAAGATCTTCTCCTTCATATTGGGAAGCAGGCAAAAAGAATCTTTTTGCAATGATAAGGCAACTTGGTATACCAACTTGCTTTTCTTCATTTTCTGCAGCGGACACTCAGTGGATTGATATGCTACAGATGTTAAGAAAGATTATAGATGAAGTAATAAACACAGAAGAGGAGATCAAACGTTTTACGTGGGAAAAGCGATGAAATTTTGCGAAGAAGAATCCTGTTATTTGTGCAAGACATTTTGAACACAGATCACAGTCATTTGTGCAAAACTTTGTAAAGCACAGTTTAGCACCATTGGGACATATTATTGAACACCATTATCATAGAGTAGAATTTCAGCACAGGGGTTCGCCTCACATTCACATGTTTATGTGGTTTAAAGATGCCCCAAAGTATGGAATATCTGCTGAAAAAGAAATTACTGATTTTGTAGATAGATTTGTCTGTTGTGAGCAAAATGAAAGCATTGGAGAGCTAATTACTCGACAGTTGCATAGACATTCCAAAACATGTAGAAAGAAGGGAAGAAAAGTGTGCAGGTTTGGATTTCCTATTCCTCCTATGCCAGAGACCAGAATCCTTTAACCTTTACCAGAACCATTGACGGATTTGGAAAAACGCAAAGCAAATTTGAATCAAATTCAAGGTATTTTGCAAAATATGAGGGATTGTATAGACATGACATTTGAGGAATTTTTGTCAGAACTCAATATGAGCCAAGAAGATTATATACTTGCCATTTGTTCTGGGTTAAAGAAGGAAAAATTGTTTTTGAAAAGTCTAACCTGCAGATATTCGTGTAAATTCCTTTAATATAGCAGCACTGAAAGCCTGGGAAGCCAATATGGACCTCCAGTTTGTTTTGGATCCTTATGCTGTTGCAGTGTGCATAGTATCATATATAACAAAAGGCCAGCCTGGAATGTCCAGTTTAATGGAAAGAGCTTGCAAAGAATCCCGAGAAGGACACCAGACATTAAGGGACCAGGTACGCCATATTGGAAATAAATTTCTAAATCATGTAGAAATTAGTGCTCAGGAAGCAGTCTACCTTACTTTACAACTACCATTACAGAGATCATCTACAGACTTTGAATTCATCAATACTTCACCCCCAGAAAAAGACCATTTTTACTGAAAAGCATGGATGCATTAATGGAACTAACTGATAATTCCACCAATATTAGTTGTGATAACCTCATTAAAATATATGCTAGGAGACCTGCATCATTAGAAATCTTTTGTCTTGCCAACAAAAAAGTAAAAGTCTTCTTCACACAGAGATGACTATTTGCCAGAAGAAGAATATGAAGTGAATTTGGATGATGGTCGATTCAGTGAGATGAACAGACCAGATGACTTTATACCCAATGATGAGTCACAAAATGACCAAAGACAATTTTATCTTAAAAATGCGCCAACTTTGATCAAGCGGACATGTCCCAAAATTATTAGATATGTTCGATTCCATAGATGGGATGATTCCGAGAATCATTTTAGGGAGTCATTGATGCTCTTCCTTTCTTGGAGAAAAGAAGATGAAATTGAAACAAATAATGAAATATTTGAAGAGACTTACAATGATTTCAAGGAATCTATAGATTTAAAATACAAGGAATATAATCACCATTGTGAAGAGCTGGATGAAGCTATGGAATGTCTTGAAAATAACCTTTGTGAAGGACCAGAATGGAATGAAATAGCCCCTGTTACTCAAACAATTAAGGCAATTGATGAAGAGGAATATGTTGAAATAAATAAAACTTTCTCATGTCTCCGTCCTGGATCACAGACTCAATTTCAAAATTATGATTTGGCTTTAGACATGGGTTTGGCTGTATCAACATGTGAGCAGCAGGAAATAATAAAAAGACGGATCTCGGATGATGAATACAGCAAACTGGTCCATTCACTTGAGAAGAGGCAGAGGGGATTTTTCATGAATGTTTTATACTGGATGAAGACAAAAGAAGAACCAGTTAATATTTTTCTTAGTGGTGGTGCTGGAGTTGGAAAAAAGGTTCCTGATAAAGTGCTTGTATCAAGGTCTTGTACAGCATTTCAATTCAGAAGTAGCATCTACACCTGATGACTTGAGTGTTCTGTTGACAGCTCCGACAGGGAAAGCAGCTTTCAATATTTCTGGTAATACCATTCCCAGTTCTTTCCAAATTCCCGCCAACCAACGCCTTGTGTATAAGAAACTAGATAGTAATAGACTGAATACTATTAGATGCAAATACCATAAATTGAGAGTGGTTATTATTGATGAAGTATCTATGGTTGGAAATATGATGTTTAAATTCATAAATTTGAGATTACAAGAAATTACAGGCTGTAAGGATCCATTTGATGGAATTTCTATCATTGCCCTGGAAGATTTGTTCCAACTGAAACCAGTGTTCGATGGTTGGATTTTTGAAAATCTTAAGGATGACTATGGATCTTTGGCTACAAATTTTTGGAAAGAGCTGTTTGAATTTTTTGAATTGAAGAAAATAATACGTCAAAAGGACGATAAGCATTTTGCAGAGATTTTAAATAGACTTCCTGAAGGGCAACAGACGACTGCAGATATCAACTTTTTAAGGAAAAGATTGCTGAAGTGTTCTGCTTCTGCATATCCTTTAGAAGCTCCTCACCTTTTTTATGGAAACACTCCAGTGAATGACCATAACAGTAGAGTATACAGTAAAAGTAACACTGAAAAGGTTTTAATGAAAGCCATTGATGCTGTCATTGGTGATGTTGATTCAGCAGATAGCACCTCCATAAAAGCCATATTTTATCATACAAGGATAAACCCGGTAAAATCAGGAATTTTACATATCAGTTACCGGCTGCTGTTGAACAGAGATATGATGTTACAATAAACCTAGATACCCAAGATGGTATCGCAAATTGTGCAGCTTGCTAAATAAAATATTTGGACCATTCTGTTATTAATACAAGTAGGCCTAGTGTAATATGGGTTGAGTTTGAGGAGAAAGAAATTGGAGAAAACTGGAGAGAAAAACATATTCATCTATACCGAGATGGGATTTCATCCAATTGGACCCCTGTATTACAAGTATCTCGTCAATGTAATCCTGGACGTTACAAAAAAGTGCATGTGTTAAGAAAACAATTTCCATTGAGACCATCTGGGGCCAAAACTCTTTGCAGATGTCAGAGAGATACACTTGAAACTGCTGTAATGGATTTTGGGACACCATGCACAATACCACACATCCACTATGTTGGGCTTAGTCGAGTAAAAAATATGTCCAACCTTCATATTTTGAATCTGAATGAGAAGAAAATAAAAGTTGATCTTGGAGTAAAGAATGAAATGGAAAGACTGAGAATGAAAGCCACCATCAGTCCATGCATCCAGTTTATGTGTAACCTGCCAACTTCATCTTTTAAAATAATTTTCCACAATGTCAGATCTCTCAGGCTGCACTTCAAAGATATAAAAAATGACTAAATTTCAAATCGTCTGACATCAACATGTTTACAGAGACTAAACTCCAATATCAGGATATTGAAAATGAGAATCAATTGCCATCTTTTCTTTTATTGAGAAATGATTATCCATCCAAAAATACAAGATGTACTGTTTATGGTACCGCAGTATATTGTAAAGAACCATCCAGTGTACACACCTGTAAATATTATGGTCAAGATAACATTGAAATAACTGTCTTATTACTTAATGAACCAAGACAGACTTGGAAATAATTGCAGTGTGCAGATCTCCAAACACACCTATTGAAAACTTCATTTCAGTGTTCTGTACACTTTTCAACAAATTGCTTTCACAGTATACGCCTACTATTGTTTTAGGTGATTTCAATGTGGACCTGATGAACAGCAACTCTCAAATCCGTCAACTCAATGAATGCCTCATAACAAGGTTTAAACTTAAGCAAGTAATTAAAGAATATACAACAGACAGAAAAACACTGATAGATCACAATTATACCAACCTTCATGAAAGTTCTTTCTTATCTGGTGTTTTGGAAAGCTACTATAGTGATCATAAACCCATTTGGATTGCGCTCCATTAAAGTTTATTTTTGACTTTAACCGTTTCACTGATTAATTACAGGCATTAATATGTGTACACAGGTGTACACTATGGAAAAAAAAAACAATAACATTTGTGATCATGGAGAAATCTGATTTACAATAGCAGGAAAATAATTATTTGAATGAAGATGTTCATTACTGTTCTTTTTTTTTTAAATTTCTGTTCTCTTTTCAATCAAATTACGTCTTGGCAGCATTCAGTGGTCATGACCTTATTGGACATGGAAGCTGGGACAATATCAAAAAACAGAGAGCATCTGTGAAAGGATTAATAGTTCAAAAAGCTTCTACAACAGAGAAACAGAGATCTAACTTCGATTGTGTCCATTGCATGTAATTTTTGCATCTTATTGAAATGGTTGGACAATCAATAAAAAACATCTATTTTTACTGCAAATCATCCATGCTACTCGATCAAATATGCTTTTTCGAAGCTGCATAAATTGATGTCACAAAAAATTTGGTGAAGCAAAAAAAAAAAAACAGAAATTTTACTGAAAAGAGATTTTGTTAGAAGTTCTATTCATCTTGACTGTGAACTTTTCTGGCTGCGGATGTGGTAAACATGACACCGTAGTGAGAGGCACAAATGGAATGCCTCACTTGAAAAGACTTCTGGATGGTACCTGAGAGTATAAACCTGTTTGCTGATGTGAAATACAACTCTTCAATGTAGGTGGAAGCATCCCATGCTTATTTAGGGATAACAGTTGTGTGAAATAGGAAGAAAGGCAAATGGGTAGGTTGTTTATATTGATACAACAAATTATCTTCCAGATAGAAAAGAGATAAGTTCACACAACTCTTTTGAATGATCAACTTAAAGAGACTCTCTCATATTTTTGTTTTTTTATTTTTTGCTTCAAGATGAGCCCACCTAAGTATTTTTTATTTTTAGCTCAACTTTGCTGAAGCCAAATTTGTTAGCTCAACTTTGGCGAAGCCAAATTTGAGGTATTGTCATGACCCTCCGTCCGTCCGTCCGTCTGTCGCACCGTCAACACGGCTCGGGCTAGAGGCCGTATTTATGGGCAGATCTTTACGCAACTTCTTGGGTACCTTTGTTATCACCATGGTACGAGAACGAGTGTTTTGGGGTCTGGTCCGTAATTTAAGATGGCCATTGGCAGCCATTTTTTACAAAATTAGGTGCAATCAGGTTTTTTGTTTTGCACAGAACTTCCACATGAAAGCTCCGTTTTGAATAATGTTTTGTATGAATGTTTAGTACCATGGGATACATAACATATAATACAGGTTTTTTCTCTTGCGTAAATTATGCAAATTAGACAAACTTTGATTTATTTAGTGTTACTTTCAGCACTCTAAGTGCAAATGTCAATACGGCTCTGGCTAGAGGCCGTATTTATGAACCGATCTTTACAAAACTTCTTGGGTACCTTTGTTTTCACTGTGGGATGAGAACGAGTGTTTCGGGGTCCGGTCTGAAATTCAAGATGGCCGCTGGCAGCCATTTTGTACAATATTAGGGGCAATCAGATTTTTGCGCAGAACTTCCATATGAAAGCTCTGATTTGAAAAAAAAAATGTGTGAATGTTTACTAACATGGGATGCGTCCCATATAGTACTTATGTCCTATTCCTTAGACCATTGCAGTCACCTTGTAATTGATTTACTATGGTTGACGTGGTCACAACAAAACTCCTTTTTATCTTATTCATTATTGTTGTCATGGTCACAACAAATACTGATTCCTGTCATATTCATCATTGTTGACCTGGTCACAGCAAATACTAATTCCTGTCATATTCAAAGTTCAGCTACAGTGTCATTGACACTTTCATTTATATATTGAATTCAATTTTGCAGTTTTCTGATAAAAAAAAGATTTATACTGAATATCAAGCTCAAAATGTTTTAATTAAAACATTCTCGTAATCTCAGACATATGAAATATGTAATGTGCTTGCTCAACTGTACTTAGGATGAGTTTATCTTGATCAGAGCAAATTATGTTAGCGTCTCTTTAATTAGAATTTTTCTCATCTATGTTTTAGGTTAAGAGAATGATGTTATTTATTTTGGTGACTTTTCTTCTGTTTTATAGCATAGATGAAACTTAACGTATTTGCAACCATTATCTTGAAGTATCAGCATTATGACATTTTATTTTTGCTTGTAATTTACCCATCTCAGATGTAACTCTACTGAGGACAATAGCAGTGACACCTCATTGTTGGATCATAATTGTGATATTTTGTTATCAAATAATTAATTGTCACCGAGAAAGACAGTGGAAAAATAGATCAAATTTTTTTCATTCTTTTTAGCAGGAAATCAGGTGCAGACAATAAAGATATTTAGTATATTTATCTATTTCCTAATCAACAGAGCTATATAGCTGATGATCTAATTACAAATTTTGTTGACATTTTCAGAAAACAATTAATTTTATACTTTCTTTCAGAAAGATGAAAAAAAACTAGAAAATTTTTCTTGTCCCTTTTTACCAAAATTCTTTTTCAGTAGTATTATAATAGAAGATTTCAGAAAGAGAATGTTTTATGTACTGTATCTTTAACCCTTTACCTAACACAAGTTGAAGCCAACACTACAAATTATTTCTATGAAACATCATATTTTTTCATTTTTCTTTTTTTACTTCTAACCATTGCATATTAATCCTTATTGGAACATGCTCATCAAGCTTGTGTTCTATTAATAGGTCAGGAGCATGAGGTATGTATTGGGGTAGAAAAAACAAAAAATAAAATTTGAATAGCAAATTGTGTATATCACGAGTGTTGATATGGCAGATTCGTCAGGTAAAAAGTTAACAAAAAACAGCACAGACCATTTTGTGTCTCAGCATTGTCATTGCTGGGACAGTCGGGCTCTATGCGTGACATCACTCTAGTTAATTATTAATTCATATCTTGTGCTCGGTTATGTTAGAACAAAAATAAAAATACAGGAAATTTAATATTTATGTGCAATAAAATATTACAGATATGGATGTCATTGGAACTGGCTCATTGAGCCAGTTCCAATGACATCCATATTTGTTTGGTTTTATTTAAGAAACTTGCAAGTACAAATTTTCTGTCAGTTTTTGTCCACAATGTAGGTTATAGTATTAAGTACACCAAAAGTCTTGGAAATAAATCTGGTATCCTTGTGTTTTCCATGGTGTATGGGAATTTACACCAGTTTGGGAACTCATACACCCTTCGGTTTGGCCTCAGGGTGTATGAGTTCCCAAATCGGTGTAAATTCCCATACACCATGGAAAACACAAGGATAACTAATAATATTCATATATGAACTTGTGATAGGAGGGGCGCTCTGGCTCAGTGGTTACGGCTTGGACTTCAAATCGAAAGGTTCACGGTTCGATCCCCTTCAGCGGGTAACTGCGTTGTGTCCTTGAGCAAGGTACTTCATCATGATTTCCCACATGGGGCACGGTGGCGCTGTGTACTTAGGCGTACTGTATGTCGATGGTGAACTTGTCTTCAACAAATGTTAACCCTGCTTGTGCGGAGTTCGTACCTTGGGGAGTCTGACAGTTGTTTGCTAGGCTTCCTCCACCCATAAAACTTTCCTACAGGAGGTGGCCCTGGCTGTTGAAAGTGTCGGTTAACCCCAATAAGAAAAAACATAAATAGCACTCGTAATACTGATTTGGTAGTGCTTGTTTACTGTGGTAACCAAGCTCTGTTTCAGTGGTAAAGTAGGACCCAGTCACTAATGCTTGGGGTAGCGTCCTCTAAAATAGGCAACATGGGGTATAAATAATTGACTGACCTTCACTTTATTTCCACGTTGTGGTCACGATTAGCCATTGTGCAGAAGCATGTGACCTTAAACACAAATAAATAAATAAATACTGATTTGGTTTCCTATGTCACTGAAAACCTATGGCACTAACCCGCAAAGTGGTGACCAATTTTTTTTCTCGAAGGAATGTGTAAAAGTAACATCTAATTACGAAGAAGTTTACTGGACGTCTGGCAGCCTTGAGCATTTTGAAATATCCACGTTTAATGTGACATCGTCATTTGGCGGACTGGAATGTTTGACTGCGGGTAATACAACATTTTTGGCGCATACCAGGGGTTGCATCCGAACCTATATACATTTTAAGGGATGTTTGGGGCGTTTGGTGATTCATTAGTGCTATTCATTGCTGGTGTATCTACTAACATTATTTGTTCTCTGCAACACTCTAGTGTGACGTTGCAAGAACAGAAAAATACGCACACCATTTTAACAGCATTACATTTGCATCTATTTGTACAACATGACCTCGAGTTGACAGTGCTGAATGTCAAAGAATTTGGATGCATCTTTTTGTATGAGAAATAGACGAAACGAACAACACCAACTGATAGTCAATAGTCTCTGATAATTCATATTTTTTAAGTTGCGGGAGCCGACTGTGTTGCGACTGGGTCCTGTTATTTGCTTGAGTTAACAAAACAGCCAGAGAATGGGCACTAAGCTTTCCATTCTGGGATACAATGTCAGCATCGAAATTATCTACCAATACCTGTATTAGCCCATCGTTAAAACTAGATATTGGTGTGAAGTCAACGTTGCGAGCTACCGATTTCATGAAACGCAACAATTTACCATAGGATGATGTTACTCAAAAGTCATGCATTTTGAGTACTTTAGAATCCATCACTTAGGCAGCAAGGCCAATTTGCACTGTTGTTGGTATTCCACGTACCAGTGATGTTACAAATTTGCCATTCAACATCACGGGTAGGGTGTGGTCAAATTGCGATGACCAGCTACCCAGAAAAGCCAACAACGTCCCGCTTGAAAATTCTGATATTTTGTCGAAGTTGAGCTTGAGATCATAAGTGTTTCTATCTGTATCCATATCCTTTATTTCGGAGCATACACTTTTCTTCGAAACTTTCGTTGCGCTTTCGGCGTCACACTCATCTGGACCCTGCGTCATACATAAATCCGATTCAGCTCTCGATCTTTCCGCTAAAATCGCGGTTATCCCTTGTGAGGAAAGGACTAAAATGTCGTTGACGTACTTTTCAGCAAGCTTGGCAACAAAAGCTTGACGGAAAATACAAGTACTCCCCACTCACCATACCATTTGAACAAGTCGACCAAATTCCAAGTAAGAGATTGATCATTGGTGAACTGCTTTTCCGCGAACGCAGCAGATCTTGGACTCTAAATTTAGATCTACAGACGGAGTGATAACGAGTGTCTGCCGCATGCAAATCACTCATAGCACCTAGAACCCTTAACCTAACCTTTTCCCCGCATTTATCTTTTCGATTGTCACAAACACAGGGTATCTCTTCCTTTAGGGATGAACTACTGATGGTTGCAGGATTCACTACTTGATGGAAAATATAAGCCTATATCCATCTTGCCAGGTTTTCAAACACAAAATAGACATAAAGTATGCCTGACACCGCCCTGATGTTTTCTAGAGTGGTGCAACCGCCTCGGTAGGAATATCTCTGCTTGAGGTAGCTTGTCTGACACTTTTCGGATGAACATATTTCTCTGCACAATATTTGTGTCTTCTCAAGAGTAAATAGGCATCCAAATTTAGATGCGATTGTAAATCTACATGCAGACCATCATTATACAATTTGCTGCATCTGATTATGTTCTCTATTCGCTTCGATGCCATGTTTATCAGCCGGTCACTTACCCTAACAACTTCACACCCGTATTTCGGTGAGAAAAAGAAACGATCGGCGATTGCAGATTCTGCACATAAACCGACAAAACACCAAACAATGTCCGAATGAAGAAAAATGAAATGACAAAAGAATAAGGCAAGCCTTGTCGTCAAACTCACAACGATTGTCAGTAGAAAAAGTTTAATTCAAATCAAAATAAATCGAGAGGGTGCAAATAAGTTAGGATCACTTATCTTTAGAGGCCTCTCAACTGAAGGAAAGAGATGACAAGATAAAGATCGCCGGTATTTTATCAATGCAGTATGACGTTGCCGATCCGAAGGAGTGCCTTAAGGTTTCAATTTGGCGTTTTCTTGTAAAGCTTTTTATTAGTTGATAAAAGCTGTTCATAAAACGTCTTGTTTTCAAAACAAAATAGCAGTTTTGGCAAACACGCACGTATTTATGCATTGAATAACATCATATGTATATATATGAGTAAAACTGAATTGAAATTGGGTATCATTTTCTGCGGCGAATATCTCAAATTGCTCAATGCTGCCAGACGTCCAGTATCCTGAATCAGATGTTCCTCTACCAGAAACCGCCAAGAAAAAAACTTTGGACGCGACTTTGAGGTTGGGCAGAATGTTGGCATTTGGCGGCGTGATCGACAATCTTGGAAAGAAAAACAAACGAAAGTTAGGTAAACAAAACGAGCCCCGGACATTTCTCCAAGTGAACATTTCCCTCATTTCCCCTGTGGACATTACCTCAGACGGACATTTTGCCAGCGGATATTTTCCCAGTGTAGACGTGCATTATTCCATACATTTCCTCAAAGATTTGACCATTTTACCGACCATTGAACTCATATCATGCACTGAAAGTTGATAAAGTGCGGTTATTTAATAACATTCAGCAAAAGTCGGCGTCTCTTTTTATTCGGGATGTTCTTCCAAATAACGTATTATTTATACAATGCACTTCGAAGCGTTATAGGAAGTGCTACTTGTTTTCAGCTCCATGCAGTTATAATTGTTCGAGTTGTGGATCTAGTTACAAAATATCTTAAATTCGACCCCAGTGTAGGTCTCAAAAGTTAAAAATCTGTTTCACAGGCCCTCCCGTGGTCAGTTTGGCTGCCGAATGCTCTCTTTTTATAACCAATGCATATTTAAAAAAAAATTAAATAAAATGGTTTATGTCTGATATTATATTTTACCCAAGTTAATAAAATTGATAAATTTATCTCCTGAGTGCAACAAGGCTTTGCAGTGCTTTAGCATTGCAAAGCCTTCTTGCACTCAAGGGACGAAATACATCACCACCCATGCTATTCTGTAGATTATGAGGCCTAAAACATAAAACAAGCCAAGAACATGAACCTTTGATGACAAAGAAATAATTACAAAAATAAAAAATAAAATAAAAAACCGCCCGTTCGCATGCAATTTTACAACACCTGGCCTGAGAATCAGAAGATCTACTTTGTGTGGCTTGAGTAACTGATATTTTTCATCTTTATCTCAATAACATAGCTTATGACTCCACACTGGAATGAGGTCAAATACTGAAGAAATAATGCAAAAAATTCAATTATTGGACTGGGATCCCATGAAAAGTGAAGCAGTGCAAAGAAATAATTACAAAAATAAAAAATAAAATAAAAAACCGCCCACCCACATGCGATTTTACAAAAAAAAAAAATGGCTCGAAAAACAGAACATCTACTTAGTGGGCCTTTATAGTGAAATTTACGAAACTCTTCTGACGTTCAATCGTGACCTCCGTCATCTGTGTTGAGTCCTTGTCAAGACACCTAACCCCGACTGTGTACTAAGGAATAATTCTTGTCGATGGTGAACTTGTATTCAATCAATTCTAGGTTTACTTTTGGCGGATTGGTATGTTGCAGAGTATTACAGTTGCTCGCAGCAGCTTAGTGCTTCTGCCCGGTTACTCCGGCTTCCATTGCCCGTAAAACTGTCCGCCACGATATATCCCGTTTGTTTAAAGCGTCGTTAAACCTCAATAAAACAAACCAACAAATGAAATTATTCCAATACATTAGGCTAGGAGCCAATACTATTGAACTTTTACAATTGTATTTCTAGAATTGTATTTTCTATTTAGGACTAAATGGGTTGAAATAAATCATTAGCATTTTCATAGATGTGGCAATTTGCCAGTTGGCAAATTGCCATATCTTTTAAAATGCTAATGATTCATTTTACGCAGTTATATTAATAGGTAGAAAATAAAATTCTAGCAAATACAATTGTAAAAGTTTTATGGTATTGGCTGCTGGACTTGTTGTAGATTTCACCATAACATAGTTGAGAAACATGTCTGCGTATGATGTGTTAATTTCTGACAATATATTGATGTGGATCTTGGTTTTTTTATTCAAATTATTTCAATACAACGTTTCTTCTGTCATTTTCAGAGGCACGTTTACATTCTTCGAGGTAAAACAATAATTCAACGGCTTATCCATCACAAAGTTCCCAATCGATCATCCCTTTTTGTCAATAGCACCATAGTCTGTTTGTACTTCTTCGTGTGGTGATCCTTCGGAGACATCGTCACGCGCCCATGGTTGAATGTCACCTGATGCAAATACTGCAAAGAACACAGTTCCTCCTAGATGTAACAGACCGGTTATCAGGAAATATATTTGCCAACCTTTCACTCGCTGCAAGAATAAAAATAGATGAATTTATCCGGATATGAATCAATTTTATTTTTAACATCTAGATTTGGGGCACACAAATATTGTTGGACCTGCATAGTACTCCACTTGCGTTATTTGGTCGTATCAGACCTCACAGAGTAGTTACTGTACTCTGCTTAAAATGTGTAATTCTATACTATTTAAAAAAGGAGGGGATATCCAAACTGATGTTAATATTTTCGGAAAATAATGTTGGATACGAGTGACATATCAGTATGTTACCAAGTTTAGTGTGGATCATGAATGTCACCGGCCCACGAAAACTTCTTGTAGGGTTTTCGTACGAGCGCCGCGTTAATGTCTGTGGGGTACGTTTTGAAATTTTCATTTGTACTGGACAGGCTTTTTCGGAGGTCTCATCGTTCTTTTCTTGGTATAAACTCCTTCATCAATAGTTTCTGGTCGCAATGTAACTTTTGAGGTATGCGAAGACTGACACGTGACGAATGTTTACGTGTTGTTGGCATGTTAAAAACTGGCAACAGACAGACTACAGTGGCTGAAATTCTCAACGTTACTCAATCGGTGATTAGCAGGTTGTGGTCACGTTACTGTCAGACAGGCAATGTTGATGACAGACGTCAGTCAGGTCGTCCAAGGGCGACAACGGCTAACCAGGATCGTTTCATCCGAACCACCACATTACGTAACCGCCATCATAATGCCTCAGAAATTGGACAGCAGCTGCACTGAGCGATAAATGTGCGAGTATGGTCAGACTCTGCGACATCGCCTACACAGCTGGAATTTGTACGATCGACGACCTCGAATAATTCCACCTTTGACTGAACGTCACATCGCAGCAAGGCGTAATTGGTGTGGAGCACGACAGCGCTGGGACAATCGTCGGTGGAGCAACGTCATGTTTTCCGATGAATCGAGGTTCACTCTCGACTTCCACGACAGACGAAACAGAGTGTAGCCGCGGTGGAATAAACGACACCATGACGTGACCATTCGGCATCACGGTCGTTTTGGTGATGGATCAGTTATGGTGTGGAGAGGCATAACCACGACAAGCAGAACAGCATTACATGTCATCCAAGGGCGTGTCACAGGGCAGTACTACCGTGACAACATGTTAGCTGTTCATGTGGTGCCATTTTCGCGACGTCACGACCGTCGATTCATTTTCCAAGATGACAGTGCAAGAACAGAGAGGGCCCGTGTCGCTACAGTGTTCCCTCAGGAGCAGAACATCACTGCACTGCCTTGGCTAGCACTAAGTCCAGATCTTTCACCAATCGAGCACGTCTGAGACATGTTTGGCAGGCGCCTATGAAAACGCCAACAGCCCCCTACCAATAACCAGAAACCCGCCGCTGCACTACAGGAAGAATGGCATAACATCAGTCAAGCTGTTATTGGACGTTTGGTGAGGAGCATGCCACGTCGGATCCGCGCTAGTCTCGCGAACCGAGGAGGATTTACAAGGCATTTAAGTCTTGGACTGAATGTGGTAAATTCTCCGACTTACCGTCCATGTCTTCTACAGCACAGTGCGTGGAATGTGTGCTTGTCAGATACCCAGCTATCGCTGAAATCATTCACCAGATGTCACAGTGCAATGCCTAAACTGTCTTTTTGATGAAAATATAAATATATTTCTTCATATATCTCACTTTTATCAAATATCCTCTGCATTTTTTGAATAGTATATATAGTAGAATGTGGTATGTCTATACCTTATATAAACCTCACATCGCGGTCTTATAACTTTTGTCAACCCCATAAAAGTTGTTCAAAAAGAACCCACACTTAAGGGGTGTAACAATACCCTATAATGTCCCGTTTATATAAAAAAGTGTAAACTAATCCTTGTGCTGGCAGGTATAAGAAAAATCAAAGTTCAAAACAAATACAACGAAATTGTATACATTTAAGGCAAGTTAATTAGAAGCAACTTGTTCACAGATAAACATCCGTCATTAAGAATATCTATCCCTGTTTCACCTACCAGCACTAAAGTGTCAACTTAGACTCTTTGCTACTTACACATTTAGATTACAGTATCAAGCACGGACCGACTGGTACTATTACTTCGCGATCGCATGACTGATATGAATTTATGAGTTGATCTGCGCCAAGGGATCACCGTGGGTATGGATGGGGTGGTGATGATGAGTGTGGATGGTGTTGTGGGGACGGGTGCGGACAGAGAACTTCGACCGGATGCCGACGGTGCCGCGACCCGTGGAGTTTGTATTCCCGCTTTCCTTCCCATAGCACTATGGAATACCCTCCATTGGAAAGTATTTGTGATAACAGTAAAACGGATAAGCAACTTCTCGTCTGTCTATCGCGAATCGGTCTTGATTTTATATTATTTTACAGTATTTTATTCCATGAATATCAGCCCACTGACATATAGGTGTATCTAGACGCAATCGTGACCTAACCGAAAATGTCATTCGTATAACCACAATACTGCCTGAGTGAGTACAATATTATAAAGACACTCGTACATTATTAGTACAGGCGTTGAACTAAAAAAAAAGTGGTGTTACCTGGAAAAAATTGATACAAGCTGATTTTGGTGTCATTCGACGCGGAATTTATCTGGGAACAACATATCCAAAATCCGCTAAAATCCCCCTTGGGGGAAATTTTTCATAGCGTCTCAACTGAGGGTGGGGTGGTGGCCATTTTTAACAATTTTCCGATGTCATTTTCCAGGCGTTTCTGTATTAAGGGCAGGAATTTGTCTCTTCTCAGATTTTTCCTGTCAGTAGAATACAATATAATGACTATAGTATTATACCAGCCCACGTAATTGATGTACACCGCGAATAAAGAGCGTTGTATAGCACACTGGAGAAAGATAATTACATCATATCAGTCGCGGGTATTCCAGCGATTCTGTTACACACAGCACATCGCTATAAGCTTATCGCCACGTGCTCTCGAATTATTCGATTGTTTTGTCATTCTGTCATATTTTCTTTGTTTCGGTGTTAACATACACAGGAAACAATTCTTAGTCACATTGTCCTTTTTCATATTTCGTCAATATCATATTTCTTGTCTATTAATCCATTTTCGATAATCCGCCTCAGGATCCGTACTACTTATAGCTAAGAGAAAATAATCCGTTCCCTCCATCGGCATATTTCCACCATTTGATTAGATATGGCTTCACACCACGGTGGTCGCTTTCGAGATGATACCTATGTAATTTACCAGGTTGGTTTCGATGAAGTCAAATCAGTTAAAGTCACCAAGAAAGGTTGTCATACCATGCTTAATTTCTGTAATGTCAGGGAGAGATCAGACCTTGAAGCACACCTTTTGGACAAGCTTCAACAGGACCCCGTAGGTGTTGTTCTGGTTCATTTAGATTGCCGTAGGGATTTCACTGATGCGAAGCGGGCATCTGCTGCAAGCTCTTCTGACATCGAAGCTCCGTCGGCCAAGAAATTGAGATGTGATGTGCCTGTATTCGACTTCAAGACACACTGTTTGTTCTGTGGTAGCGCCGCAAAAATTGATCCACGCCACCCCGATAGGAACAAAATTATCAGGACCGTCGAGACACTACCTATACGAGAAACCCTCCTCGAACATTGCGAACTGGGAGGGGATAGTTTAGCTTCAGAAGTAAGCGTTCGGCTATTGAGTTGCATTGATCTGGTAGCTGCCGAGGCTGTCTATCATCCACTCTGCCATACGAAATTCCTAAACTATAGGCAGTTGGAAATTGCGAGACCAGCTGGTCGAAAACCTGACCATGGCATGGAACATTGGTTTGAGTGCATATGTGAATTCTTAGAAACTCATTCCGATTCAGAACTGTACACATTGACCGAGTTGCATTCGAAGATGGAAGAGATCGCAGGTGAATCAACTGTGTATACAAAAAAGAGACTGAAGCAGAAACTAGAAGAGCGATATGGCGATTATATCTTTTTCGCCAGGGTACAGGGTCGCGACAATGTCCTATGCTTTCGCAACATGGCTGAATATATGATAAATGAAAAATGGTATGCGGACAAGAAAGAAAGTATAAGTGATGAAGCTGAAAGGATCATTGTTACTGCAGCAAAATTGATCAAGGGGCAGCTTAGAGAGATGGAGTATGATATAGATTGGTATCCAACTCCTGCTGACATACAGGACATTTCGCGAGGCAAAACCTGGATCCCAGCCTACCTACAGTCTTTTCTCCAGTGCTTGATACCAAATGATATAAAACGAAACAGCATAGGTCACTCTATAGTCCAATCGGCTAGACCAAGATCAGCCATAACACCTACCCTATTCGGGTTAGGAGTAGAAATGGACCATACTTTCGGGTCAAAATGGCTCGTTAATGAACTAGTTAGGCTTGGGATTTCTATCACCTATGAGGAGGTCAAACGGTATAAGCAAGGTATGATGGAGCTAGATTCTGTTGATAGCTATACCTCTAACTATTTCCCCGGAGAATTAGTACAGTGGGTCGCAGACAACGTCGACCATAACGCTGCGACTATCGATGGGAAAAGTTCACTTCATGGTATGGGTATAATCGCCGTGTTAACCCAAACTCAGGTGCCATCCACCCCTATGTCGCATACATCGATAAAACGCAGAGCTCGAGTTGGCGTTGAGCAAATGTTGGTGAACAAAGGAATCCCAGTGGTTGATTACTTGGAATCAACGAGGAGAGGCTTTGGCTTTGCTTTTTAATCTAGACTCATCAAGCTCAGTTCATCAGGTTGATTTAGAAGTAGATATCTTTCACTTATCTCATTACTCATTGTTATTTAA
Source organism: Pictodentalium vernedei (assembly GCA_031216915.1). NCBI lineage: Eukaryota > Metazoa > Mollusca > Scaphopoda > Dentaliida > Dentaliidae > Pictodentalium > Pictodentalium vernedei. The sequence goes on from CM062293.1 coordinate 86,820,675, forward strand.
ATTATTCTTGTCTCTGACATGTCTTTGTGATTATCCTTTATTTTTATTCAATCTTTTACTTCATAATATTGACGTTTTGCTTTTCTATGATTTCTCGCCACGATATAGCCTTAGCTGCTGATGTGGCGTTAAGCACCAATAAATAAATAAATAAATAAATAAATTCATGCAACTAGCGCATTCTGTGCACGGTTCAGAGCATCAAGCGAAATCAGATATACTCTTTCTCCCAATAATAGATCTCAGCCCAACAGACAGCACATGCATCTTTTCCACATTGAAATTCATCTCAGAGCAAGCGATCAGATTGAACATCCCATCCCCGTGCGTCACGTTTGACCAGCCTTTATGGTTGAAGGCAAATGAGATAATAATTGATCAATCCATGAATATTGTCTGCAGGTTGGGTGGTTTCCACACAATCATGAGCTTTCTCGGCAGTATCGGCTCGATGATGGCTGGATCAGGTCTTGATGAAGCTTTGCAGGAAGTTTATGGTCCACTAGCAGTTCGGTCGATGTCGACCGGCAAAGCTGTTTCCAGAGCTATGCGAGGCCACCTTCTAGTAGAAGGTGCACTGACGAATAAATTATTGGGTGCCATAACAATATCCGAAATGAGCGCGAATGTTTCTCCTCCGATGAGCCCACCCACTGTTGAGAGTGTACAGATAAACCAGAGGGACTTAGATGGTGTGAAGGAGTTATACAAAGGTGTGCTTGAATGCGCGGTCACCCTTTCTGATGTTAGCAGCTCATCAGCTCTCGTGACGGTGAACACTTGCCTTGACAACTACAAAGCCAAACTGTCAAGAGAATCACGCACCGCTAAGCTATGGGTACAATATCTAGAATATATTAAGGTACTGAAAATGTTCATCCGTGGAGAACGTCTTGGCGATTGGAATCTCCATCTCATTGTTGTTGGTAGAATGCTGAACCTCTTCGCCGCAACAGGGCATGTACACTATGCCAAGAGTTGCAGAGTCTATCTGCAAATGATGCTTGAACTACCAGAAAAACATCCTTGGTTGTATGAGAGATTCTACTGTGACGGCTTTCATGCTATACGTCGAAGTTCTAGGTTTTGGGCAGGCCTCTCTAGTGATCTTGTTATTGAGCAAGTTCTTATGCGTTCTATTAAAAGTCGGGGTGGGTTGACTCGAGGTCGTGGCGTGACGGAATCTGTACGACAGGAGTGGATTTACACGATGCATAAATGCGTAGAGATACATGAAGCCATGACAACGTTGACCGACCTAAAGCTCAATATCAGCGAACATCATGTAGATATGGGCACATCTCGTCGAAAACGAGACAACTTAGACATGGCCAGAATACTAGAGTGGTTTGACACACACAACCCGTTCGATGGAAACGAACGATTGCGTTCTCTGTCATCTGGTTTGTTAGCTTCCGAGGGAGATGGTATCAACTGCGATATCACTGAGTCTGTAGGGGCAGAGATACACTCTAGATTAGACAACGCTATTGTTTCCGATGCCACTATCAAACGAAGTGATCAAATCCGTACCCTAGCTCACCTCACCCCCGGGTTGAAGCTAGATGACCAGAGGGTGACAATTGACCCCTCAACTTTGTTTACTAGACTGGTTGCTATTGCCCAGAGAGAGCAAGACATGGCACAGTTCTTTGCGTATGAACTAACTGTAATGCCAACAGCTCTCTTCAAAGATTTTTTCCTCAGAAAAGCAAACAAGGCGGACCTAGCAACTGCAATAACTGATGGCTTATCCCTTACTAAACCACCATCTGATGGTCTGTACGTGCTCGACGGGCCGAAGACAAACACCACTTACTTGGAAGTGGCAAACCAGTATGTTGGATACGTGACGAAGAAATATGGGCAGAATTGTCGAATTGTCTTCGATGGTTATGGTCAACGACCAACAACCAAGACTCAGGAGCAGCGAAGAAGAGCTCTCCACGTTTGTGCTGATATCCGTTTGACGAACAACACGACTGCCCACAAAAATCAGGAACTGTTCTTATCGAATGGAAATAATAAAATGCAGTTTATAAAAATGCTTTCCACATCACTGAGAGAAGCTGGGCATATTGTCGAATGCAGTTCTGGAGATGCTGACACTAACATTGTTGACAATGTAGTTCAACTTTCGTCCCAGTGAAAAACAGTTGTCATTGTTGCAGATGATACAGATGTACTAGTTATGTCCGTATACCATTGGGGTCGTACTTGGTCTGATATCTATTTCCAGTCAGAAGCACGGAAGTCACACAGGGGTGGAGATGCATGGAAAATCGCAGATGTAGTAGAGAAGATTGGAGAAACAACTCAGAAGAACCTCCTCTTCATTCATGCAAGGAGTGGGTGTGATGTCACATCAGCAACGTTTGGGCACGGGAAAACGTTGCTTCTCAAGAAGTTAGAGAAGTCATTGCCTATTCAAAATATATCAGAAGCAATGCACGACAGTACCATTTCTCAGACAGAGGTTGGGAAAATGGGGACTGAACTGTTCGTTATGTTGTACTCTGGCAAACATTCAGACACTTTGAATGGTTTGAGATATTCAAAATTTATGACAATGGTCACTTCCAGCGAATCGGAAATTGAACCACAAAAACTTCCCCCGACTGAGCGTGCAGCACATTTCCACAGCCTGCGAGTTCACCAACAAATAATGGTTTGGAAACTATTCGATAACGATGCCCTAGATCCTGAGGAGTGGGGCTGGGAAAGTCGTGGGAATGAGTTGATACCTGTGATGACTGACCTGGGCGCAGCGCCTGAGGCTCTTCTCAAAGTTATCCGCTGCAAATGCAAAATGACATCCAAAAAGCCATGCGGAACAAACATATGGTCTTGTAGAAAGAATGCGCTCAAATGCTTGTCTGCCTGTGGAGACTGTCGGGGTGAGAATTGCTTCAATGCCGAGCCGATTGAGATCGGGGAGGAAATCGGCGACAATGAATAACCGTGAAGAACACCAACAAATGTCTTGTTAGACCTCATCATGTAGTTAAATTCCTGTTATTATGCTGGACCAGTCAACATTATCTGCACCTCATTGTATGCGAAAACATCGATCAAAGAACCATTTCTAGTTTTGTATTCTGTGCAGAAGTATCTTAAATCGGGAGTGAAAATTTGAGAAAAAAATTGGATTTTTTGGGTTATTAACCCTTTTTCCTCATGAAAAGTGTGAGGATTTCATCAGGCAATTGCCTCTCAATATAATTAACATTTGTATCTGGTCGCCTGCGACACAAAATAAAATATAAAACTCAATCTGTGACATATAAACGGCCGAAACCCCGGAAACACAATTTTCCCCCTTCACGAACAACCCCCTGACGGGAAATCTGACATGAAAATTTTCCCCAAGGCGGATTTTTGCGGATTTTGGATATGTTGTTCCGAAATAAATTCTGCGTCGAATGACACCAAAATCAGCTTGTATCAAATTTTTTCCGGGTCGAACCCTACTACGCCTCTACTATATGCCACGAAAAGTAATGCGCTTGTGGTCGCTTCTTCCAACAATGCATCCCTTATGAACGCTCTCAGGGAAATATACAAAATAATATTTGGAACCCTAACAGAGCGGTGCGGAGGAAGTAGACAACTGCGCGCCGTTCTGTCTGTGTTCAATGTCATTCATGAATCAATTTTAAAAAGAAAAATAAAAACGGAGGGGGTGCGTAGGAAACTTCGACAGCAGGCTATATTATATTTATAGTTTTTGTTATTTTCACAATTTGTACCATTTAACAGTGGTTTATTTGTGAAATAAACTATTGAATTGAATGAATGTTTAACGAATTTGTTTCACAGTTAAAAAAATAGCAAATCTTATCTCCTAGACTTTTATATTAATGTAAAGGACAGTGTCTGTGTTATATGTCAGAATGCGCACACTGTTGATTTTATCAAAAGAAAAAAGTTACAGAATATCAAAAGATGGTGAAAAGATCATTTTCTTATTTTTAAAAGAGGTAGTTATATATTTATTTATTCAGATTTAACGTCACTTTAACAGCCAAGGTCATATCCTGTCGGTGACAGTTTTACGAGTGGATGAAGCCGGAGTACCCGGAGAGAACCACTGAGCAACGACGAGCAGCTGCCAGTTCCACAACATCATAACTCCGCACTGCAACGCAGGCAGTGTTAGATTGGTTGAAGACATGCGCACCATCGACGTGCAGTACGCCTTCGTACACGGCGTCATCGTGCCCTCATGTGGACAATAGGGGTTAAGTGCCTTGCCCAAGGGCACAACGCGGGAGTCCGAATCAATCGCTCAGACTATCACCCATCCAAGGACTAACTTTTAACCCTTTACCCAACGAATCGCCCGCACCCGCCCGCGTAAAATGCAAATTCAGCAGCTGAAAAAATATTATGCCTCGAAACTTTTCAACAAAACCATATCATGTGACCCCTCTTTGGAACGAGCTCGTCGAGCTCGTTCCAAAGAGGGGTCACATGATATGGCTTTGTTGAAATTTTTTGAAAAAAAATTTAAAAATGATATTTAAAATAATAAATTTTTAAATCGTCTGCGTTGGGTAAAGGGTTAAAGAAGGTTTCAACAGAGAATAATAATAAATAGTTCAAACTAAGTTGGAAAAATTGTAAGAAGCCAGTTTCTGTAATTTTGTTTAACTCTACAGGAAATACCTGAAGTTTGTGAAATGAATGGATGATGCGAATTCCCTAACATTTTGATATTTCGATTTCTATATGAAATTAAGGGGATCTGACTTTCTCGTAAATCTCTTGCAATGACGAAAATTGTCAGCCATGTGCACAGAAATGTCCCTGTTGAAAAACAGTTACACTCATTTATTATTTGCGACAAACAGTACAACAGCCGTGGATTGGTCGTAATCCACGCGTGGGCAGTGATGTCCATCCATGCGTTTACCAGGTAATAAAAATTATCATCAGCAAAATTTTAATTAATGAAGCACCTGGGTTGAACCCGGTGCTTCTTTAATTAAATTTCTGATGATTATTCATATAGTTAGTGTTTGGAATCTAATATTATTGCATCCGTGGAAATATTGCCTACCCGGAGAAAGTGACCAATCCACGGCGGCCATACTGTATATTTTCAGTGTTTAGATATTAAAACTCCGTTCACAGATTCTACAAAGTGTGATAAAAAGAGCGTTGGTAAAAACTAGATCGAGCATGTTTCCTAAATAAAATGGAGGCAAACGAAATGAAAACGGTTAAGAATACATGCAAGAGAAAATCGAATAAACAATACAACAACTGTAATAATTTTACTGGAGGTTTTTTTTTTAAAGAATAACGAATTTTCATGACGAGCGTATTTAGTTAGAGATAATGAAGATACTTACGTCCTCACTTCCTATAATAGTTCCACTGATCATTGTACAAAGTACTGAACCCACCACTCCAAATCTTGCTAGTCCAGCAATCACTGCCGAGTACTGCGGTGCAACTTCAATGAAGTTAGATTCATATCCTAAGTAGACAAAATGAACACATCAGTACATCCTATGGAAACAATGTTTCCTGTTTTTACTGTCTATTAAGTCTTGAGTAACTGGGTACTCTAACTGAACTTAGAATGTAGACGTATACTGAGATAATGTGACATTTCACAACGACACAACGTACATGTTATTGGGGAAGGTGATAGAATGAGGATAGTTTTATGGATGTGTGTACAAAATTGAGCCCCTTTTTGTATAGTAAATGTTACCAGCCAATCCTGAGATCACGCTTGAGAATTCGCGCCATGTCCTGTGCACCGCCCAAAAATCGAAGATAGCTTTAATTTTGTAGTCAAAAGACAAAAACAACAAACTAAAGTTATGATGCCGGGAAAGAACGATAGCAAGGGTGCCGGAAGTGTGTGTGTGTGTGGGGGGGGGGGGGGGGGGGGTGGGGGGGGGGGCTTCTGGCCCTTGCCCTTAGGTCAGAGGCAACAGGGTAACGCATGCCCTTTGTCACTAGGTTTGTCCTAGTGGAAATGACTTTACTTTCCGAGAACTGTACCTGAGAAACTCTCGAGAGTAGATGTGAATTGCCGATTGTAGCCCAGCAAAAATTCATTTCTAGCCCACTCCAAAACTTAAGCTTGAAATCAATGGGAATTTAGCTTGAAATATTTTCTAACTCAGCTAAAATCGGACTTAGTCAATTCTTGGTCACTTTTCGTTTGGCGACTTTGGCCTAGTATTTCGGCTAAGGTTATTGCAATGGAGATTTATTTTAGAAAATAAAAAACAATTTAAACTCAAAGTGGGCTAAAAAAGACGATATGGTATTAGCTCCTTTTTCCATACTCACTTTCCATAGGAATTTGTAAAAGTGTTAAGATCGCTCGCCTCGGACATTTGGGAAAAACGAATAGTTTATTTGTATTGAATGTTTGCTAATTTACGCAGGTAAAAAAGTAGCATAAATTTAACCAGAACACCGATAAACTTACCACATGTGGCAACACCACTCATGCCAACACCAAAGCACAATAAACCGAACGCTAACCCAACCTGAGTATCTGTTACAAAGTAGAGAGCCAGTATAGACAATGATTCTGAACCGAATCCTGTAAAAGAAGATTTAAAAAGTACAGAAAAAAATCTCGTACTTTAAATATTAATCATTAGTATATCTAAATTAATTACAAAAATCTCGCGTCGTCTTCAAAAACTACTCTCTGAGACAGAGAAAAGGGTAAGCAAATCTACTGATTATTTGCGACCCATCTCATATGATAATCTAATTTGCTAATTTATTCAGAATAAATTTAAATTTTGCAACTTACTTCAGGTGTTCGCTCACTGTGCTCTCACGTCGCAACATTCGTCGGTCTCAAGGAATTTGCTTTCATCATTTGCACATCTTGCTAGGATCGTACTGATAATAGGGTTTAATCCCGGGAATTTTCCAGTTCTCGTTTCTGAAAGTCAGTCACGATACCGAGAATTTCCGATTCTCTTTTCTGAATATCAGTCCCGATACTCGAGAAATTCATAGAACCGAACCAGGAATCAAAGGCTGCGTGGGATCGCAGTGGCTCAGTGGTTACGGCATTGAACTTCAAACCGAGACGTCCACGGTTCGATTCTCGCCGGATGTAACTACTCTGTGTCCTTGGGCAAGGCACTTAATCCCGATTGCCGACGTGGGGCAGCGTAGCGCTGTGTGCTAAGGCATACTGCACGTAGATGGTACACCTGTCTTCAACCAATGCTAACCCTGCTTGTGTGGAGTTAGTACGTTTGGGAGTCTGACAGTTGCGCGCGTTGCTCGGTGGTTCTCTCTGGATACTTCGGCGTTCTCCACCCGTAAAACTTCCGACGCGAGGTGACCTTGTACGAATTTACCCCTTGCCGTGATTGACTATCAGTACCGAGAGCCTCAGAGCCGTGAAATACCCATTACCAGAATTAAACCTTTTAAAACCGATAAATGGTAAATCGTAAAACTTGAGTAGTATGTATCGGGCTTTTCACCACCCCCCCCCCCCCCATCAGCCGGACCCCGGCGCCGGACCCCGGAAGTGACGTCATGTCACGTGACCTAGTGACGCCATGTTGTGTTGTCATGGTAACCCGCGTTACTCATCCCCATAGTGATACGTGGTGTGAGTGCCATGCGCAGCGCGTGTTGTTAGGGTGATACGTGTTTCCGTCGTCCATTTTGTATGAAGGGGCCGCCATCTTGGTTTCTATTGTAGGACGTGGTTGCTATGTGACCTAAAATCTTCTAATATGAAAGGGGTATGTTCGGAGGGTATGTTTGATTAAATCGGAGTAAATCTAATTACCACAATAATTGAAAATACCTTGTATGTGAACGTCTACAAGAACCATTTTAGCTACATCATCGATATACACCAATACTGCAAATCCCTCCAAATCACCAAAATCCACCCCAAATCACCGAAATTGACTTTATTTGATATGATACGGATTTGCCATTTTATCGGCTTAGCACGTAGTGCTATAGTACCGAGGGGTCGTCTGGGGGTTTGTTCGATTGAGTCGGAGTATCACGAATTACCACAAACAACCCGACAAGTTGTACTATTTCGAATTCTTTCAGAATCCTCTTTAGGATCGCGAAACTTTTGGCTTATAATAGTAGCACGTAGTGCTATAGTATCGACAGGGTACCGGGGGTGTGTTCGATTGAAGTGGAGTAATGTTCCGGTTCGGATTTTCCCATAATCCCTTTTTGGATCCCATGACGTTTTTTTCAATAAATTGTATAAGAGTAGCACATAGTGCTGTAGGACAAATTTACCCCGCATCTTCTTTACTTGGAACTATATTTCTCTAAATTCCTACGCTCTATTTATAGTAACATCCTTAACTGACCCCCTAACTAATTGTTAGGGTCTATATTTAGTAATTTCTTTAAATGACCCCCCCCCCCCCCCCAACTACATGATTTCAAATAATAAAATTAATGAGGATCAAGATGTTTCTACCCTAACCAATCAGAGCGAAGTTAATCAACCAATCAGATTAGTATATTCTCATTGTGTTTCTTTTCAGTTGACTTCTATACAAATTTTCTAAATTTCCCAACTTTAACCTATAAATCTATAGGAATCAAACACGAATGCCCACCGAGAACGAAAATATCGGTGAGAAAACACTGTGACGTCGTGACTTTTTCAAAACGTCCGTCAAGTAGATATAAATTTCGGAGAAGAGAAACGTCGCGTCATTCTGTTTCGATAGCAATTTTGCCTTCGCGAAAATTTTGTGAAGATGGAGTCTGATGCTGCTACTGCCGTTACCAGGACTGATGTTTATGCCTGTGAAGAGTGTGGAAAAACCTTTACGGGCCGTCGGAACCGGAACCGCCATGTGCGCATCCAGAACGCCGAAGAGAAGAAGACCCACGGTTACACCAATTGTAACAAGACCTTTACTAGGAAAGAAGATTTGGTAAACCATCTGAAGAAATGTTTGGTGATCTACACATGCATGGAATTCGGCCAGGAGTTTAACCAACTACTCCATTTTAACCGACACCAGAGCGTCGCCCACCGACCAGTTCCTGTACCAGCTAAAAGGAAGACCGATGAACCAAAGAGAGGACCAACCAAACAACCACGGACCACGACGACCACCCGTTATGATGTTGACCGATTGCTTTTGAAAAGAATATGATGTCTGAAGAAGAGACCGATGAGATGTTGACCATATACGAAGATAACTGGAGTTCCATTAGAACTCGCCATATGATGAACAGAAGAGTCCAGGATCAGTATAACTACCGGATAAACGATGTGAACCTGAAAATGATGAGTGATGAATTGATGACTACCGTATTTCTACCACAACAGCTAAGATTTAATATTAATCTGAGTTTTGGTTTTATCCTGCGACACAATGAAACGACTGAACTGAAGTATTGCCATCCATCACACAACCAAGCCCCGGGTACTTGATGTTCCACAACTAGTATGCTGCCAAGAAGACTTTGAAGAATTCCTTGATGATGCCACGGAAGAAGACAACCTGGAATGGGCCAAGTTAAAACACCAAATGGCTTGTGGAGAGAGTTACGAACGTCACCCTTTATGTGAATAAGCTGAAAGACCACCCAAATGGAGTGGTAGAAGATCTTCCCGATTATATTCTCCAGAACAAAGCAGTAAATGCTTTGGTGAAAGATGAACATCACCAGTTTACCTACGATGACTACCTGTGTATCTTCCGATGTTTAGCTCTATGGAGTGGTTCCACACCATACAATTTGAATAATACCACTGATGCCATGTACAGCAAATATACAAAGAAGCCAAAGAATGAATTACGTGGAGTAACTTTAGCCGAATTACCTGACTTGGAGAAATGTTTTGAAGTGAATATCCAAGTATATGAACTTGTCTAGAATGATGATGACCAAATTGTTGCCAAATCAAATTAGTACAGAGATCTCATAGAAAGTTTGAAAATACCATGTATGTGAACGTCTACAGGAACCATTTTAGCTACATCATCGATATACACCAATACTGCAAATCCTTTGAATGCCGCAAATGTGGCAAATTATGGAAAAAGGTTTACAGACTCAATCGTCACGAGAAAACATGTACAGATGAAGTAAATTACCAATGTGTCGGCAGTGTATACCATCCATCCCAGTCCGTATTTGATCTGTTAGAAGATGAAGGTATAGAAGTACCCGAAGAGAAGAAGTTTTATCCATACCGTGCAACCTTTGATTTTGAATGTTACTTTGTCAAATCCAGTCTATCTGTCGACAGTGATAAACTGATATGGGAAGCAGAACACCGACCATTGAGTGTGAGTGTATGTAGTAACGTTCCAGAATACCAAGAACCAAAGTGTTTTATTACTAACGGAAATTCTCAAGAACTTGTTGAAGAAATGATGACATACCTCACCGATATTTCATCTCATTGCCACTGACTGATGCAGACCTATCATGCTTGGACATTATTTAAACTCAGACAAAAAATTGATGAAACGCTGGAAGCAGAAGCCAGAGCTACTGGAGAAGATACATCCAAGATGCACCGTTTACAAAAGTTGGAGAAGAAATTTCAAGACTACCTGCAAGAGATGCCCGTCATCGGATTCAACTCTGGAAAAATACGATATGAATGTAGTCAAGCGTGAACTGATGACATACCTGAAGAGACAGAATCCACTCATGATTGCAGTGAATAAATCGAATAACTACATGTGCGTCTCGACAGAATCTCTCAAGTTTGTTGATATTTGCAACGACCTCGCTCCAGGATTCAGCTATGACAAGTTTTTGAAAGCATTTGTCTGTTCCGTGACTGAGGGATTTTTACCATATGAATGGATCGACAGCTTGAACAAATTGGATCAAGACCACCTACCAGGCCATGAAGCCTTCTACAGTTCTCCCAAGAAAGAAAATATATCCAATGAAGAATACCAGTACTGCCAGCATGTAGGGAACGACCTGGAGATGACAACTTTCGGTGATTTTCTAATCTGGCGTAATAACCGAGATGTAAAACCATTCCTTGAAGCAGTTGACAAGCAGTTTACTTTCTACCAAGAACGCCACATCGACATGTTCTGGGCCTGACGTTGAAATAACTGTTCCAGACCATGAATGATGACACTCACTTCACATTATTTAACCAGAAAAACAAAGACCTGCATCACTTAGTGAAAGATAATATCGTTGGTGGTCCTTCAATTATCTTCAGCTAGTATCACGAGAAAGATATAACCCGAATCAGAGAAACAAAATATGGCAAAGATGCAAAACCATGTGGAAGTATTATAGGCTTTGATGCGAATGCATTATATCTTATGTGCCTAATGCAATAGATGCCAACGGGTTGGAGTATTAGACGTCATGAAGAAAACCAGTTTAAACCGGAACATCCAATGAAGTATGGTAAAATGGCTGAATAATGGTTAGAGTTTTTATCTATGAGAGATGACATCCACGTCAGACATCAGTTTAACGGAGCTGAAAAAATGATTGGTCGAAGACAGTTGCCTGTTGATGGTTGGTGCAAGGAGACACAGACTGTATACCAATTCCATGGCTGCTTCTGGCACGGACATACCTGCATGAAAGATAAGAATGACCTTCCTATCATCCATAATGAAGTCAGAGATAAACCCATGAAAGAACTGCTACAAATCACCCGTACCAATGCAAAATACTTCACCGATTTGGGCTATAAACTTGTTGAAATCTGGGAGTATGAGTGGAGAGAGATAAAGAAGACCGATGCCACCCTCAAAGCCTTCTTGAAAGAGAACTTTTCAAACAAAATAGATGGTGCAATGACAGATGGAGAAGTACTGAAGAAAGTAAAGTCCGGTAAACTGTTTGGTTTGGTTGAATGTGATACACATGTACCAGATCAACTGAAAGAGTACTTCGAAGAGATGACACCTATCTTCAAGAATACAGATATTTCCATAGATGTTATTGGTGAACACATGAAGTCCTTTGCTGAGAAGAATGGAATGATGAAGAAACCAGGCAGAAGTTTGATCAGACGCCATGTAGCAGAAAAAATGTTGTTTGCAACCCCTTTGCTGCAGTGGTACCTCCAGCATGGTATTAAAGTTGATCACGTCTATCAAGTTATCCAATATTAACCAAGAAGATGTTTTGAAAAATTTGGAGATGAAGTATCTGAAGCAAGAAGACAAGAAGATGTTGGCCCTGACAAGTCAATCGTTGCCGACACCATGAAGCTGTTGGGAAATTCTGGATATGGCAAAACCGTTACCAACAAAGAGAAGCATCCATTAGATGAAACTTTATATGAAGTCGAACTCAACAAGAAGACAAGCAAGTTGGATCTGCCACTTTACATTGGATTCTTTGTTTACCAGTATGCCAAACTCCGGATGCTTCAGTTCTATTATGATGTCATCGATACTTTTATCAACCGCCATGATTTCGAATATGCTGAAATGGACACAGATTCTGCATACCTATGTACCTCGTCACCATCCATAGATGAATTAGTGAAACCAGAGAAGAGAGTAGAAGTTTACAAAGAAAATCACAAGTGGTTTCCGTCAGAGTGTTGTGATTTCCACAGAGATGATTATGTGAAAACCAAATTAGAAGGCAAAGAATGGCTGTCACTCTCATGTTGCCAAGAAAGAAAGCGTTTTGACAGGAGAACTCCAGGTTTGTTCAAGGTAGAATGGCAAGGAACCGGCATTGTTGGACTGTGTAGTAAAACATATTATTGTTTCGGTGCCACCAATAAATGTAGTTGTAAAGGAATCAGCAAACGCCACAATGATTTGACGAAAGACAAATATTTGGAAGTTTTGAAGACTCAACAAAGTGGATCTGGCATCAACCGAGGATTTGTTATGAATGACAACACTATGTATACCTACCAGCAGAGCAGAGATGGACTATCGTATTTCTACCCAAAATGAAGAGTTTTAGAAGATGAAGTTAGCACCATACCACTAGAGAATTAAAGAAGAAACAATTGAGTGAGTGCCATATTTTCTACAACCTGAACAAAGTCTAGCTTTTGCCTACAAAACGTCCTATTTAGTTGACCGAAAAATTCCTAAAAACCGAAATGGATTTTAGGTGGTCTACTCAATCATGTTAGGCTAACGAAATTTTTAAAGTCCAATATGGCAGTATTTTTCTCTAAAGTCCTATATGGCAGTTTCTAAAGTCCTCATAAAGTCCTATATGGCATTCTCTAAAGTCCTTTATGGCAAGTCTTCATAAAGTCTTATATGGCAAGTTTTTTCTCTCTAATTAAAAAGTCCTAAATGGCAGTCTCTAAAGTCCTTTATGGTAGTCCTCATAAAGTCCTATATGACATTCTCTAAAGTCCTTTATGGCAGTCCTCATAAAGTCCTATATGGCAAGTTTTTTCTCTCTAATTAAAAAGTCCTATATGGCATTCTCTAAAGTCCTTTATGGCAGTCCTCAGAAAATCCTCTATGGCAGTCCTCAAAAGTCATTTACAGCAGTATTTTTCTCTAATTAAAAAAATCCTAAATGGCAAGTCTTACAAGGCAATACATTTTTCTGGCATAAAGATTTCTCAATTTTTTTTATTTATTCTAATACAGAGTGGTTTTTTTTTCATCATTGACATCATCATCATGTTCCTGGTATACTTTAGGCTAACCCTATTGGAAGTGGAGGATACTTCTTTATTCCAAACTTTTTAGTTTCATTCAAAACTTAGTTTCATTCAAAACTTTTTAGTTCCATTTATTTAAAAAAAAATGTTGATTCATGGTATCTTTTAGGTTATACCTATTGGAACCAGATGATACTTCTTTATTCCAAACTTTTTAGTTTCATTCAAAACTTTTTAGTTTCATTCAAAACTTTTTAGTTCCATTTATTTTTGAAAAATGTTGATTCATGGTATCTTTTAGGTTACACCTATTGGAACCAGATGACACTTCTTTATTCCAAACTTTTTAGTTTCATTCAAAACTTTTTATTTCATTTAAAAAAAAAGTTGATTCCTGGTATCTTTTATAGGCTACCCCTATTGTATAACCAAAGGAATAAATCACCATCATCATCATCATTACTAAGAAATTCTCTGTTGTGAATATTTAAAAGAAATGAGAAATTTTTATGATAGAAAACTGAATTGCTAAGTTGTTTTTGTTTTCCTTTGTTTTTAAGGATACGAACTGTAGGGGTGGTAATGCACTCAAGCTATTTGACTTCTCTCCATTGGACAGAGGTTTATAGCTTGACCTGTCCCAAGCCAGTATAAAATGCAGAGGGCCATATCCTACAGTTTAAGGATCAAGATTGCAGTTTGATCGCCAAACTGACCAAAGATCGAAGTTAATCAATCAAATTTCTGTATTCTCATTGTGTTTCTTTTCCATTGACTTCTATACTAAGTTTCTAAATTTTCCAACTTTAGCCTATAATCCTATAGGAAACAAACACAAACCCCAACCAAGAAACAAAAAGTCGATCAAAATTTGTTGAACTGGGGCGATGTTTTCAATCACGTCCGTCAAAGATATATAAGATTAGGCAAAGTATGGACTTGACATCATTCACAATCGAACCATTGACCAGAGAAGATGTTCCGAATTGGCACCAAGCAGACTTATGCTAACGTCACCCAGTACCAGGGTGAACTGAAGATTTATCTCAGAAGATACTTTGAGGGAAAGACCAGAAAACTTATCCTACGAAGACTGGTATTGCTCTATCGTTAAAAGAATGGAATGCCTTGAAGTCCCAAATAGAAGAAGTAGATGCAGCCATCAAAACCCAACACTCAACTTTAACTGAAGTTCCTGAAGACACTAAGCCTACTAAACCTACTAACCATGAAGACTTAAAAAAAAAACAATTCAAGAACCACCTTTGAAGAAGAAGAAGAAGAAGAAAATCACAGTGAGAATAACCCAACCACGACCATTGATCGTTAATGAAATTGATAGTGAACTCAGGCAAGTTCGCTTGCAACATGAACTTTGCTTGGCATATGCTCATTATGTGGAAGAGAACATTGACACTGTAGTGAAAGAAAAATGCTATGGATGTACAGTCGATCACCCAAGTCAGATTCAGCATAATGTATGCCTAATGATGTCTGAAGAAGAGAAGATTATAACATGTTTTAGTGAAGCACTTAGAAGAGTTAACAAGAATGATGTCCATCAACTGTGACACCATAATATTTCTGGAATGAATCCACCACCAGTACAGAAAGAGTATGAAGATATGTTCGAGAAACCTCTCACAAATGAACAGAGACGTTGTATTATGGATTTGGTGATTGAATTCCTGACCTTCAAGAAACCACTCAGTCTGAAGATGTAAATAGATGTTGTAAATAGATGTTTGTTTTTTATAAAGTATAAAATGAAGAAAAAAGAAAAAAAAGGTGGTAATGACGCTTAAGTTATTTGATGTTTATCTTCTTGACAAATATCAAACAAACTTAACCTGTCCCTAGTCAGTAAGTCAGAGGGCCACCAATGCTAAATATCTTTGGAAGCCGGTCATATTGACCACCTCTCCAAAAGGTATAAAAGGGGAGTAGTACCCACGTTCAGTGGGAGCCACCTCCCCAAAAGGTATACAAGGAAGTAGTACCCACATAGAACAACAAAGATGGATCCTCATTGGAAGCATCCATTCACTTGTTTATTGTGTGATTCCACAGGTAGTGGTAAATCATCCATTGTACATCGAGTTATTCAAAACATTCAAAATATTATATCACCTGTTCCAAGTCACATCATTTGGTGTTATAATGAATGACAACCATTATACAATACTGTACCCCAAGTAGAATTCGTAGAGGGTCTTCCCCAAGAATTAAAATCTGACAGTTTAGTCATATTGGATGATCTGATGCTCGATGCAGATGTTCGAGTCTCTAGATTATTTACTAAAGGTAGTCATCACCGTAACGTTAGTGTGATTACATTGTTCAAAATTTGTTCGACAAAAATAAAGTCCATAGGACTGACTCTCAATAGTCATTACATGATCTTGTTTAAAAATCCTAGGGATCGTTCTCAGATCTCACACTGGGCAGCACAGATGTATCCTGGTCATTCCAAATTTCTGAAAGAAGTTTTCGAAGATGCCACTTCGACACCATATGGTTACCTTTTAATAGATCTCAAACAAGATACTCCTGAACACATGCGATTAAGAAGTCAAAGTTTTCCTGCGGAAACCCAGTATGTGTGCCTCCGAAAAGTATAAAAGGGGAGCAACAAGTCTGACTCAAGTCAGAAGCATGTCTGTTCGTGTCAAGCGCAACATCGCTTATCTCAAGGTTCTCATTAAATCGAAACCCACACTCGTCAAATCCATACTAAAACATGCAGGCAAAGAATTGATTACATGTTTGTGTGACTGTGCCTCGAATATACTGAAGGGAGCAGTACCTCTGGCCAAAGCTCAGAGAACCAAACTCGTTCGTCAGAAACAACTTGTGAGGGCAGTGGCAAATAAAGGTACCTCTGACAAAAAGAGGAGACAAATCTTGCAGAAAGGGGGATTCTTGGGGGCATTGCTACCTCCTGTACTATTGGGTGCTGTTAAAAGGTGTATTTGGATGATGGAATATGCAAAGAAGATGGCTTTGGTAGAACCAAGGTTATTGGAACGTCTACAAGAGACTCCAAGACAACCGAATGAACTGGCTGTTTCATCACTGGATAGAGAAATGAAAGATATTCTCGATGCCCCTTTTCTTTCAGCTGATGAAAAGATGACTCAATATAATCAAATTTTACAAAGATATTTGACATTTCAACAAAAGGTAATAGCTCCTCGACCAATTAAAGTCGAATTCGAGAAAAATAATACAGACGAAGACATTCTCGATTCTGTACCCATGACAATGAAGAGAAAGGAAAAGTTGTTGTTGAATCGTATGAGAAGTGACCCAAATATATCTTGGAATGAGAAGGGTGAATTAGTCTACAAAGATCAAACATTGGTAGGGTCGAATGTAACAGATCTTCTAAACGATTTACTTAGAAGACGAAAATCTTTCCAACCAAAGGGATGGGAAGTGTTGGCCAAAGAGATTGTAACATACCCCAAGAATTGATTGGTCATAAAGACCGCTGGGATTTTATGAAACAGGCACCGATAAAGTCGGAACCTAAACAACCAAAGAAAACAGAAACGCCAAAGTGGACCGAAGAAAGGGTATAAATAGAGTTGACACTTGAACAAGGCAGTCAAGGAAGCATTGTACTATGATTCTGAAGCGCCTGGTAAATTTGGTGGTGTAGACGCTCTTCGTAGAGCGTTCAAAAAAAAAAGACTAAACAAGTTGTAAAATGGTTAGAGACTCGAGACACATACACTCTTCACAAACCTGTTCGTCGTACATTTCCCAGAAGGAAAGTGATAGTTAGTGGTATAGTCATTCAAAGCTGGTTTGAAAAGGCATCTCTACAAACAAGTTTTTTGCACCAATACGTAGATAAGAAATCATTTCCCTTTTTTTTGTATGTAAAGCCAAAGAGCACTTTTTGTGGATTTTAGACTGAAAATTATTATTATTATTATTATTATTATTATTATTATTATTATTATTATTATTATTATAGATGCACAATGACAAGCTGATTTGGTAGATGTTTCAAACATAAGTAAATTCAACAAAAACATAAAATTTCTGTTGACATGTATAGATGTGTTTAGTAAATATGCTTTGGTCATACCCCTCAAAAACAAACTTGGTGATTCCACAGTAAAAGCTTTTACTAAAATTTTCAAACAAGGTCGTAAACCAGAAAAATTACAAACTGATCAAGGCAAAGAATTTCTAAACTGAAAATTTCAGAATTTTCTCAAAAATCCCAAAGTCGAATTTTTCACTACACAAAATGTTGAAACAAAATGTTCCATAGTAGAAATATTCAATAGCACTTTGAAAACCAAGATGTGGAAATATTTACCAAGAACAATACACTAACTTTTCCACTTCAAAACTTGGTGAAACCATATGATCATTCTCATCATCGTAGTATAGGTATGACCACCATTGCCGTGAACTTTGAAAATCAAGAAGAGGTTTGGCAAACGTTGTATGGACAACCCATAAAACACAAGGCACCAAAGTACAAAGTAGGACAGAGTGAGAATCAGTAAAGTTAAGAAAACTTTTGAGAAAGGTTATTTGCCAAATTGGACCGAAGAGTTATTCACAGTGGTAGTCATCAAGAAAGGACATCCAGTCACATACATCTTACACGATGATAACGGGGAAGTATTGAAAGGGTCGTTCCACACTGAAGAGCTTCAGCGAGTTTCATAAAACTATTTACAAAATCGAACACGTACTCAAGAAACGTAGTCGAGATAAGAAATAGGAATTGTTCGTAAAGTGGTTGGGATACCCCACTTCGTTCAATTCGTGGATCAAGCAGAGTCAGCTCACCAATAAAGGGAAGTGAACCTCTGAGATTTCTTCAAAATGGAAGAAGGATCGAACGGTTCTTGCCCTCAGTTTGACAAAAGAAAAAAGATTCCAAGGAGCGAGATGACTTACTTATCACAAATAATCATTTTGTATATCATCATAATTACCAGTGTTGTTAATCTCACTCTCGAGAACACAGACAGCAAGTTGTGGGCTGCTCCCTTGAGTAGTAGTATAGGATATTGGTTACCAAATCCAACCATTAAGAAAAAGTAATGTTTTATTTGACTCTACCAAATAATAGTTCTATGAACGTGTTTCCTAAAAACACGTTCACTACGTACACCACTCAGTTATCACAACCAGTTAATCTCACGGGAGAATGGGAAGTAGGTCTGAGATTCAGTATCCAAATACTTGCTCCAATATTCGTGGTGAAGAAGCTTTCGTTACAGTGTTCTGGTCTTCGAAAAAGAATTACCGACTTACTCTCAAGGAAGGTCGTTATTCGGATCCCAGTGATGTGATACGGGCTATCAATGGTGTTAAAGAATTACTCTTGCCTCGTCACGATAAGGTAGCTTTTGAATTGGATGAAGTGACTGGTAAAGTTTGTATCACAGTACGTGATGGAGTCGTGGTCACATTGAGCTCTACTCTTCAAAATATTTTGGGATTTAATGAGTGTGGTTTTAAATCAGGAACTTACAATTCTTCCAGAGATGCCAATGTCAGCCAAGGATTTTATTCACTCTCTGTATACTGTGACTTGGTTCGTGACCAATTCGTAGGAGATACAAGAATACCACTTCTTCGTATCGTACCCGCGCGTGGAAAATATGGGAATATCATCTCTAAAACTTTTGAGAATGTGTATTATGTACCTGTGGAACGAAAACAATTCAGTACCGTCCAGATGTATATAAGGAGTGACACAGGAGCCATAGTACCATTCGAGTTCGAGAAAGTGACAGTGACACTTTATTTCAGAAATCGTAGATCTCTTCATTTCACATAGACATGTCTTACTGTTGTAAGTCCAAATTATACGAAGAATATTACACGAAACAAGCTGGGAACGGTCTACCGGCTTTTTCTGGAGCTCAAATACAGAGAGGATGTGGTTTGGGAAGTATATTGGGAGGAGTGAAAAATATGGTGTTACCTTTATTGAAAACTACAGTCAGGACCGTGGGAAAACAGCTCGTGAGAAAAGGAGCAGCGTTTGCTGAAGATGTCATTGAAGGGAAAAATGTAAAAAAGGCAGCAATCAAAAGACTCAAAGAGGCTGGCGCAGGAGCTTGGAATGAAGTGATTGGTGGGTCAAAACCACCCGGCAGGAAAGGTATAAAAAGGCCCGCACCACGCAAAACTTGCAAATCGACAAAAAGAAGGAGAACTGTTCAGACCCAAGACTTTATCGGTGCATGATGTCTCTCATTAATGAAAAATCTTGTGAGTGTGTCAACAGCGAACTCGTCTTGTTTTCTATACCACCAACACAGACTAGTGTGGAACATGGGCAACATAGAACACAGGCCTTTGGCGACTATAGGAAACAGTGGTCCAATAGAATTCCACATTGCAGGATTAGGAGACGATTATTTGAATTTGGCACAGACATACTTGTCTGTTAAAGCAAAGGTTGTAGATTCCAGTGGGGCATCAATTGCACCCGATGCCAATGTGGGCCCAGTCAATTTATGGATGCATTCCTTACTTAATCAAATCGATATCAGCTTGAATGAAAAACTGGTATCTCCTTCCAACAACACTTATCACTACAGAGCTTTCAAAGAAACTTTGTTGAGTTATGGACCAGCTGCCAAGAAGTCACACCTGACTAATGCATTATGGTACAAGGATACGGCCGGACACATGGAAGATTTGACAGATGATAACAAGGGATTTCTTCTTCGAAAGAAATTTATAGAGAAAATTAAAATCGTGGACATGACTGGAAGATTACATTTGGACATGTTTTTCCAAACTCGTTACTTGCTGAATGGAGTTAATGTTCATGTTAAAATGAATAGAGCCAAAGATGATTTCGCATTGATGGCCGATACCGATACATACACTATCAAAATTCTAGACGTATCCATGTTGTACGCAAAGAGAGACTCAAATATCATTCGTGAGAATAGCTCACGAGAAAGCACTAATAAAAGCAACTGCAAAATATCCTATTGACCGAGTGGAAACCAAGGTGTCTTCAGTGCCGAAAGGAAATCTGAGCATTACACAAGAAAATTTATTTTTAGGCCAACTACCTAAACGCATCGTGTTGGGATGTGTAGCCAACGACGCTTTCAATGGAAACTTTTCAAAGAATCTATATAATTTCAAGAACTACAAAATCAATTACTTGGCTTTGTACGTGGATGGGCAGCAAATTCCAACCAAACCATTACAGCCTAGATTCGAACAACAAGAAGTGGCGAGATGTTATGCGACCCTGTTCCAGGGAACTGAACAAATGTATGAGAATGAAGGAAACCACATCAGCCGAGAAGAGTACATAAATGGATACACACTTTTCGTACTCGACCTGACTCCAGACCTATCACATGGAAAACACTTCGATCTGGTAACGAGAGGGACCTTGAGACTAGAAGTCCATTTCGAAAACCCATTACCAACCATAATCAACGTACTGGTGTATGCAGAATTCCAGAACATCATAGCAGTGGATAAGAATAGAGAAGTAATCTTCGATTACTCAACATGAACGCGTTGCAGTTAGAGAATGCACTTGGATCAGATAGTTGTTTGAAGAGAATATGTTTGGGTGTATTTGCAAGAAACAAATTACCAAAAAGATTACCAGATCACAGACCAGTGGCTTTGATAGCCAACACGGATCCAGACCACAGAAAAGGAGAACATTGGGTGGCTCTCTTTGTAAGTCACCACAACGTAGAGTACTTTGAATCCTATGGATTACCACCACAACACAGACCATTCGAGAATTTCCTGAAGAAGAATTCCAGATATTGGAAGTATAATACAAAACGCCTTCAAGGACCATTACCAGTGTGTGGACAATACTGTCTGTTTTAGATGAAACATCGCTGTCACGGTGTACCGATGGACACCATATCCAACATGTTTACGACTGATCTAATGGATAATGATGTGTTTTATGACGTCATAGAGGAAACCAACCACTATATGTCGCTGTATTGAAGAAAAACTATAAAAACCGGTGCACTTGGTGTTCAGCTGATTTGTGTTTCGACAGCCAAAGAAGAAGGATGTCTACTAGTGTGACCGTCTTCAAACTTAACAACGATTTACAGAGTCAGCTTTTCAAGAACGACGTTGGGTTCCAGTTTACCACAAGATATTGGGAACAAGTGACCAAAGCAGTGGGTATTGCAAAGAAGAGAAGCCTTGAAATAGGAGAACCCAAACCAAAAACAGAAAGAAAACCAAGGAAGAATGAAGATAAAGGGGATTGAAGAATGTTCACTATTCCATGTTTGATCAGGATGGCACTGAATGATTATCAATCAATAAACCAAGAAACAAGAAATCCATGAGACTTTGTGGAGAGAATGAGCGTTTCATTCGAAACGTACTTTGGTGATGTTACACCACCAGTACTGGAGCAGTTATTACGTGGAGAAGAAAAAATAAGAAAGCCAACAGAACAAAGGCCACCAAAACACATCAAGTATGCATTGGGGGAAAATCGTCTCAAGACATTTCAATTCATGTTACAAAGTGAAAGTGTGAAAACCCCGAATGAACTGACAAAGTCCGGATTCTTTTATTTGGGGACAAGAGACAGAACTCAATGTTTTCACTGTGGTATTATTGGTCGTTTCTAGGAAACAGAACATGATGTTATAGAACACAGAAAATATTCTTCAGACTGTTATTACATTCATAATTTACCACCTGAATTCATGGATGTTGAAAACGTTCAAGAAGAAGAAATGGTCATCAAAGAAGACGAAATGGACACATCATTTCAAGAAGAAGATTCACGGAGGACAAAATGTAGTGTGTGTTTATTAGCCGAAGCCAATGTCGCTCCGCGACCATGTAACCATTTGTGCCTGTGCAAAGACTGCTGTAAACCACTGAGAAGATGCCCAATCTGCAGAAATACTGTTTATGAATATCTGACAATCTACATACCATACAAAGATGTATTTTTGTTGCTGAATAAAAGAAATTAAATTGTAAAAATTTTGTTGTTAGATTCAGATTCAGATTCTTTATTCACGGTACACATGCATGTAAAATAGTTACAAATAAACATATTGCACAAATGTAATGAGAGGTATACCGTGGGAAGTGGCATAGCCAGATTGGCTGTCTACCCGCCACCCCCTGGAAGAAGATGGGGTGATTGCAAACAGACTGTGACTGAAAGAATGAACTGAAAGCCAATTATGTGACACATGATGGAGAATGACGATCGAATCATTACTTTTCTGAGATTAGAGTATTAGTGTTTCATTTTCGCCAGCGGAAAGACGGTGATTCAAGGTAGGCAAGAAGCAACCTGCCTATAGGACTCCCTCCACTACTTATCATAACACATGAGGGCGGCAACAAGTCCCATCGTGAAGTTCGTATCGTTTAGACTGCGACAAGGAGGTTGGTCATGATGTTTGGGCGTGGTGTCTACATTAACTGCATCATCATCGTAGGATGACGAATGTTATGATTTATTTGTTTAGACTTTTATTTGCAAGTTCTTAATTGTATCCATATAGTATTTCACATAGCACCACTGTAAGGAGGAAGCGCGACAGTTTGAACAAGACGAGGATTCCAGATTTAGACGCGGACCACGACTTTGACAATTTACGAAGTTTACGAAGTGCAATCAGGGCAGTAGGGATTGTTGCAGCATAACTGGAATATGAGGAAATGAATGTGGAAGTTAACTTGTTCTTAAGCATGCTTCTGTCGCTAATATTTCGAGTTGTGTCGTCCAGAGCATTCCATAGTTTCGGGAAGGAGTATAAAGGAAATTTATCCAGAGTTTGGGTCCGTGTGTTTTCTATGTATAGGAGGCCTGACTGTCTAGTTCTACCAGATGGATTGTCGGTAATTTCAAATACATCATTGAAAGACACCGGCAATCTGCCGTTCTGCCAGTCAAACACGAACAGTAGTGCATGTAGCCTAAACAAATCATCAACCTTGAGTATTTGGTTTTCTTTAAACATGGGATCTGTATGAGAATTGTACTTTTTGTTATTAATTATTCGTATTGAACGTTTTTGCACGACAGCTAGTTTTTTGATAGCTCTTGAGTTGCCCCATGCCTGGATTCCGTATACCAAATGGCTATGTATGAGGGCGTAATACAATGTTTTCAGAGCTCCGTGGGGGAGGATATTTTTAACTTTGTTTAGACTATAGTTTGCGCGTGCTATTTTCGAGCATAATTGGTATATGTGAGCCTTGTAGGATAAATGTTCATCAATGCTAATTCCCAAGAATTTAACAGATTTTTCTGTTTCCGTGGCCCCAACCTTGTTAATGTTTTGGTTATTTATTTTTACCTCTTGACAAAGATTATTGTTCCTACCTTTATGTGGATTAAGTATGATGTACGAGGTTTTCTTAGCATTCAGCATTAACTGGTTCACAGAGCACCATTCGAATAGTTTCTGGAGCTCGTCATTGAAATACGGTGTAATAGGATTATTATCGGAGCCCGGGCTGTGTGCAGTTTATTCTTCTTTTTAGTGTAAAGTGTGATGTATCTTTTGGTTTGGGTTTTTTCTCAATATAGAAAACACCAAAATGATCTGACACGTCAGATATGACTATTCCAGGTAATGCTGCCTGTGAAACATTATTAGAGAAGATATGATCTATCAGACTGGCAGAACGACAGGTTACTCTCGTTGGCTTGGTGATATACGGCAGAAAGCCTTGACTGAACATAAGATTAACAAATTCTTCCGTTTTTGAGTGTGTAGTTGCTTTTAAAAGGTCGAGGTTAAGATTCCCCATAATATAAACTTTTTTTATTTTCGGCATTTAAAGCATTCGTTATTTCATTTAATTTTGATAAGAAGAGGTTGATGTCGGCTTTAGGAGGAGTGTTGGGTCTATAAATAACGCCAATAATTCTGGGTTGGTATTTATCTTTAATTTCAATAAACAGAGATTCGAAAACATGGGGAATAAAGAACGAAATATCATTACGAACTCTGTAGGGTATTCCTTCTTTAATATGTAGACCAACCCCTCCTCGACCATCATCATTCTCGTGTCTCATGCGTTTAATAATCGAGGCATAGCCATCCAGACTGAACGACATCTCTGGAGGAATTTGGAAAATTTCGGTAAGTCCTATTATATCGAAGAAGTTCTTTCCTGTTTGTAGGTTATATAGGATGTTTTATAAGGAATCCCAATGGGCCTTCAGGCTTTGGCAATTGAGATGGAATATTGAGAATCCTGCGTCTATTTTACAAGCCATTGACTGAAAATCTCTAGGCGAAAAGTAGTTGCAGTCAGTTGCGTGGTTTTTATATGGGGATTCATCATTTTCTGCCAAGGAACATATTTTCTCATTATAGAGCTGTATAAAGTCGTACTCTGCGTCTACCTGCACCTCGTCGAGTGTAATGTTACCCGCCATAATTAACCAACATACTACCATCCTTTCTCGCTGGACAAATATACAAGACATAACTACAATATATTGTTCCAAGATGAAGATAAAAGGAGGTTAAGTCCCAGACATAGTTCAACTGTTGGACGGGTTGAGACGATATTTCTTTTTCATTTCTAGTCACAGTCTGTTGCGGTAATAGTATGTAATTGGGAGTTTGTTTAGAAACGAAATTATTCTGTACAAACAGTTATTTTTTTAACAAACCCAAAAAGGTATCCTCAAGTACCGAAATGATTCTAAGAGGGATAGTAAATTAGACCTCGTACGACAAAAAAGGGATTCTCTTATATGGGTAGATCCTCACATGAGTATATGGTGGAACTTGAAGTTCGCTTCCTGGCCTTCATGTACACATATGGGCCCTACTTGTAATTTAAATAATGGATTCTGTGAAAAGCCCAAGACATACTACTAACTTGAAACGACTTGAAACCACATCATGCACTCGGGCTGTTCTGAGGGATCATACAATACTAGTGCGATTCTTGTGGAGCGTTCTATACAACATTTTCTGAGAACACCAACACCTGGTTGCGAAGGGTATATTTTCTTGTACATTCAGTGATGAACGTCACCATTTCTAAATGCGATGTTAACGTATGTGGCCAAAATTTCGTGATTTTGGGCACTACGATTATACTGTACGGAGGAAAGTCAAACTATAGTCAGTACAGTACAGTATGGTAAAGTTTATTTTATTTTCATTCGTTCTTCTTCCGTCAAAACCTAATCGTATTCCCACTCCCACTCGTCGAAAATAGTATTCCACTCCCAGCATCGTATTCCACTCTCAGTGATGACTGACTATTTTTGTTTATTGTTTACAAATCGGTGAGTAGAATCAATTATAAAGGGTTGTTTTGGGAAAACAGATAAGGCGAAAATAAAATAAATACAAAAGTTCACTGCTCAGATTCTCTCGTGAAATAATCCTCTAACGCCTCGTGAAATAATCCTCCAAGCGCCCTACTCGAGGATAAAAATCGTACTCGAATCCGGGCAGTGAACTATTGTCTATATAGCCACTGCCTTCCAAAATTGGCGGAGATATTGCATTCTTTTGCAAAAGTACTTAAAATAATTAGATATTTTTTTAACAAGTTCGTGGGTTCTGTAACACGCGAGCAGCAGATAGCATGCAACGTCAATGTGAACTAAATTATTTTTAAATCGTTAAGGGAATTTCAAGAAGAACTTCAACGAAGTTCAGCCGTCACCGAATTGCCCAAACAACGAGGAGGAGCAGTCTGTCAACTTTTAACGTACCAGACTGTTCGATAATGCACCCCAGTGCTGTTCCCTGTCTCTGAAGAATATAAAAAGTGGGCTAAATTTCAGTGACTTGAAAACATCAGAAATGGCGTGAAATTGAAATACCAAAAATATGTGTCTCCTGATTTTTTTAGCTCTACAACTTACCTAAAGTTCATGAAAATCAGACACACTATAATTTTTTGGACCCGACCCCTATGACGTCACTACAGAGTTCGGCATTAACCCTTTGAACCCGAGCGGCCCCTTTTCCGACAAGGAACACGATACATCATAACGTCATTAAACAGGATGGCTGTTCAGTAGATGTGTGGGGTAGACCAATCAATATTTTCAACGTGCAGCCCCGAGGCTGCACGTTGAAAATATTGATTGATCTACCCCAAATAATGAATATGAACTCTTCTAATTGCTACTATTGAATTGGCATGGAAGATACTACTAGAGTTCAAAGGGTTAAGTGTTGGAATTTCCTAGGAAGGCAACATATGTTTAGGAATGTATTTTTTCGATTTTTCCCCAAATTTAGAATATGCCGAGGCTCAAAATGAGGTTGAAACTAATAGATCCATAAAAAGACGTAAACTTGCCATTGTTGTCATCAGGGTCAATATTTTAATTCCCAAAATATGGTTGTATAATTTCAAATGACCACAAAACGGTTTGGGAAGTTTCATAGCTGTATAAGGTATATACGGAGCAACCAGAAGTTTAAACGTAGCGTTTTAATTAAATATGACAAAAATAGCCTCAACTTTGCTGTGACGTAAAAACGACAAAATGGAAATAAATAATAATAAAAAACAAACAAAAAAACCCAGCTTTCTCCTAATTTCTGGTGGTCTACAAGGTACTAAAATTAAAAAAATAAATCTATGACGCATTGTAATTTTTAACCCTGTGATTACCCCTATCACATCATCTCAGAGTTCGACCAGAACGGTTGGAATTTTTGAGGACGGATACCATTTTTCGATATGGTTCTATAGAGGCTATAGTCCCATAATTTCTCTTCAACATACTAAAATGTAAAACAAAATCAGACTCATTTTTAGTTTTGACCCTCCTGCTCCCACCCCAGTGACGTTACCTGAGAGTTCGACCAGAACTGATGGGAATTTCCAAGGACGGCACCACATTTTAAATTAATTACGTCCCCCAAATTCCAAAAAGCTGAAGCTAAAATGAGGTTGAAATTAAAGGTCAAGAAAATGTGTCTTTAATGAAATTTGCAGGAAATACTAAAACCTCTGAAGGAACGTAAAAAATTGAAAAACAGCTATCTTCACAACATACTAAAATTTTAGTGGCGTCGACGTCAATAACGTCTCTCCAAAATTAGACCCTAAAACTGTTGATAATTTCCCAGGTCGATAACATTTTAGATACGGCTTTTTTGAGATTATACTCCCAAACTTTCGAATCGCTGAGGCTCACACTGAAGCTCACACCGAGGTTGAATGTCAAAGGTTAAAAAGCCTAAACCTAGCATCGCTGGCATCGGAGGTCGAAATTTGAAACAGTAAAAAAAAATAAACACTTTGAGATATTGTAATTTCCTGTGCCAAACTTCAGGAGTGCTGATGAAGGTGATTTTTTTTAAATTTTAGTCCGAAGAAAAAAATAGATCAGTTTGCAAAACGAATGTTCAGATGCTATTTAACAAAGCACGGCCATCAACGAGGTGGCCCCTACCAAGAAGAATGCTTTTTTCGCCGCTTAATGTTACAAAGGCCCTTCCTGAAAGGAATGGTAACTTTGTGTACTGACGGTAATTACATCATGTCGCAGGTATTCGTAATCGAAGTCTCGAAACTTTTCAACACCAGTTGTGGGACATCAAAGGATATCAGACAACGTACATTCAGCTCCGTGCGACATACCTTTCGTTTTGGTGCTTTCCTATGGTTTTCTGCACCTGGTCTATTCATGATTTTCGTAAACGTTCTGCTATGTTTTCCAATCAAAAGAGTGCCTCGCCTCACTCCTGACGTCCTAGAAACTCAGTGGAAAAGTTGGAGTTTTTCAGAATGCGTATCACAAAAAGATGGGAGTATCTCCTGATGACAATGACGTTTTGCCACGTTTTCGAATCGAAAGAGTGTTTTGTACTCTTCAGACACGGCAGGAACTACATGCGAAAAATTGGTCCAGGACCATTATTCATTAGAATTTTTTTTTCTGAAGGCAAATAAAAAAGAGGTAACGATAGTTCCTTTATAGCAAGGGCGTCATATCTCCAGGAATTGTCACCTGATTTTGAACGTTTTTACAACCCCTTGTCTGGGACCCCAAACGCTATTCGACAATAAATTTTCAACTTCCTCAAATTAAATCAAATTTTAGCGTTTTCTGCTCTTTCTTCAATAATGACCTCATGACGGAAACGTTCCGTTACCTATTTCAATCAAAATAGGAGTTCCACTTATGCGGACAGTACTGCAACTATATTCTCTGTAGTACCGTCGCTGAAACAGCTACGTCGACTGTCTATTGTTTTAGTTTTTGAAGGCTTAACGTGTTACTATTCACGTTCTTTAGAACGTGAATAGTAACACGTTAAGCCTTCAAAAACCTTAAGAGCATGAATAGTAACAAGTTAAGCCTTCAAAAACTAAAACTATGGATAATGTTCTGGGCAAAATTCACTACTTTCCTCACAATTAACCATTGTCAATTACTCAATTAAGTATGAATTGAGTCAACATGAATGAATTGTCTAATGTCAGTTTTATCCAATTTATGTTGGACATGTAACAAATCGAAGTTAGTACGAGAGAATAAAAAAAATCGAATCTTGAGACTGAATCGGGATCGATCTCAAAGCAGACGTATGGTATCGAATCCATATCGAATCTAATCTAAAGTATTCGCAGGACACTAATTGATAAAATATTATATATATTATAAATTCGGTTAATTTCGTTTTGACGTCATAACGTCGGAAATACACGTCCGATTGAAAAAGGATCTAGTTGCTACATTGTCGTGTTCTGTGACGTATCAAAATGTCATCAAGATCGATTGAACTTGATTTTTTTTCCACAGTAACGTAAAGCAATTTTTGTGGTCGAAAACGTAATAAAGTGCGGAGATATGTGAATTTACAAGGTGTACTTCGAAGAACGGACGCTGACGACCGTTGCCATAGAAAACAACTCCTGAATGTGTTCGATCAGTAATATGAGCGGTTAAGCGCCGTTGCTAGCGCGTAGCGTTGATACAGACAAGATCTAATTGACCAACTTCCGGCAATTAGAGCACGGTAAGAGTGAATTTTCCTGAGATTAAAGCACGGAGCTGACTGGCTCCCAACCAATCAAATTACGGGTTCAGAAAGAACAACGAGGTTGCATTTAACTGATGAATTACAATCTAGAATAGAGGAAAAGTAAACATCAAGCAGAATTTCATGATCGAGAAGGGAGTAGAAGTGTGCGAAATGGAGTGGAGAAGAAAAAGAGAAAGAAGGAAAGAAAGAAAAAAAACTTCAATTGCAGTATGTCATTTCAGCTTCGTTGAATGACATAGACATTCGCTAGAAACGAATTAACGAGCGTCGCTTAAAAGTGTTCCTACCTATAGACTGCGCCAGTTTCCTTGACGTTGTTGTTGTCAGCGTTTTGCGTTTGATGAGGTAATCGAACACAACACTCGCCAGCAGCGCGGTAATGACTGTCAAGAAGTTTGGAATTCCAGATAAGGTCCCACTCTACAATTTAAAGATATCATTAGGGCTACACAATTATGAAATTCCATGGTGGACTTTTGAAGAAGAATAATCATTTAAAGTTGACTTTAATCCTTCGCTGTGACTTTCTAGAAACAACGGTATAGAAAAACAATATTTTTGGTCATTACTTCAGACCAGATATTCTTTAGACATGGAGGCATGGTACACGCCTCCTGCTCTCTGACAAAAATCCAGACGCCTGGGGTTGTCAAGAGTCTAATAATAGCTACGTTGAGATTTAAGAAGGCCATTGCACTCCTTGGCAAACTGAGAAGGACAATTATTTGGACTCCCATCCTTTCAAGATCGTCCGACCTGATTTGTGTTGTATCTTTATATGTATATCAGTTACCATGTATTTTGATATTCTACACTTCTTACGAGTATGATTGGATGATTGGGGGGGGGGGGGGGGGGGGGAGGTCGTGACTGATAATTCACCAGTAATGGAGTTATGAGAACCCCAAATCGTGGACTTTGAAATTGTAGTCGATTATGGGTGTTTCCAAGGATAAGTCGACTTCTCGATTAATCATGACAGACCTAGATGTCATCCACAAAATACTGCTTGTCCATAACGTTTTCTGTTTAAACGTCGGTTTACCATACATTTACTGCCGGACGGAGGATGCCAGAAAGGAAACTTAGGAGCTAAATACCTGACTGGAGAAAGAAAAGACAGACTAATACCGAGTCCGCATATTTGCATAGTTTTATACACATAAACCCACATTAAAATTATATTTTTACCTTTTATTTGTACAGTCTATTACACTGGGCCTCGTCCCCACCAATACTCACATATTTGAACCCCAACCAATACTCCCTATACTTCGTCGTGTGAGAACCATAAGGTTTTATCTTCCACTGGAAGATAGAACCTTATGGTTCTCACGCGACGACTTGTTTTGAGCTAAACGTTATATGGTATTATGTGCGATGTTTGAGATAATGTAATGTAATAACTTTATTTGCAAAAGACATTATAATACATGTTTATAACATAATTGCCCAAGAAACAACAAATAGTAATAATAATATATCACATCTAGGATTTATGAAGCTACATATTTGTCTTCTGCAGGGAGGTGACATAGCCAGCTGGCTGTATTACTGTCACCCACCTCAGGGAAAGGGAAACTGTAGAGTATGAGAAGACAAAAAAGTGGGAGATAAAAAAGCAACGAATGAGGGAAAAAAATGAAGAGAGAGAGAGAAAGAGGGAGGGAGAGGAAGAGAGAGAGAGAGAGAGAGAGAGAGAGAGGAGAATCGGCTGCAACTGAAAATAACATGTGCAGTAGAAAAAATGAAGTAAAATATATATATGTAGGGAATGAGCTCTGCAGTCCTGGTGATAAGTGGAATTTGGTTTCATTCTTGCACTGAGAAGGGGGGCATACATGGGAATGTGATATTTTGCCCAGAGCCAGCTGAGAGATTTGAGTTCCTCGTTGGCAGTTTGTGTTCTGGAGTGCGAACGCTTTGCAACCAACAACATCACGCACCTGTAAGGCCCCACTTTTTATTCCTAAGAAACGTGCAACAACTAATTTGCTGCGTCCTACGTAACAAGACTTGACCACACTGGTTGCATTTTGCAACCACTGTAGTCTTGAAAATTCATTTTAGGAGATTGGCAAGGAGACAGACTGCTAGACTATGCCACTTTCCATGGTATATCAGTTCGTCATGTTTATGTTCCATCTCAAGTTTTTTATTTTACATTTAAAAAATCTCGGAATTTATTGTCTGCAAAGATATTTTTAATATGTTTTGAAATACAGTTCATACGCTGAGCTGTTTTCGCAATTACCAATTTCAGGAGTGGGGGATCCCCACGCAGCCCGTATCGACACCCTCACAACTGAACGTATGAAAGATGATGGTACCACCCAACGTAAAAATTTTGACTAATTTTTTGAGCAATTCCGAACAGTAATTTGATGGACTTTTTTTCAATACAGAGTCTCGATATCGCATTATCGCATCTGAGTTCACAACAAATAATTTCAATTTTATTCATTCAGACGTTCGGCGTTATCTGACACCACTACACTAATATCAAATGGGTTAAAAATTAACTCAAATCAACTAGGTTGAATGGTTGTAATCCCAATAGGGCTCATATTCACTCAACCCAGTTGATATGAGTTGATTTTTAACCCAACTGATTTTAGAGTTTAGACGTATTTTTAATTTTCTTTCATTCGATGGTTAGCTGTCGCCACTATAAATACTTTCCAGATTCATTCATCTAGGCAGTATGAGTAGTAAAATAACACTTTGGACATCCGCTGGTTTGTCGCACCTGCACTGATATTGGATATAAATTAACGTGGACCCCTGAATCGAAATATTTTATGAATTACCACATTAAACAAAGTTTTCGAAAAGTTCATTTCGAGCATTCAAGTTTTCTTGACACCAAATTCAAATCTAACTCCATCCAAGACAATGAAAGGGTGAAGGCCACGGAGCTGAAGAAAAGTTTCCAAAGATAAATTCATACTCTCGCAAGAACAAGCACTACAATTAAGTAAACTGTCCTCTTCTTATAAAAGAAATTTGATAAGGCTTTCTATTTTAATTGTTTTTTTTGTTTCAAACGTGCTAACTAAATAATTCTCCCCTCTGGACATAATGGAATACTCTGTCGGAGCGTATTTAGTTTTTAAGGAACGTATTGACATTTCACTCTAAGTGGTTAGTTTTTTTGACGAACAACTGGTAATATTCCTCCTTTCAGCCATCCTAGATACTATGATGAAAAATCGAGTAAACCGGGGGAACCGAATGCACGTTTCTATTCCATATGAGGTCTATGTTGTTTGGTTTCAGACTTTAGTCCCGGAGACCTACTATTATTGACTGTCTAAGTACTAACATAATACTTACACTTGCTGAATTCAGCCCAAACATGTCATTGAAGTATTCTTGAATTTGAACTAGCAAAACGGCAAATGTCCATGCCTTTGTAAATTCAGCCACGAAAAGAGCATACACTGGGAGTGACGTGAGGATATGCTTCCAGGGAACATGTCGCGCCTGCAATTTAAATGTAATTCCTGACTGTCCTTGGAACGACAATTATTTTATTTCTTCCTTGCTTTCAGTGGAAAAAAATCACCTTAAAATCTTTTCAGTTTCCATCTGCATTCCAGATTGCCTGAAATGAATGTCTTTTTCCAATTGAAGCAAGGAAGGATTATACAAAATAAATATGTTGCAGTATGGTTAAGTTTGGTGAACATTTCTCAAACACAGCCTTTATTGGAAGGATGATAATTTATTTTATAACTCTTTACCGAACATAGTGGTCAAAAACGGCCTGGACATTAACCAAAATAAGCCTACCAAAGCCTAAAACATATTACAAATGTCTCGATAAAGGCATGCAAATATGGATATCATTAGAACCGGATCGTCGAGCCGATTCTAATGATATCCATATTTGTATGGTTTTATTGAAAAATTGAGAGAATTGTTTTCAAAAAATGTGAATATTAATTTATTTTTAAAACAAATGTGTTATGTAAAGGGTTAAGTATCGCTGTACATGCATGCATACAATGTTGAAAAAACACCCTTGCGTTTACATCAATTTTTGACGACGTGTACGTTTTTTATGTTGAGTATGACCAGAATTCTGTCCACTGACTGGTAAACGTACCTATAATATTAGAGTTTATATTTTTTCCTTTGATGTCCATAACTCTTCAACAACTGTTAACCTTTTCAATACGCATGGCATGAATTTCTGTGTAGTTAAAGCAGCAGCATGCGATAACAAATAAACACAATGCATAACAAATCTGTTTGGGGGATAAGCAATAATATAATCCTATTGACTGAATTTCTAGAACTAATTTTCCTTTCGTAGCCAAAAATCTTCCCTATTAATAGATTAGACCACTAGGCTATAAATTGTATTCTTTCGGACCATACCACACAGGGACGGACTGGGCTACAAAAAATTACCGGGAATTGCAGCAAAAGGGGCCGGACCAGGATAAAATTTTTGATTTTTTGAACTGAAACAACGTCGTGTCCCTGCATCTGAATGGTGAATGGCAGTCCACATGGTAGGCATTTTGTTGAATTTTTGTGTCATCTTCGTCGCTCTATTGACAAAACTGGTTGTAACAAATGGTGCCTCGGATCCCTCGGTCGACCATAAGTGTAGTTCGGACCAATGGAAGAAAATTTTGATTTTTCGAACTACTCGGTTTCCTTGCACCTGAGCAATAAATGACAGACGAGACTGCTCTTATATCGAAATTCCCTCTATTGCCAATGGCGGTCCACGAAGAAGGCATTTCGATATCCCGGTAGTGGATGTAATGGGAGACAATTCGCCTTTTGGTCCTTTTCACGAAATTCCATGCACCTACAGGTGTTGGCCAAGTTTCCCGGTGCATCATACGACTAGTCCGCCTCTAATACCACCCAAGAGCTCTGTTTTGAAAGTGTTCAGTCTTCTGCTGTGAAAACAACAATGTATTTTTTGGCTTTCGAAATCTACTTAAGGTAATTCTCTTCTGGTTTCAGAGCTTTTTTTTCCCAAACTAAAGTACTGACTCTAATCCATGAGCGTACCACGATTTTGAGGGTCTATACTAATATGTCAAACTTCTCATCATTCGTGCTACACCAATAAAAATCGGTTATATTACCCACAAGAGGAGTGATAGAATAATTATGGTAGTTAAAATATGACCACGGACACTCTCAACTAAATGGTATATGAGCTAATACCTAGGAACAATATGTTGTTTGCTTTTAACTAAACTGGATACAATGCGTGTTAAATCCTAGGACATAGAATGGTTGGGTGGAAGGATTGTATCACTATAGTGACCTTTCGGGCCTTGGCTAAAGGATTTCTGTGCCTGAAAAAGATGACCCAATTATGTAATTAGTGGATATGTCTAAAAGAAGTCGTTTTCTTGCATTCTACGTCCCATTTCGTAAATTATACCAGGGTTGTCTAGTAATTCATCGTTCCATCGCCGTGTTTTTTTCTTTAACTCGCAGAGACACGTTCTTATTTTAAGAGTTTATTGGGACATAAATATATTTCTTCAAAGACTTATCTTCTGATTGAAAACGGCATGGTGTCTGCGTACTGCATCTTTTATGTCCATATACTACAGGGACTGTTATCCTAACATATCGATAGTAATAGTGCTTAGACAGTGAGGCAAGAACAGCACAACAGAGCAGACCTCAGGGAGAAGGCTATAAAAGAAAGACGAAACGCTTATAGAGAATGTAATTTTTATGTTGCCACATTTTCAAAAGAGTACATCTTTCGGGTCCCAGCACTAAGACAGTAATTTAATGCTGTAGATTTTTGCAACATTGCAATGAGTGTTATGAAACTTGGCGTACGGTTTTTCATCTCGCAGTGAAAAGCTAAGGGAATTATGAAATCGGGGAAATGTCTAGGCAATCTCGCTTCATTACAGATTAACATCCGTTATTTCGTAACCGAGTCTGTGTATATGCTAGCATGCTAAACAGTGATAATGAATTCAGAATGGAAATATGTTATTTTGTGGATTCAGACAATGTAAAAAACTCGGAATGGAACCTATGCCAAGCTTGCATGTATTACGCTGGACAGGCAGACCTGGCAGAATAAAACTTTTGCAGATATCGCATAAGGTACTCGGCCTGATGAACAGTGATCGGTTAATCGGCAGCAAACATCATAACCAGAAAACTCTTGTAGCCGCTCCTTACAGGTTAGTCTATTGCAGTTAATCGTTTCAAAACTATTTTCATTATTAGCACATACCAGTTGCCGAGAACTCGACTTTGCATTTGTCCTTTCTCTCAAAAACAGCAGACGTTCAGACAAACTCATTTTAGGGTCATCTGTTGGTAAATCATGTACCGTGAAAAGAAATGTCAAACTCCAGGTGACGGCCATGATGCCTGTAATAGAAACCATGACTGACAATTTTTGTCAGTGGAAGAAAAATGTTAACGAATTTGTGTCATCGAAGTAGATGTCATTTCACAAACTTCAGACATTTTTGCGTAGAGCGTAACAAAAATAGAGAAGATGGCTTTTTACAACTTTTTCTCCGATCAGTTTTAATATTTGAATATTATTCTCTTTTTGAACCCGTTTAAAATAAGAAAACGGAGCTTTCGATATCTTTAACTCTTAACCTGCTGAGTATTTTAAAGATATTTTTCATCAAAGCTAGTCATGGCTGCTATGAAGCAGCCATGACTAGATTTGATGAAAAATTAATTAAAATATAACACAAGAAATCATTGATGAAAAAATCCATTCAATTTATCGGGGCAAAATGTGATTAGATGTGCCCAAATTATATTGTTTTCAGTGACAAGAGAAACCCTGTGCTGGGCAGGAATACCTGCTAGCAGCATGCAAAGAGTTAAATCGTCCTCTGAGTTCCAATGTGTTCTATGTGCCTACTGGCACATAGAACACATTGGAACTCAGGGGACGTTTTGGTGTTCTATAACTCTTTTTCTCTTTATTATATTAACAGTGCGCACATCGTGGCATACAATACAGACACTGTCCTTTCCATTGATATAAAAGTGTAGTCGAGATTTTCTGATTATTTTCCTGGGAAGAATACAAACTTGCAAATTACTGTAAAAAACACATTGGCCAAACAAAGAGCAAAAGTGGTCGTTTACTTAGTTGCTTCTAATTAGCTTGTCATAAAAGACAAGTTTCTTTTTATAACATTTAATAAACAACGATAACAGACAGCTCCGAGTTAGCAACAAAATGACTCTTTGCTTTGTTTTCGACTGATGTCATTGGTGTTTTCTCGGCAATTACATGCGTCTCAATTGGACCGACCTCTCACGTCTAATAATTTCAGGACATTTACTGAATGTCGATTTTTATGACTAGCCGTATTATAAATAAGACTCATCCAGTTTTTCTTCTTGCTCCTTTATCAACTTATACTGTTGCGAGTAAAGAACATGCAGTACGTCGTTATTAATAAGCATATACGAAACGTACGCCAGACGTAGACAATCACACTAAACCAACATTACGGCAAATGTGAGATTGATAGGCTAATAGTAGTCAAGAGAGTTCTAATTATTGAATTTTGAACTTTGAGATTCATCATTCTTTTATTTAAGTTCCGACTGTTTTATGAAAAGCAAAGTAACGACGTACGTATTGTTGTTTACTCAGAACTGTATGACTTGATCAAGGCGAAGCCTAGAGCTCGATTGATGAAAAAAATTGATGAGTCTTAAATAATATAGTGTTAGTTTCGTATATAATATAATATAATATAATATAATATAATATAATATAATATTTATATTGGTAACAAATACTGAAGAATTAGGGCGCATAAAGTACTTACTTATCACTTACCGATGTTCAGTTCTACGGCTTGAGGGCCAAAGCTAACAAGAGGAGTGGAATCGCCTACATTTATTGACTTTTCACGTGTATGCCTGTCAAAAAATGTTAGTATTTCAGGCCAATAACAAAAATAAACCAAGAGAGGCAATCCATATTTCAATTGAGGGAATGCAGTTCGCACCGTATAGTATCTAATGTAGCATTTACTTCACGGATGGCGTCGGTGGACATTAGATTCTCATTCTGTTCAAAACGATTCGTTAGTCCTTCCATGGGGACGGGCTCGAGTCAGGTGTTGCCATTGATTGCAAATGTTTAGGTTTTGGAAATAATATGCAATTAGCAGGCGGTTTCACTTGACAAAAATATCCAATAAAGTGGTTTCCACTGTATTAACAATACGAACAACTAAGAAATGCCATACAGCGGATCAACCAAATTAATTCAAATAACAGCGTGTCTACACTTCACTTACCATATATATAAAATATGCTATCCCAGCTCCAATAACAGGTCGCCGTACCTGAGATAATAAAAGCAACAGCTGGACTAGCATATGCCCCTAAATATACAAGAAAAACAAACATTATTAACAGCATGAATGAAACGACAGGAAAAAAGTAATTTTCAGATGTTTATCCAACAAAAAGGAGAAAACCATCCCATTCTGTATGCAAGAGTTACAATTTATATACATGATATCTGTTTTAGTGAAATATCGGGAATTATCTCGTGAGTGTGGACCGGAAAGTTTTATTTTTCACGAGCGCTTGCGCTGGATCTTATACACGTGACTGGTATTCAAAAATCCATATACACCGGGTTTCCAGTGAATATCAACTTTCTAAATATATCTTTTGGAAATCCCCTCTCTAGTTATATTTCATTCGACGTGCATGCGCAGTCAACCTGACTTCCGTCTCATTTTTATGTTATTCTGCAGATGATAACTATTTCATTGTTAAACAAAAATATTTATGGTTGATATAATTTAACTTTTAATTGACAAATAGAAGTCTGGTATATATAACAAAACTGTTATGGACTTTTGTGGTGGTGAATATGATGTGATATGAACTTAACAAACGTATATTGACCTAACGCTTCGGTCAATATAAGTTTGTTAGGTTCATATCACATCATATTCACCACCATAAAAGTCCATAATTGTATAATATCTTTCAGACAATTTGCGATAATTCACAGGCTAGCATATACTAAATTCCAATATGTTATTTGTTTTCGTTTATTCTTTTCTGAATTATCATTTTCATCCTGGACAGAAAAGATTTATTTTCATCCAGGTCCCCTAGATAGTTGTTCAGAGCGATAAGGTGAATTTTCTTTTCGTTTTTATATTTTACTATGAACAGAGAGGATATGACATAAGTGTTTATTCAGTGTGATATTTATGAAACGAGTCTAGGATTTACGGCGAGGCAAAACGGAAAATTCGGACGATTCAGTGTACTTTCGCCCACAGTGCACATTCGCCTACAAAAATTATCAGGTAAAAGTGTAGGCGAAAGTGCACTAACGGAGGTATAGGGATTAGTAGCTAATAAGACTGGCGATCTGTCCTTTTTACAGATGAGTCAAGGTACTGCCTAGACCACACAGATAGGCGTTCTAGGGTATGGGGAAGACCAGAAGAGCGATTCCATGCAGCCAACATTGCTGAGCATGACCGCTATGGTGGAGGGTCAATCATGGTCTGGGTCGGCATCAGCAGGAATGGACGTATAAAGCTCTGTGTCCTTGAACGTGGTACATTGACTGCACATCGGTATATTGGTGCGAACCTGGATGCCCACGTCAAATTGTATGCAGGTGCTGTGGGTGATAGATTCATTCTGATGGACGATAATGCCCGCCCTCATGTTACCCATGCTGTCGGGGAGTAACGACAGAGGGAGGATATTGAGTGTATGGACTGACCAGCAAGATCCCCTGACCTCAATCCAATCGAACATGTCTGGAATTAGTTGCAGCTTGCAATTTGAGCCCGTCCAATCCAGCCAAGAAGTGTTCAGGAGCTTCGTGCCATGCTGGTCCAAGAATGGAACAACATCCCACAAAGGACCACCAGGAACCCGATTAAGAGCACGAGAAGGCGTTGTCAAGCTGTAATTAACAGTGATGCGTATCATACTTGATTTTGTCGCCATACCAGTTCGCTCCGTCAAACTTTTGGCAAATTGACAAATTTCCTCTTTTACCAATAATATCCATTTTCCATGGTTATCGTATTCAAAAGCTAAACAATAATGTCAAACACAAATAAAATCTTAATTTCTGTACATAAAGCATTAAAGATATAATTAAATAAAAAAATATTACAGTTTTCATTACAATATTTCAACTAAAACGTAAAACAGGTAATTGGATATACTTGGTGCTTAGCAAACTTTGAGTAGTATACAAATATGAGTATTATTGCAACCGGCTCACTGCGCCGGTTCTAATAATATTCATATTTGCAAGGTTTTGTTGACAAATAACAAATCCACATTGTATATGATGTTCTAAACGTGTTCTTACAAGAGTCCATTAAGTTAACATCCCAATTTTACCAGGTGGCCAGCTGCATCAAGAAACTGCACAGGTGACTTCAGCCCTGAAGATAACTGAGGTCTCTGGTCAAGTTCAAGGTATTGCCGTTTTCGTGGAGGAGGGCATGCACAATCCATATACTCGCTGAGTTTGTTTCTCTGTTTTTTCTCTAGTTTTTGTATTACATTCACAAAGGCAAATATGTTGGGATGAGCAGGTTGGACAGTGTTATTTAGGTGGCAGTGCCATCCCTCAAGATGGTTATTAGTTCTAGGACCAATGTTACTGTGGTGGTTCCAAACTGCCGGAGGAAAAGGAGCCTCCTCATCAACAAAATTCAGCACCATATAGTCAATGAATGCCGTTGCCTGCTCTACATCTGATGACTGATCCATCACTTCAATCCACACATCTTGAACTTGTTAAATTGGTAACAGTGGCAGTGCAGCTGCACGACGCATCCATGTATGCACTTCCTCGTTGTCCGGTACTGGTTAACCATTTCCAACTTCTGAACCTTTTTCCTTATAGACTGTGTGTGTGTAGTGAAAAAATAGCCTCGTGTGTCACTATTGGGAAATGTCTCTTGTACTGCTCTTATTGTTGCCATTTCAGAATCAGTTTGAATGACCTCAGGAAGTAACTCACGACTAGTCACCCCCTGCGCCACAGCTTTAAGTTATGTAAGCAAACGCACATATGTCCCACTCTGTCTATAAAGAAAGTAGGCAGAATGCGAGCTGGGACGTTTTAGTTCCCACAAGTCCATGGATAACATACAGTTGATCCCACAATGGGGGGCAAGAATAGAACGTACCATCCATATATAACTCTGACACTTGCTGCATAATTTTGAGGCAGTCATCTGTAGCAAAGTACAAAATCCTTTCATCATCGCCATCATTGATAAATAGGTATCGTTCACCATCCAGTGTTACACACCATCTATCAGGTAGGTACACTTCTGAAAGTGAAGTTGGAAGGGTTGGTGTGGTTTTACGTCGTCTCTTATACAATCCACATAACATAAGAGAAAAACAAACACATAACATTAGAAAAAAAAAAGAAAAATGCTGGGAATGAATGGTCGATCAGTCCATTTATTGTGGGTAGAGCAGGTAATTAGCTACTAATCCCTATACATGTACCTTAATTAGTGCACTTTCGCCTACACGTTCACCTGATAATTTTGTAGGCGAAAGTTCACTGTAGGCGAAAGTAGACGACACCATTCGGACGAGTTTCATGAATATCATCGAAGAAACACAAATATCCTATTCTATTTATCATATAATCGCCAATTGAACAAGTGAGAGTGGGGATAAAAGGAAGTCGATAGAGGATTAAAGAAAGGAATTTCAGCATCAAAGAACAATGCCACAGAGACGCTTCCCAACCATTGACTGGTGGCAATTTCTCATCTGAGGAACAGCGACCAGAGTCTGTCGATCTGCCCCCAAAACTGTAATAAAGTCAATCCCATTAATATTCACTTCATAAACATGGCCAGTAGTCGTCGATATCTTTCTTTCCGAAACCGAACCAGAAAACTCCCAAAAAGGAAGAAGATAACCGCCTACACTGTAAAAACAGATGTTTCAACTTTTGAACACAAAGTTAAACACATTTATGTCACACTTAATAAACACATGCTAGGCATTTACATGTTTTACTTATAAAGGAATGAGTTTAACTGACTTTAACACGTGACATGTTTATAAATCAACTAAAAGTGTTTAACCTTTCTAAACACATTACACCAAAAGAAAAAAAAGCAGGAAGAAGATAACCACCCAGCTCTACTTAACTGTATACGGCAAAATGATAAGTTTATCTAGATTTATTTAGTAAAAACGTCGTCTGAGTGCGAGAATGTCCTATATACCATAGGGAACATACGACATTCTAACACTCAGGCGACGATAAAGCCATCGTACAGCCTTGTAGGCTCTGTCTCACGCTCTCGGTCTACCAGCTTTATTCTGTTCGGAATCCGACGCAGTTATAGAATGTGCTTTTACTTACAAAAATATGCAGGTGTTCTTTCTCTTCGCAGTATTAAATTTCCCTTGATAAATTCAAGATATTAATATAATTTGTGGAACTACCCGACGAAATCATAAACTGCGCATGTGGTGGATTTTCATTTCTGATTGTCATGTCATCAAAATATCGATCCAATCACGTCTCGATTGAGCAGCTTTTA
The DNA here is from genome assembly GCA_031216915.1 of Pictodentalium vernedei. NCBI lineage: Eukaryota > Metazoa > Mollusca > Scaphopoda > Dentaliida > Dentaliidae > Pictodentalium > Pictodentalium vernedei. The sequence continues at coordinate 86,862,872 of CM062293.1, forward strand.
TTGCGTTGATACACAGAACATGAATCTGAATGAAGTTTGTCAGATTCAATCGTTCAGAATATGTCAGTTGGTCGGAAAATCAAACTTCTCTTTCTCAATCAACTGAAATATTCCAGACGAGTGAATATAAAATAGGCGATGACCTATTTGAGAGCTAGATTGGCTCCAGACAATAACTGCGTTGAATTTCTTACAGAATTAGACTGGTGGGCACATAGAACACATTGGAACTCAGGGGTAGGTCTCCGAGACAAAAATCACCAAGGAAAATGACCGGAGCTATATCGCCTATACGTCCACCATCAAAATCGCCAACCAAACATGGATAGTACATCCAAACATAAATTAATACAATGGAATTGCCGAGGTTTAGGGCGAATTTTAATGAACTTGGACTGTTAAGTCAGCAACATCAACCTGCTGTTTTCTGTTTGCAGGAAACACTTTTACAAAGACCGAGTAACCAAGATGACTGTGCGTTCAAGGGTTATACAGGGTATAACTCGTGGGCAGATGAAGCTGATCTTCATGTTCGTGGGACGTCTGTCTTAGTTAGAAATGATATTATCCACAGTCATGTAAATTTAAATTCCAATTTACAGGCTGTGGCGGTACGCGTAACTTTAGACAAGACGATTACTGTGTGTTCAATTTATATATCCCCTAATAAGCCTCTATTATTACATGACCTAGAGCAACTCATAAATCAGCTTCCCACACCCTATGTTTTGATGGGTGATTTTAATGCCCATAATCCTCTTTGGGGCGATTCCTGCAACAAGGAAGATGCAAGGGGCAAAACAGTCGAAGAGTTCATTACAAAACATGACTTATGTTTGTTTAATGATGGGTCACACACATATTTACACCCTGCATCGGGATCGTACACGTCAATTGATCTCACAATCACAAGCCCTTCACTTCTCCTTGATTTTTCTTGGGAGGTGGAAGGTGACTTGTGTGGAAGTGACCACTTTCCAATAGTTTTGGAAAGCGTTGTTCCCGCTGAGGATGAGAGGGTGCCTCAGTGGAACTTCAAAAAAGCGGACTGGGACACTTTCTCATCGCTTTGTTGTGAACGACTTACTCCAAATTCATTTACCGCTGATTGTGACCCGGTGGAAGATTTTACTTCCACATTACTTAATATTGCAAACAAGGTCATCCCTAAAACTTCGGCAAATCCTAAACGTTTCCACAAGCCATGGTTCGATACGGATTGCAAACAGGCTATACATAAACGTAAAAAGGCTGAACGGGATTTTAATAAATCACCAACGACCAACAATTTAGATCAATTACGTATTGGGCGAGCACAAGCCCGACGGCTCATCAAACAAAAGAAGAAAACATCTTGGCACAATTATGTATCTAAATTGAATCAAAATACCCCCATTAAAAAAGTTTGGAAAATGGTTAAAAAAATTAAAGGCAAAGAATCAAAATCTACAGTACAGCACCTGGAACAAAATAATAACAAAATAACATCTAAAAAAGACATTTCTAACTCTCTAGCTTCTACCTTCTCTAAAAATTCTTCTTCAGAAAATTGTACTCCGCAGTTTCTTTCTGTTAAAAAACAACAGGAGAAACAGAAACTAAAATTCCACTCTGACAATAATGAAAATTATAACAAGCCATTTTCCATTGATGAGCTATTAGCGTCGTTGAGTAAAGCAAAAGATACAGCAACTGGTCCTGATGAAATACATTACCAAATTTTAAAACATTTGCCAAATTCATCGCTCCAGCTTTTGCTTTCCATTTTTAATAATATATGGGTGACTGGCCAGTTCCCCTCTTCCTGGCGTAAAGCAACAGTCATTCCCATTCCCAAGCCTGATAAGGACCACAGCAATCCAAGCAACTACAGACCAATAGCACTCACTAGTTGCCTCTGTAAAACCATGGAAAGGATGATCAATGATCGGCTTGTTTGGTTTCTGGAATCGAACAATCTGCTGGCAGATGTTCAGTGTGGTTTCAGAAGCCAAAGAAGTACGGTTGATCATTTGGTTCGTCTGGAAACGTTTATTAGAAATGCCTTTGCCAGAAAAGAACACGTGGTCGCTGTGTTCTTTGACCTGGAGAAGGCATATGACACTACGTGGACGTATGGGATTTTAAAAGACCTTTTCAACATGGGGTTGAGAGGAAGAATGCCACTTTTTATTGAAAATTTCTTAACGGACCGCAATTTCCAGGTTCGTCTTGGGTCAACATTATCTGGCCCTCACGACCAGGAATTGGGGGTTCCTCAGGGTAGTATTCTATCTGTTACCCTTTTTTTCAATAAAAATCAATAGCATTGTTACAGCTATTGAGCAAAATGTTGCCTCTTCATTATATGTGGATGATTTTTTAATCTGTTACAGTGGCAAGAAAATGCCTGCTATAGAGCGGAAACTTCAGCTGTCTTTGAATAAGGTTCAACGATGGGCTACTGAAAACGGTTTTAAGTTTTCTAAAAGTAAGACAAATTGTGTTCATTTCTGCAAACTCCGGAAACACCATCTAGATCCGGAGTTACTCTTGGATGGAACTCGAATTAAAGTTGTAAAAGAAGTAAAATTCCTTGGCTTACTGTTTGATGAGAAACTAACTTTTAGGTCTCACATCAAACAGCTAAGAATTAAATGTAAAAAGGCACTTAATCTACTTAAAGTTGTCGGCAGCACTGTTTGGGGTGGTGACCAAAGAACTCTACTCCATCTGTATAGAGCTCTTGTACGTTCAAAGTTGGATTATGGTTGTGTGGTTTACGGTTCAGCTAGGAAATCCTATCTGAAACCTCTTGATGCCATTCATCACAGTGGAATCAGAATTAGCCTTGGTGCATTTCGTACGTCACCCATAGATTCTCTGCTTGTTGAAGCAGGCGAGCCTTCTCTTGAGAAGCGTCGCATCAAATTATCTTTACAATATGTTTCAAAATTATCTGCTAATCCTTCAAATCCTGCTCATTCTTGTGTTTTTCAACCTCAAAATAAAGTTTTTTTTTATAAAAATCCGAAACAGATTCCTCCTTTGGGACTCAAAATCAAACCCCACATGGAGGCTGCTGGTGTTGCTTCTGATTCTGTGGCAGAGAACCGTAAACCAAATATACCCCCTTGGGAACTGTCAAAACCCAAGGTAATTTTGGATTTAGCCTCTACTAAAAAGGCAGAAACTAACTCTTTGCATTTTAAACAACGCTATGCTGAAATTAAATCCCACTTTACAGCATATACAAAGTTCTATACAGATGGCTCCAAGGATAATGATAAGGTATCGTCTGCAGTAGTTAGTAGAAATCAGACCACCTCAATCAGGATACCTGATAATAGTTCCATCTTTACAGCTGAAGCGAAAGCTATTGCCCTAGCACTTGACAAGATTGCAGATGGAGAAGAACGTAAGTCCATTATCTTCTCAGATTCTCTTTCTTGTTTGCAGGCTCTTCTCAACCCCAGGTTGAAGAACCCTCTAATTCTGTCACTCCGTGAACGTCTTACAAGACTGAAGTCTGACCAATATGATATCGTGTTTTGCTGGTTACCTGGGCATGTTGGTATTGTTGGTAACACTAATGCCGACAGTGCAGCAAAGCAAGCTCTTAATAAGCCAATCACTGTTTTTTCTACTCCACACAGTGATCACAAACCTCTCATTTCTAAATATATTAGATCTTTGTGGCAGTCGGAATGGGATGGGGCCACTAACAACAAGCTCCACTGTTTCAGACCAATTGTGTCCGATTACTATCCCTTTTCTCGTCTTTGTCGAAAAGATCATGTTATTCTCACACGATGTCATATTGGTCATACCAGATTAACCCACAGCTTTTTATTGGAGGGAACGTTGCGACCTGAATGTGTTCCCTGCCAGCAGGTACTGACAGTGGAACACATTCTTTTAAATTGCATAGATTTTAATAATGTTAGGCGGCAGTATTTCACCGTGGGGTCTCTTAGAGACCTCTTTTATTCAACTTGTCCGCACAAAATTGTATCTTTTCTGAAAGAAATCAACCTTTTTAACAGTTTTTAAATCTAGTTTTTATACTTTTAATCATGATTGAACATCAACAGGTTGATTCTTATTGTATGTATTGTTAAACTATTGTTGTTTTTATCATTTCATTTTCATAGTTCATCGTTCATTTACCTTTTTTAAATACAGACTTTACAATGTTTTTTTTTTAGTTTCATATACATGACTGTCTCGCCACGATATAGCCTTTGTTGCTGATGTGGCGTAAAGCACCAATAAATAATAATAAATAATAATTGGAACTCAGGGGACGAGGTGGCATGACAGAGCCATGGGAACCTCGAATTCCATCTATTTATTCCAACTGCGTTACTGGCCCAAGTCCTCTGAATCCCTATGCCGCGGGGGTTATCACCCCGACTCCCACCTTGTAGCCTGCCTTGTCAGTGCAGAGATCATTCTATGAAGGTTATGAAAATGAGGGGCAGGAAAAAACGACATAAACGTCATTACACAAAAGTATAACAATGTAATATTTACCAACAGAAAAAAACACCATAGCTCGAGTTTTTTCTGAGTACGGAATCCATGACGCAAGCAAACCATAAAGTGGTGAGTATATTGACGTCTGAAAAGTAAAACATTTATTAATGGAATGGCTTTCAGTGGCAGATCAAATATATCAAAAGGAAACGGCGGAACGAGAGTATTTTGTGTTCGAAAGATAGCAATTGAACTGTTTGATAGGATGCGCTTCACTGTTCATTATGAAGACCCAGATTTATTTCAGTGCGCAAAAAGTGTGTTCACTGGAGTTTCACACAATCAACCATGCAGTTGCACTTCAGTGTAAATTGGTGTGACGGCACATCAGTGGCATACATTTCTATTTGAATTTACAATATTCATGATGAGGACAGAACTTTGAAATCACACACATATGTCAGTTCACGAAGAGTGTTATGAAAACGTTGTGAAGACATCGTAGTCTGATTTGGTTTATTACTAACTAGTGGGTGACAATTGTACACAGTAGGAAATCTATAAAAAGAGCTTTGGAACATTACGAGTTACATAATAATTCACCGACATACAGACCTACGTGGGCATTCTGCGCTAAATATGGAAGAGTGGTTTATTATTTTACAGTTCTGTAACTTAAGGAATAACGAAACCAAATATACCCCACCCCTTTCTGGGAAGCAAATAGTAATGTGTTAATCTGAATTTTTCGTAATGTGGGAACGAAACACCGTGTATCCAATTTTTGGATCTGATGCAATTCTGAACATACTGCTTAGCCTTATATATATGTACACTTTTTTAACTGAGCTATTTGGGAATTTTTATGAACTTTTGTTCACCTTTTAATTAACCAATTACTAAACGAACACGGCAATAACCCGTTGTATTCTGGTGGTCTTTTTCGTGTCAGTTCAATGACAGCAATCGGAAGAGTCCATATTCATTAACTGGGGGTAGACCAATTAATATTTTCAACGTGCAGCCCCAATGATGAACTTTGAAAATATTGATTGGTGTGCCCCACTCATGCAGTTTGCATCCATCTTATTTAATGAAGAAATGACGTATCATTTAAATTAGTTATTTTAATTATTTGTGTTTCAAATTTTTAAAAAATTTACAACTAAAGCTTATCGTGCCACCCCTTTTTGGATTTGTTGATTTTGGGAGAAAAATATGTCTTTTTCAACTAATCAAATTGTAAATTAGGTGAAAGGATGCGGTCGATTCGTTGGTTAAAAGGTTTATTTTTTTCCAAGAGTCTCGTCAATTTAATTCTTAATCGTAGATTTTTTTTATTTGAAACCACTATACGTTTGTTCTATATTTCCATCATGTTAGAGAATGATTTTAATCATTTGTATACTGTAAAAACAGATGTTTAACTTCTAAACACAAAGTTAAACACATTTCTTTTACACTTAATAAACACAATCTAGGTGTTTTATAAAGGAATGTGTTTAACTTATAAAAAAAAATGTTTAACTTATAACGGAATGTGTTTAACTAACTTAAACACTTGACATGTTTATAAATCAACTAAAAGTGTTTAAATTTTCCAAACACATTGAATGTTTAACTTTTAAAGGTATGTGTTTAACTTTTAAAGGTATGTGTTTCGGTTTTAAACATGTCACGTGTTTAAGAATAAACCTTTTATGTGTTTAATGGGCTGTTCCACTTAATAAACACAAACTCATGTTTATAATTTAAACATGTTTAACCTTATTTCCAAATTTTTACAAAATTGTCAGATATACATGTATAATGAAAAAGGTCTTTTTTATTTACAATAAAAAAAAAACAAAGAAGAAACAAAATGTGCAAAATTGCAAGTCGAACAAGGGCAAAAACAAAAAAAAAAAAATTGGACACAGCTGGTTTGCAATCCCATTTGAGATATAATTACCAAAAAGCTATATATATAATTTGGATAGAAAAGCTTGGAACGGTTTTCTCTCAAATGTGATGACAAGGAATATGGCGGGTCAGATAGATGGAAAGATGGATCGACAAAACACATTTCTATTCCCTCCCCCCCCCCCCCCCGCTTCATGGTGTGGGATAAAAAATGGAAATCAACTTAAGGGGAACCTGAAGCAATTCAGGGAACATTGTTCCTAATTTATGGGCAATTTATTTATTACGAGCTATCAAAAATAAACATTTTCAGTTTAAAATTCTTTTCCCATTTGAGGTCAAGGCTTAATGATCACAATCCATATTTATGGGAGTTTAACGACACTTACGACAGCCAGGGTCACCTCGTGTCGGACAGTTTTAGGGATGGAGGAAACCGAAGTACCCGAAAGAACCATCGAGTAACGGCGAGCAACTGTCAGACTTCCCAACGTACTAACTCAACACAGGCAGGGTTAGCATTAGTTGAAGACACGTGAACCTCCGACGTGCAGTACGGTTTAGTACACAGCGCCACCGACGTGGGCAATCGGGAATAAGGTTCCGCTCCACAATTTCGTACTTCTGCACATGGTGAATTTTGAAATAAAAAGGACCGTCCTGAATCTGATCCCGCATAAATTAGGTCTGTATTTTTAGTATTAGGTATTTGGAAGCATGAGACTACTTGTTGGCAAGTAGACCTAAATGTTTTGGTCAATAGATGGAAGCCTGGTGCACAGTGTCATGACATCATGAGATTTATGTGAAACTGTGGCTCAGAAAATGAAGCCAACATTTCAAACATCATTTTTACACGGGATTGTTTACAGATTTGTAGCCAAAAATGAAAAGGAAACATAATTTGTTTTCGCTTTTTATTAATTGGAGATGATGTGCTCCAGGGCTGGGTAGGAGCTGAAGCTGGGAAAATTCTGCTTTTGTGGCTGCCATGAGCCTGAAAATGGATGTGTTTCTCAATTTTTCATTCAAATTTTCAGGTCGTGGCTTCATGCTGCACCGCAAGTTATGCCTTCCAAAATTATATGTATCAGTTTTACCTTATCAGGCTGTATTCACTCGTTTCAGCCAATTTAGAAAACATGTACTTGTCAGGGGTAATGCAAATGTGTCTGTCTTTATTGACGTTGGAATAGAGCTCGGGAGGCGTAAACCCTTCGATCCAATACTGTAACCACTGAACCATTGTGCCCCAATGCCTGGCAAAATAATCTGTCAAAATATTGGAGCCGTGTTTACCTCAATTGCGCCTTGGACGAAGCGCATTATCATCACGTCGACCACATGTCCTCTTATAACCAACGGCATCAAAAATGTACCAAGACCGGATATAAACACGGAAACAGCAGCAACTCTGTTAATAAAATCATGCTAATAATTTAGATAAGAATTTATGCAATCTAGAAAGTTCTCTAGCTACTTGGCCAGTTCGATAAGGAAATCGACGATGTAAACACCTAGAACCAGCCTCGCCCTGAAAAAGTCCATGACTTGTGTTTCGATTCCTTCAGCTGAAATATTTCAGTTAGTCTAAAAAGCGAACCTACGGTTCGCTGTTCCGAACAACTAAAATATTCTCGAATGACATTTATCATTATGAATGAAAACTCGCCAGAACTGTAGTATATGATTACGCCAGGTAGTTCCACTAATTGTTGTAGAATCTTGAGTTTTCCAGGGCGAATTCAATACTTATTGATCTGAATATGTATAACTGAAACACGAAAGAATATATGTATATCTACGTTACAACGAGGAGAGTTAACTAAACGCAACCTTGCTATCATCAGCTGATTAAAATTTTGTTTGGCACATGGACATCTTTTAACACGATTATGTTTCTTATAACCAACACAGATTTGAATCTACGATGAAATGCCTCAACGAGTAACACAATTAATGACGAGCGGAGTTAAAAACTGTAATTGTTTAGAGGAAATAATGCATAACTGTAATCCCGATAGTTTACTGAAATATCATTGTAACCCAGAACTATAAGCGGCACAGGATTTTTGTTTATGAGGAGCGGGGAACAACTGACGGACAAGGTTTACCGTCAGAAGTGTAGGTCTACTATTCTCTTCAACTCTTCCTTACCGCGAATAGTAGACGACTGAGAAGACCTCGACGAGCTCGTTCCAATAAGGACAATAAACTGTCTTTTGGATGCCAAAATTGAAAAAAAAAAACTGATAAAATTTGAATAAAGCAGTTTGTGAATAGTGGATGTGGTCGTTACCTCGAAGGATTAAAAATCGACACATTTATCGCATGGGGGTATGATGCGTGTTTGGGAAGGAAAGCCTATTTTCTGGAAGGGAGCATATTTTGCAGTTGTTCTCCGTAGAGCCGCCACTATCATAATGGCAGTACATGTTGTTTTAATTACGACGTATGCAAGTGTTTTTTCAGTGTACAAACATAAAGTGAAATGCGCTGCGATAAAGCTTCCCTCAGTAATTTTATGATGTTGGATAAAATTCGTATCATCTCGTATGAAGAATAAGATTTACCTTCCCTAGTGTTGCGTAAGAAGTTTTGACGTTATAACATAGTTTTTGTACAGTGCACCGTTGAAAGTGGACAGAAGACTGTAGAATGCAGCGTTTGATGAAAAAAGTGTATAAAGATTATTTGCCAGTTTCAATAATTTGCCGTCGATACAACTCACAATTACAGCACAATTGTACGTGTACTTGAACACTTGGGCTTTCAGGTAACTATCGACAACGACCAAAGTAATCTTTCAAATAGTTAATTCGCGATCTGGCATTTTCCCAAAATGTCAAATGGAAAAATAATATAAAACGTATGTCATAAATAGAGGATAAGAATTAAGTGTTTCTTCACTATCATGTTAATAAAACGAGTCTAGACGTTTTAGTTTTGCCGAGCCTTTGGCGAATCAAAACGGAAAATTCTGACGAGTTTCGTAAATATCATATTGAAGAAACACGAATGTCATATTCTATTTATCATATAACCGCAAATTGAACAAGTGTGTGCTTGTGTTTGGGTGTGTGTGTGGGGGGGGGGGGGGGTGGCAGGGACGTGGCTGGAGGTTTCCGATCGGGGGTGTGAAGGGTAGTGGATTTCAAACTAAGGGAGGGATCGGAAAAGGGGAAACCCTCTCCCTGTCCGTCCCCAGTTCGAAATTCCCTGCCAAGAAAACTTTTGAAAATTAAGCCATGAAAGGGGGCATAAAATGGATTCTAGTAACTGAAAAGCCAACACATTTATGATAGAATTATCAGGTTATTATTATTTGGTATTATTCTGGGAATTGAATATGTGCTAAAGAAATGCTCAAGCTGAAAACTTCGAGCAATTCACACAGTCCTAACATTAAATGAGATCTTATGCAGGAATGATCAATTTTCGATGTTTCATCATTTTGCAACTGTGAATGATGGAATTAACTCAGGATAAACGTACTATAGAAATCTCGTACCGATTGATATCATGCATACTTATGAAACTCGATATTTTGTACACTGCAGTTGTAAAAAGTAACAGTTGGAAGTTTTGCCGATTAGAAACCGCGTTGAAATTTTTGGAAGTAAAGGAGACATCAGCATCACCAAAGAAGCTCTAAAATCGAGATAGATGGAATTTCCAACTACTCGTGACTTGCTCTCCGAAGTTTCAACTATAGGAAATTTTGACCAGGATTTGTAGGGTGGGTGACACCCCACACACACCCTGTCGCCACGAGATCGGCAAGAGTTAAAGAAAGGAATTTCAACATCAAAGAACAATGCCATAGGGCGCCTCACAGAGTCAGTTGATCGACTGGAAAAACTGCAGTAAAGTCAATCCCATTAATATTCACTTTATAAACACAGTCAGCTGTCGCCAATATCTTTCTTTTTACCGTCGCACAACCCGAACCGTCAATTTTAACCTATGAATTCGGTGAAAAATCAGACATCGCGGCTTTTTTAAAATTTCGAAACAGTTCTATTTACGCGCGTACTACTTCGATCCTGTCGCATATAGAGGCAACAATGAGATCCCTCGATATTTTAGAGCGCAATATGTTAGTCAGACAACCAATTTGTGCGACTGTCTGATGGCCAATGAAATTGACAAGAGATTATATGAATTAGTAATTCATAAAACTGAAAAAATACGAAACGATTACAAAAACAAAAAGCGGTTCAGTTAAATGATAATCACTTTATCTTATGACTTATCCGTTTTCGCGTCTTATTACCGTTCCATGTTTTCAATAAATTTTAATTAGTGCCCCATGACACCTTCACTTGATTTGAGTGGTCAATTTCGAAAGAACACTTTCTGATTGGTTATCACCGAAATCATCTTGTCAAATTAATGCGCGTGTAAATAGAACTATTTCAAAGGATTAACAAAGCCACGACACTTGATTTTATTTGTTATAAAGATCCATTTAAATCCCAGTGATAAGAAATGTATAAATACTTGAAAAATAGTGTTTAAAACGCCGAATTATGGAACTATAATTTCTGGAGGTTATGACGTATGTCTACGTCGGTTGTGATGCACCTAAGTCAAATGCATAACTTTCAGGGTAAATTTCCATTGTTTTACCCTTCTTTTCTAGATAAAAGATGTGTTTTTGGTAATATATTGTGATATGATGAAGAGAATATGAAACTCGTCTATGGATTTCCCGTTTTTCCTCGCTCGAGGCTCGACGAAACGGAAAATTCTTTGGCTCGTTTCATAAATGGAGTATGACCAAAACACTCATTCCATATCCTCTATTTACTTACGAGGACAAAATATAGCATACCTTTACAACGAACGTCTAAACGACATGGGCATTTGCCGACCAAGTTCGAAATATAATTCATGTATATTCTAAAACACTTATACATCCTCTATATATCAGTTTGCACAATGAAGTGTAAAACTTTTTCAGCAAAAACTTGTTTTGAGAGTTATTCCCATTTACTACTATTAACCCTTTGAATCCCTTGTGGCCGCTTTTTTCCGGCCAGAAACATGATACGTCATAACGTAGTTAAGTAGGATGGCTGTTGAGTAAATGTGTGGGGTGGGCCAGCCAATATTTTCAGCGGACAGCCCCAAGGCTGCACGTTGAAAATATTGATTGGTCTACCTCAACTAATGAATATGGACTCTTCTAATTGCTGCCATTGAACTGGCATGGAAGATACCACTAGAGTTCAAAGGCTTAATAGTTTTGGATAGTTTTCTTCGCCTTTATTCAATAGACGTTTGTCGGGCTCTTTGGTTTGGTTTGTTTTTCTTTCCTGGTGCCAAAAACATACACCGTTTTATCAGATATTTGACTACACAAACGGCAAATTTAACCCTCTTCAGCGCATAATGTTCTCAGTAAAAAGATTGACTGCTGTCTTTCAGTGTTTGCACAAGACAGATAAAATCGAACCGACATTATTAGTTACGGGACGTTTCGTTGGCTGGTACGGCATCACATGAAGCGAAGTGACAACAATATTATGTGGGGTTTCAGCCGCGCCTAATATTGTTCTCGCTGAGCCCCATTAGAGGCGCAAATAAACGTACCGTAGTGTATTCATTAGGCCAGCCTTGTTTTCTTCAAATGCTCATCATCATTTGTGTTTGAAAACCGTTTCATGATTTGGTTAAATTTCCTATCGGTTTTCACTTTTCCCTTACCAAAGCAGACGGGTTGTGATGTAATGCAAGGGGAGTAATCCAACATCTTCTTGATCGCCAAGAAAATTATTGATTTATCACCTCCTCCATTTACAATTATGCCTGTTTTCCGACGGTTTGAATTGAAAACAAACTTTCGAAAGTGCCAGTAAACCAAATTCAGACTATTGACCGTTATTGACAGTGTGTTCCCAGCCATTAGTTATGACCGCACATTGGTTAATCTGTCCGCCTAGCACAATTAGAGACGGACTGGCCGTATAATCCACTGGAAAAACCCCGGTAGGCCCCTATTGCGTTCTCCGTGGGGCCCCCAAAATTGTTGCAGCCAAACACATGTTGGTACGTAGAATTTCAGGAAAATGACCAAAAGGCGACATGGATTCTCTAATACAAACATTTCGATATACAAGCAGTCCAGTCTGCCAGTTATCACTCAGAAGGAAGGAAACAGTGTTCCTTTAATGTCAAAAATCATATTTTTCTCTGATTCGGCCCAAGTATGGCCTTCCCAATGGGTACCCCTCCCTGTAAAACCATTTTTGTCGAAAGATCGATGAAGATGATACAAATATGTGATATAAATGTACTCAATGTGAACTGCTATTGATAGCTCAGATGCAAGGAACGCGCGTTCTGTGAGTTCGCAAAATTAAAATTATCTCCGGGTCTTGGCCCCATTGGTGCATCCCCTGGTAACTTTTCTTGGACCAGTCCGCACTTGAGCATAACATAAGGCATGTACAAAGAAAAATCTCGTTTACCTCCTAGGTGGAAAACGTGTTGATAGTAGGCTCACTGGAATCTGAGATGCGATTCCTCCGGCGTAGAAGACTGCGTGGGTGTAGAATATCATTTTCTCTGTAATTCCCACATCAAGTGCAGGACTGGCGTCATTTGTAGTACACTGACAAGAGAAAACAGTACTGTATATATAAAACTGTTTACTCATGGAAGACTAAAGTAACAATGAAGTTTTTGAGAAAAATTAAGGACTAAAAGCAAGCTGTTGTTTATGTTTCGGTGTCGTCTGCATATTGATTAGAAATACCCGTTGGGATGGGTTCGGGAGGGGGAGGGGTAGGTCTGGAAAAATACTCCAGGAACATATGATTTTTAACATTTGATATGCCAGACCACACCAGCACTGGTCCGATTTTCTCTCCATTAATTCTCTCAATTTGTTTTGTTCACTCATGTTGAAATATATCTGTACTTTATTGGAAAATGGATATGCGAAAACACCCTAAACACAACACATAAGCAAACAAGTTTTGCCTTATGTCTGTGCCTGCTCTCTTGTTCTAAAATGTTTTAGAAATAAATAAATTTGTTGAACTGCAACATGTCTTCACTGACATGTTAGTATGCAAGGGTTTGCACCAGATAGTATATTTTCAGGGTAGTTCTCCTACATTTTGTTTAGAAAATATTTTTTCTCCTGATACCGCTCCATAGAAAGTCACATCAGTTTAGAGCCTCCCTACCCACATGTCTTTCTCTTCTCTCTCCCGTATATCTATGTTTGTTGTTCCTAGAATCCTGCTTTCAACAGCCTGCCATCTAGTATATAGCCATCGCTAAAGCTGACAAGTTCTGTTGTCTCTTTTAGTCTTTGTTGTGCTTCTCCTTGTCAAAAATTGCTATAGTATGAGCAGACGACACTCGCAAAAACAATTTCTTGAATAATTTAAATATATATCTACTCCAGAACATGGCTAATGACTCCCATAAGAATGTTCTCACCGAGCGTGTTCCATTCAGGGTGAAAATATAGAATATAACCATAGTAGCTTGGTGCACCAAATGGTAACCACTCGTGGTGAAGATTTGGTATACCAAGCTACTTTGGGTATATTTTATTTACACAATGATCGTCAGATTAACAAGAGTTTAAATGTTAAATAAATCAATATTCACACGTGCGAATCTGTTTTTGTTTACATGAGCACCGATGGGCGGTACTTTTGCTGGCAATTTTATCGCCGAAACGACGAAACGCACAAATCATGGGGCCTTTTTCATTTTAATTACGTAATAACATACTATTTTGAGTTATGGATTTATTAACACAAGACAACGTATGTTTGTTAATTTTTGGTATCTAAAAACGTAATAAATAATTACCGGTTTCATTTTCACGAGGCAACGAGTGATAAATTTAGGCAAATTTGCATTCAAGGCGAGGTCACCAAAGGTCAACTTGGATGTAGTTCCACTGTAGGTGTAAACTTGAACTACTGAAATCCCACTGCTGGCGTGTTCACCATGGTTGGTGTGTAAAGCTAAAATTTATGTCATAGGCTTTTTTATATATAGTGGAATTGGTAAACATGGCATAAAAAGACACTTGAATAATTGAAATATATCATTTTTCTGCTCCAAAACATCGCTAATGACCCCCACTGGAACGCGCTCACTGGGGGTGGGGGAGGGGGTGGGTGATAAGCTATGTTTTGGGCGCAAAAAGTGAACAAATAATAAATTTGAATGACGTCCATGATGAATAGCGTTGGCTGGTTAGCCTGGTTTTGGTTGCTGCGTTTTGTAAAAGGTACTTTTTCTGAAAACTTAACACATTCGCTAAGGACTATACCACTTGGTGTGAATTTACGGGTGGAAAGCTGCACATTGTTAGAAAGAGCTTCCTGGTATCTTCCAAGCAGCTTATTGTGACACGAATCGTCAGCAGCGTTATGAAATAGTATGACGAGACAAGCCACAGTATCAAGGGTGATCTTAAGGTCTCATCCTTTGGTATCAAAGCTGTTAAATCTGTCAGTATTTCATGTTTGTAAAAAAGATCTGCAAAAAAAAATAATGTGTTCCCTTAAAACTTTAAAGTCCCATTAATTCCTAAGTTAGATATTTATGATCTAAGCATCCGATTTAGGTTTTTAATATCACGATTGCTGTGCGTATTCAACGTTACTCGATGCAATGCAGACACTGAGAAATGTGCTAAGGACACCACGCGTGGAATCTGCAGAGTAAACATCGGTGGGAAGCCCACGCCATTCACGTGCAGTACGTCTTAGCACAACGTCACCGCGCCCCAACGTGTGCAATCAGAGATTAGGGAGAGAACGCAGTTTTCTCTAGAGGAGATCGAACCTGGGATCTTTCGGTTTGAAGTCCAATACCGTAACCGAGTCACCGTGACGCGTGTCACCCCACCCTCCCCCCCCCTCCCCCAATCCTGGCCAAAATCTCCTATAGTTGGAAATTCGGAGGGTAAGTCATGAGTAGTTGGAAATTCCATCTATCTGAATTTTTGATGCTGATGTCTCCTTTACTTCCCAAAATTCCAACTTGGTTTCAATTCGGCAAAAATTCCAACTGTTACAACTTACAACTACAGTGTTCGCAATATCGACCTTCATAAGTATGCATGATGTCAATCGGTATTAGATTTTTATAGCACGTTTACTTATCGTAATAAAAAATGCACTTCAAGAAAATCACATCATGTTTGAGCATGTGCATTTGTTCAGCACATATTCAGTTCCCAGAATAATAATACCAAATAAAAATAACCTGATAATTCTATCATAAATGTGTTGGCATTTCAGTTACTTGAATCAACTTTATCCCCCCTTTCATGGTTTTATTTTTAAAAGTTTTCTCGGTAGTGAATTTCCAACTTTGAGGAGGGAGAGGGGTTCCCCCTCCCGGTCCGTCCCTCTTGTTGGAAATTCACTACCCTATAACCCCCCCCCCCCCCAACAGGAAACCCCAGTCCCTGACCGTGCTCCCACTCAAATTTAATCGTGGTATAAAAACATAACATAACTCGGGTAGAGTACAGGGGACAGGAATCAACAAGGGTTCTTGTGTGCTACATCGCACGCATGTCATTGACGACTTCCACCGAGCAGTATCGCGCTCGCCGTCTACGCCGAAAACGTCACGAAATTAATAAGCTCTATCGAATAAACTTAGAATTGAAGAAGTTCAATAAAAAGGCAACATTTCTATACTTACATCCTGGTATGAATCTGATGCATTCCTTGATGTGTTGACGTTCAGTAAATGTGTCATAACCATTGCAAAACTTGACCGGAATCCGTAAAATATAAATGGTCCAATACAAGTCACGCTCAAGACGTAGAACCGACGTGGTATTTTTCTCATTGGCATTCTGGAAAAAATCAATGGCGGCGTCACTAAAATGAAATTTAATTAAAGGCCATAAGTTTTGTTTTGGAGGCAAAAATTAGCAGTTTTGGTTAGGCCTCATAAAGTAGATTTTCTGTTTCTCAGGCCATTTTTTGTAAATTGCATGCGGGCGGACGGTTTTTTATTTTATTTTTTATTTTTTGTAATTATTTCTTTGCAATCAAAAGTTCATGTTCTTGGTTGTTTTATGTCTTAGGACTCATAACCTATAGTCCAGAACAGCACAGGCGGTGGTGCATTTCGTCCCTTGAGTTCAAGAAGGCTTTGCAATGCCAAAGCATTGAAAAGCCTTGTTGCACTCAAGGGACAAATTTATCAATGTTATTAACTTGAGTAAAATATCAGACATGAACCATTCAATTTTTATTTTTGGAACTTTTCAATGGTTATAAAAAGAGAGCATGCGATAGCCAAAAGGACCATACCGGAGGGCCTGAGAAACAGATATTTCAACTTTTTTAGGCCTTATTGCGGATTTGTTTGGCAAGGGTTAGTTTCTATTCATGTTAGACTATTAGGCAAAGTGTTAGTTCATAATTACTATTCAATGTTGATTAAAAACGCCCATGGACATATAGGTCATTACAACCATGTGGGTTTCCAAGATGGTGTACTGACGTCGAGACCTCGTTTCGGGGCATATATCGACGAGTCCGTTACGTTGAGTCGATACATGACCCGGGGACGAAGTGAGGACCTGAATACACCATCTCGGAAACCCACATGGTAGTACAATTTATCGGAGAATATTGAGCCCTTTCATGGTTTGTTCGCATAAAGAAAGGGTTGGTAGAGTTTTTACAGACGTCTTTTTTGACAATCATTCAGTGTCTGTGAATTGATTCCTAATGAATAAATATCATGATGTCATGGTATTGCGGCCTTGCGCTTTGCATTACGTAATAATCCCCATTCATTGTTCGGCCTGTGCTAAAACCGGTGGAGGTTATAGTAGTGTTTTAGTTGTGTATTTGTGTGCTTCTTTGTCTTATCTTGCAACAAGAACTCATTTCCCCCAATACAAGTAAAATTGTCTTGACAAAATACAAATCTGCATTGAGAGTAGCAATCGCAAGTGGAATCATTTGATGTAGGAAATGAACGTTTTGGGCCTGCACACAATTTCTATGGAGTTTTTACACACATCGAGGCCACAGTTTTTGATAACAGCACTTAGATGATAAATAAATCACCAGCCCAACGAAATAATTTAGACTAGATCATTTTTTGGCTTGATGATTTTTTTTATATTGGCCATGTTGCGCTAAACATTGAAAATAGAACAAAGAATCACACAGCTGAAAGTCTACTATAAACTTCAGCGTTTATAGTACAAATAGAACAATGAATGAGACTTGCGTCATGCACATCACAACAACGCAATACCATGGCGTCATGATTTTCATTCATAATCAATTCATAGACGCTGAATTATTTCCACAGCAGACGCCATTAAAAACTGTACCCACTCCCTTCATTGTGAGAACAAGTCAAGAAGGTGTGGGTGGAGGGGGGGGGGGGGGATTTTGTAAGATAAATTAGTTATTTTCGCCATGCTGATTTCCGAGATGGTGTATTAAGTGTCGAGCTCGCCTCTGGGCATATATCGACTCGTCCTAACGGACTGATCGACATATTTCCAGAGACGAGGTTTCGAGTTCAATACACCATCGAGGAAACTCACATTGTGGCAATAACCTCTATTCCTTTTTCACGTTAAACACATTGTAGGTCCATATAAAAAATATCATCATGGCAAATATGATACAGTCTAATGTAGTTATTTGAACTGGTGATTTATTTAAAATTTAATTACTATTTTCAAAAACGTTGGGTCCGACATATGTAATAACTGGATGCCAATTGAATGCAGGTAAAAACGTTCTCTCTGAAGTGATTGATCGAACGTGGGGGTGCTACTCTCAATACAGATTTGTATTTTGTCGAGACGTTTTTTTTGGGGTTTTTTTTTTTGTTGTTTTTTTTTGTGGGGGGGGAGGGTGATACGTTCTTGTTGAAAGATAAATATGTGTTATGTGGACACTCTGCGCTTGCACAGAATCTTTTATCGCGACGATACTCGTCTTTGCGAGTCAATGAAAGCCAAAACCATGACTTGCCCAAAACGGTTGTGAACAAACAAAATGTACACTCAGCTGATCAAAATAATGGCCCTCAGTTTTAAATTCTTTCAACCAAAGGCACCTTAGAAAATTCCATCAACAATGAAATTGTATAAGATGGTGCAAAATAATCAAACCCGGCTAAAGTGTGCTGTTGAGCAAAGATATTTCTTACAAAATTCAGTTCAATTCATAAGATCATCCAAGAGATAAGTGTGTGTCTTGTAGGGCCCTGTAAATCACACATTTTCGTTTTGAATCGAATCTCGAATTGAATCATGTCTGTTATTCAAGATCGAATCGAACCTCGAATCGAATC
This sequence comes from Pictodentalium vernedei, assembly GCA_031216915.1. Taxonomy (NCBI): domain Eukaryota; kingdom Metazoa; phylum Mollusca; class Scaphopoda; order Dentaliida; family Dentaliidae; genus Pictodentalium; species Pictodentalium vernedei. The sequence goes on from CM062293.1 coordinate 86,881,565, forward strand.
AGTGGCGTCTTGAAGATGATCGATGGGGTTTGGGGGTGCTCTAACCCTGATTTGTTGCGACTGTGATGGATCAAGTCCCGAACGATGAAATAATCCAACTACATCATCAAGGCATGCCTTCGTCGAAGGCATGCCATGATGATGTACTTGGAATATTACCCTGTAATGATTATAGTTCATCATCGACATTGCTTGGAAACCGTAACTTATGACGTCTTATGACGTACGGAATCAAACAGCGCCTTGATACTTTGTGGTCATTTGTTTTGTTATTACTTTTCGATTTATTAAAGTTTCAACCTCAGTTCCTATTTTCTCCCGAATAGTATTCAGTGACAACCGTTGAGCCAAATGGTATCACAACTTAAAATATTAATATAATCCTGCTGTCAAGACTTCTTAACTGGTTGAGTGCTAGAAGCTATTATCAGGTCTTTCAAAAAATGGGGATACCAGAGCAAAAACCAACACTTTCCTTGCTTATATTTCATATTCAGTCAAACACAACAAATAATAGTTTGGTTATATAAATTTGTTTTATTCCAAATTATTGGAGAGTGCTTCTGGCACTCTCCAATAAGTTGTATTAAAACAAGTTTTGAATAACAAATTCAGACCACCAAAAATAATCTGGACCTTAACCAGATAGCCACTAATGTGAAAAATGTCTACTTTCTGACGTTTGACGTCGCATTTTGAAAAACGTTAAAGAAACTGAATTCCCAGTGACGTTTGAACGTCAGGATATTTAAGTCTCAAATGGTTAAATTTGTATTTAATAGTGGTAGGGACTAGTGATATTGGAAGTAAAGATGTTATTTATATTAATGTAGCGGAAGTTGCACTCAGTCCTTTATTTCAAAATTATTTATGTACGATTTTCATCTGAATTGTACGATTTGTGAGACGATGAAGATAGCTGATACCAAGTTATATTCCTATGAAAATATGAAAAAAGATTCGAGAGGAACTGAACGAATTGGATAGCCGATTTCGAATCAAACCGATATCTACTTAACCCCCTTACACTGATGTCGAAATATCTAAAGTTCAGGGTGCAAATTTTTCCCATAATGCAACTAGAAATTTAACCAATTCAATCTTGTTTGACAGAGCTCATTGAGCTCTGTCAAACAAGATTGAATTGGTTAAATTTCCAGTTGCATTATGGGAAAAATGGCTACTGGAAATCTGGATATTTTGACATCAGTGTGCAGGGGGTTAAGATTCGAAATCGAATTGAATCTCGAAGCTTCGCAGCGCCCTCGTGTCGTGTGAAAACAACTAGAGAATTATGTCTTTGTAGTGGGCAAGAATCTCTTTAAATTTATGAAGTTACAACATATTTTTTTAGAAGCGTGAAAACCACAAAGAGATATTGACGTTACGTTTTAAAATGTTTTGTTTGACACGTTCAGTGATTGCGATTCGTCTTCATTTTCTTTACTTTGGCATCTTGCATGGTAGATTGGTTTTGTTCTGGTCTGTGCATTTTCTTGTATCATGGAATGTATATTGAGGAAGACTGTAGACGCAACGTTCATTGCTTTACTATGAGTTTTTAAATGGGATGAATTGGGATTATCAGTACCACCGAAATAGACTGCATTCGTTTCTCGTTATGTGACTTGAATTGTTTTTTTTTTTATTTGCAAAGCAGTATACAAAGATGTAATACACTGCACAATGTTACAGCAATGCGTAGATTGTATACATTACAATGTATGCACAGAAATACTTTGTTGGTATCTTTTCATTCAAAAAAAATGCTGATGTAACTCCATTTTTCTCTAATGGTCTCTGCCTTGTCAATGCCATACATGGACAATGAGTATAGCTCAATATGTTTGTAGAATTTTAGATGACCTGAAACAGTTGGGATAATTTTTCTTTCTACTACAGGAATAACTATATTTTTTTTTTGTAAACGAGAAGACATATATTCCAGTAGCTTGGAAGATGTTCAAGACCTTGAACCCAAAATTATTTCTTTCTTCTTTATATCTACGTGAAGATTCAAATTTGAATTAAGATTAGTTTTTTCCACCAATCCTATTAAACAATTTTTTGAAAAGGAACATTCATAAAAAAGATGTATTTCCACAGAAGGAACACAGTTCTGTCTCTGACCATCCGCATTTAAAGAGTTTAGAGTTAGGTGACTTGAATTTTTAACGCAATAACGATACAACATCTTTTGCCGACAAATTTTTATCGCTAAGGGTTTTGTTCACGATTGTGTTTTTGGTAAATTATGTATATAATTTTTTATTCCTAACAAGTTAGGGGAGGCCGCGAAAGTCAGTGTTCTACAAAATGCATACACTCACTAATGTAATAAATATATACGAATCGGTATGTTTGCAGTGTGTTGAGATTTACCTCTAAAACCAAAATTACGACAACAAAAAGTAAAATCGAGATCAGAAATATAGAGAAGGTTGTGACATAATTGGATTAAATTAAAAAAGCTCACAAGTTTGTTGTTAATAGTACAGTTTGTTGTTAATAGTACAGTTTGTTGTTAATAGTACCACACGAGAACGCTCCCAAAGGTGAATGAGTGGCTGAATCATTATCTCGTGAGTGGTGGAGGCCACGCCCTATAGTCGCGCCCCAATAAAAACCCCATTTGTCTCACTGAGGGAATATACGAGCACAGTGATTGCGTGGATACGCTGCAGTAACATCATTTGAGAAACCGGTTAACCCTTTGTCCCAGAAAGACTGCTTATCCGGCCCGTGACTATCGTCCGGAAAAACAGCCTTTCGGGGTCAAAGGGTTAACAGGTTTCTCAAATAATGTTAATGCAGCCTATGCTCAGTGAATTTGTGTGGTAAACCAATTAAGATTTTAAATGTACAGCCCAAAGGCTGCACATTGAAAATATCGATTGATTCTCCCCAAGAAACGAATGTAGTCTCTTCCAATTGATGACACTGCACTGGCATGGAAGATGCCATCGAGGTTCACCCTACTAATGATTTATAATATTATACTTGCCTTTGCTGATAAAATCTGTTCACTTTGTTCAAAAGGAGAATGGCTGACATATAAAACAACTTTCAGAATGATGTGAAAAAGTCTTCATTCAGGGAGAAACAAATTGAAAGATTGCCAGTATGGAGGCCCTTACCTTCTTGCTTGTTACTCTTTTGGACCACAATGTGTCATCTCAGTTTTCCAAATGTAAGTAATACCTGCCGCGACATGAAGTACACATCAAATTAAAATGTTTGGTCACGTCTCGTGGTGACAGCTTTCCGTACCCCAACACTTTTTTGTAGCTTCCTGTTTACGAATTGCTAATGACGTTATGAATGGCGTAGATAACATGAAGGGATGAGAAAAGGTTGCTCTTACTTATCGAATTCTGTCACATTTTTCATCTTTCTCTCATAAGCGATCTCATATTAAACCCAATGGTACGCTCTCTGCACAACGATTTTTCAATGGTGTTTGAATTATGGGAGGTACAGGTCCTCTCTTGATATGGGAAATTGAGGCCATTCCATTTCAAGCAAAGCATTATCTCGTGTCACCAGTAGCAATCTGCGATGCGAAGTTCTGTCGGCAATTTTTTGGTTTCGACCATTACCAGCAGGGACGTAACTAACTTTTTGGGGGGAGGGTGGGGGTCAGAGTGGTAAGACGTCGGTGCCCGACAGCTCAGTCATTTCTACCAACTATTTGTAACATACCTAATTCTTTTATCAACGGCTTATACGCTACAGATATACTTCCCATTGATAAAACACTTGCATGATAAGGACTTTTTTGGAGTTTTATGACAGTGCTGTCAGTTACACACCAGCTGGGCAGAGGAGCTCGACCAACTATGTGCGTTCAACAGGTCATGGTCATAAAATAATTTGTTATGAGTTACTCTCTCATTGGATGTAGAATTCTAATGATATAATGAGTCGGCATTTATTGCTCTTACAAATCTATGTATATGTTTGTAGGGCAAGCAAGAAATTTTGACTAAATGAGTAGTCGAAAGCGTGTGTATATTTTTGTCAGGCAAACAAGGATGTCTGCCCAGCTTGGTATTTCATAAATCTTTGCCCAACCTATGCCCAAAGAAACCGATGATCTGGGTCTTTTTTGGTGGGTGGGGTGTCACCCTCATCCCCTACAATTACGTCCCTGATTACCAGAAAAAACAGATGTATCAACACTACATATCGTGTGGTTGTCCATTCAAAATGAAGCTTTATTTTATTTTATCTCGCAAGGTATAGTTATAACCCGTATTTGGAATGAGCCCCATTTCAATAAGTGACCATAAGCGGCATTTCGAATAAAGAATCGAAATAAATATATTTAGTTATGTAATCTTTCCAAAACTGGTTAACAGCGTCGTCACTGTAAACCGTGTTACACAATTTCGGCCCTCTATAGACACGGATAAGCTGATTTCACAAAGTAAGGCATTGCTACCCAAGCAAAATAATATTTTATATCTCACGTGACTTTCCTTTCTTCTGATTGGCTTATATTTATATTTATTACACGCCACGGGGGTAATGAACAAAACGCGAGTGACGTGATACACCGGTTAAAAAGAGTCACACACAACTGAAAATAAAATATTTTGTTTCCTGTGGAGGGAAGTAATAGGAAACGTTTGCCTAATTAAATTAATATTACATCCAAATTACCTCTAAAATCGTTTGCTGCCGTATTGATAATATTAAAATATCCGGTTCAGTAAATCCTTCATTTTAATTTACTTTACCACATCGAGTGTGTACTGATGTGTTCACTTCCCAGGTTCTTTTTTACAATTAACATTTATACGATTTATTACAGCATGTATAGATCCCTAAATCACTTGTGATTTTGATTTGGATGGATTAAAATAAATGCATTTAACACTTCATTTTATACCATGATAACTTATTCTACTATATATAAAAAAAGCCTATGACATAAATTGTAGCTTTACACACTAACCGCTGTGAACACGACAGCAATGGGATTTCAATAGTTAAAAATTACACCTTCAGTGGAACTACATCCAAGCTGACCTCTGGTGACCTCGCCTGGATTACAAACTTGTCTAAATTTATCACTCGTCGCATCGTGAAGAGTGAAATGAAACCGCAATTATTTACTACGTTTTTAAATAAGTTTACCTCATAAGATACCAACAATTAACAAACAAATTAAAATGAAAAAGCCCCCGTAGTTTCCACGTTTCGTTTTCTATTTCGTTTCGGCCTATAAAATTGCCAGCGAAAGTACCGCCTACCGGTACTCATGTAAACAAAAACAGATTCGCAAGTGTGAATATTGATTTATTTAACATTTAAACACTTATTAATCTGACGATCATGGTTTTAATAAAATATACCCAAAGTAGCTTGGTGTACCATATGATCACCACTCGTGGTAAACACCACTTCAACACTCGCGCTGAAAAAGTTGGTACACCAAGCTACTATGGGTATATTCTATATATATTCAGCTCCAATAATGATTCAAATACTCTACTAATGTTTTAGCTATTTCATCAGTAACTGCTATATATACTATTAAAAAAGTCGGGGATATCCAAACTGATGTTGATATTTTCGGACAATGGTATTGGATACGCGTGATTGGACAAATCAATATGTTACCAAGTTTAGTGTGGATCATGAATGTCACCGGCCCATGAAAACTTCGTGCAGGTTTTTCGCACGAGCACCGCGTTTATGTCTGTTGTGTACGTTTTGAAATTTTAATTTGTACTGGACGGGCTTTTTCGGAGGTCTCATCGTTCTTTTCTTGGTATAAACTCGATCATCAATAGTTTCTGGTCGAAACGTAACTTTTAAGGTATGCGAAGACTGACACGTGGCGAAGGTTTACGTACCGTTGGCATGTTGGAAGCTGGTAGCAGACAGACTGCAGTGGCTCAAATTCTCAAGGTTACTTAATCGGTGATTAGCAGGTTGTGGTCACGCTACCGTCAGACAGGCAATCTTGATGACAGACGTCGGTCAGGTCGTCCAAGGGTGACAACTACTAACCAGGATCGTTTCATCCGAACCAAAGTATTATGTAATCGCCATCAAAGTGCCTCAGAAATTGGACAGCAGCTGCACCGAGCGACAAATGTGCGAGTCAGTGGTCAGACTATTCGAAATCGCCATCACAGATGAAATTTGTACGCTCGACTATCTCGAATAATTCCACGTTTGTCTGAACGTCGCATCGCAACAAGGCGTATTAGGTGGAGCGCACGACAGCGCTGGGACAATCGTTGGTGGAGCAACGTCATGTTTTCCGATGAATTGAGGTTCACTCTCGACTTCCACGACAGGCGAAACGGAGTGTGGTGTCGACGGAACGAACGATACCATGACATAACCGTTAGACAGAACGGTCGTTTTGTTGGTGGATCGGCTATGGTGTGGGGAGGCATAAACACGACAAGCAGAACAGCATTACATGTCCACAAGGGCGTGTCACAGGACAGTACTACCGTGACAACATATGTTAGCAGCTCATGTTGTGCCATTTGCGTGACGTCACGTCCGTCGATTCATTTTCCAAGAAGACAGTGCAAGAGCATACAGGGCCCGTGTCGCTACAGAGTTCCTCCAGGAGCAGAACATCACTGCACTGTCTTGGCCAGCAATAAGTCCAGACCTTTCACAAATCGACCACGTCTGGGATATGCTTGGCAGGCGCCTACGACAACGGAAACAGCCCCCTACCAATGACCAGGAACTCACCGCTGCACTGCAGAAAGAATGGAATAACATCAGTCAAGCTAATATAGGACGTTTGGTGAGGAATATGCCACTTCGGATCCGCGCTTGTCTCGCGAAACGAGGAGGATTTACAAGGTATTGAGGTATTGGACTGAATGTGGTAAATTCTCTGACTGACCGTCCATGTCTTCTACAGCTCAGTGCGTGGAATATGTGTTTGTCAGACACCCAACTTTCGCTGAAATCATTCACCAGATGTCACAGTGCAATGCCTCAACTGTCTTTTATTTCTTCATATATCTCACTTTTAACAAATATCCCCTACATTTTTTGAATAGTATATATCAATTCGAATAAATTTCATCGTGTGATAGGACTGCCGAACGGGGCAGGGGTGGGATCAGGGAGCGGCTGGTATCCTCAAGCGTAGACAAGGGGCGCAAGGCTTCCCTCTCCCACCAAAATTGCTAAATAATAATACCAATGGCAACAGCTATCTAGTATCTTGTGAAAGACGCCAGTCAAATGTCCGTTGCCTCCCGCAGCTGGTGAGGCACAAATAATATTGTGCAATTCAAATTATAAACAAAGAAAAAAAACACGAAAAATGCAAATGGCATAGCGGGGGTTTAAACCCACGCAGAGAGGTTTTTCGTCGGCGCCAACGGCCAAGCGAAACTACACCAGACCACGCACAATAAAAAATATATGTCATATAAGTCAACGTTAACGTTTTTCCCGTAGAAGCCCCGCTGTTTCCATGGCCGGCTATTTTCATTTTTTTTTATTTCACGGGAGGCCAACCCATTTATCGCTTTATGATACGATCCACCATCCCCAGAAGAGTACACGCCCTTAAGTTTAATCACGTCTCTGCATATATATTATTTAGACAAATAAAGTTTTTTTGTCTCTCGCGTGAACGTGAACTATAGATACTGTATATCCCATGAGATATTGCTGTTCATCAGAGGTGATTGTCGAACTGTTCACTGTGAACCCAAATAAACAAACAAACAAAAATCTATTACCTAGGATTCCATACTGAAGGAAGTATGAAATGACGACGGTCAAAAGCCCAGCAGCATGCCTACTTTCAAGCACGGGTGATTCCCCAAATCGTTTTCAGAGAAAGTGATCTGGTAACGCCCAGAAAGTATGTGTTCCTTCCGCGTTCGAAAACTTGCAATTGTCATATAATTGTTGGTGTAAAATCGGTGAATAAACAACGTCTTGTTCTGCCCATACGGTCAACTACTTGTTGGAGAGAGCATACTGTTCAAAGGAGCGGAGATGGGTTAAAATAATTCGCACAGATATAAAAATCACAGTTTTAGCAAACATTCCTCGACACAAGAAGGGGAATATTAAATTCAAATTAAGCTGTCCAGGCGAGTTTCTGAAAAGAACATTTATGTTTCAACACGCGTTTCTCGAGTATATTTAGAAATATACACCTGGAACTTAATTAAGCATCCACTGAAATGTTTCTTGACAGTGAAGTTGCTGTTACTGATTATTATGTTTTAATGATTGCTATGTCTTGCAGGACATTTCATCTAGTGAAACATAATGTTTCTGGTTGATAGCGAACCCCAAACACATTCCCTCGTCCACGTGAAGAATGCTTCCCACGAATGTCACAAACACACTATCATCCAAATGCAATATCTGGGTATAAAACAAGAAAGTTTTCACTTCTTTTATCTATAAATGTTGACATAGCAAGGAGGAGACTGTCAGAGGCCCTAATATGGCAAATCGTTGGCATACGTGCAAGAGGCATGCCATTCAAAGCTATTGGAAGGCAACTTGGTTATAGTCATTCTGTCATTACTAGACTTGTCCGAAAACATCAACAAACCAACGATGTTAAGGACCGATCAAGGACTGGACAACCCCAAATGACCTTTTCTCGGGAAGATCGGAGTCTGGCACGCCTCGTTGGGCGTGAACCCTTTGCTTCACGTGGGGTTTTGAAACGCTTTTGGCTACCCAATATGTGTTTGTGCAACAGAACTGTCCGACACCGTCTCAAAGCACTGGGTATGAGGTCCAGAAGAGTCATCAATCGTCCCGCTCTGTCCGATCAGCATCAAAGACGATGTTTGGAGTGTATGGCACGACAACATTGGAATCTCAAGACGTGGAAGAGAGTACATTGGTCAGACGAGAGTAATTGTCTGCTTCACGCCACAGACGGTCACATGAGAGTGTGGGGGCATAGAAATACTGCTTGCGTCCCCAGGAACATCAGACATACTGTTCCTTTTGTGGAGGATCATTAATGATCTGGGGATGCCTCTCTCGTAATTGTAAACTTGGTATGGTGACTGTACGTGGGAATCTCAAGGGTCATCAGTACATCCGGGGCATTCTCAATCCGGTTACCGTGCCTCACTTTGCCAACCACCCGTTGGCTACTCGCCGTGTATTCATGGACGACAATGCAAGGCCACATCGTTTCCATGCTGTGAGAGCATTATTTCAGAATAACGCTACCTTGGCCTGCAATGACCCCCGATTTGAATCCCTTAGAACACATCTGGGACTTTTTTGGACGTCGTGTGCAAGCAAGGTATCCGACTGTACAGAATTTGGCCGATTTGGAAGCTGCATTGCATGACGAGTGGCAGCAGTTGCTTCTGGACCGTATCAGAAGGCTCACTGGTAGCATTAGCAGGAGGGTTCAGGCTGTCATCCGGGCACGTGGTGGATACACTCATTCTGACGTCAGACACTGCTATTATGTTCAGGCGATCACAAGTTACATTTTTTGTCAGTAATTACCGGCATTGTTTCATAACAGACCGTTTCAGCACCAAACTTGTCGAGAGTACATTTTCCCATCAAAAACATTAGTGACAGATTAATAGCTGTGTAATTAGCGCTATTAAAGGGGGCGCGGTGGCTCAGTTGGTAGAGGTGCAGGCTGCAAGCCGAGAGGTCCTCGGTTCGAATCCCACCTGCGGCAACCGCGTTGTGTCCTTGGGCAAGACACTTCACCCCGATTGCCTACATGGGGGCACGATGACGCTGTGTACTGAGGCGTACTGCACGTCGATGGTGCGCATGTCTTCAACCAATCTAACACTGCCTGTGCTGCGGTGCAGAGTTCAGAGTTACGATGTTGGAGAGCTGACAGCTGCTCGTCGTTGCTCGGTGGTTCTCTCCGGGTACTCCGGCTTCCTCCACCCGTAAAACTGTCACGGTCACGATTAGACATTGTGCATAAGTATGTGACCTTAAACTCCAATAAATAAATAAATAATAGCGCTATTAAAATGCTGCATATTTTCACCATTATGTTGTCTTTCATTTTTCAATAGACAATTCTTTCCACAAACAATTACTTTTGGCCATCTGAAGGATAGTATGAAAGTAATGACATTTTTTTTAACACCACTGTGAGAAAACAGTGTGTGCTTAATTAAGTTCCAGGTGTATATGTCAGGAGCGTCGTGAAGATTACCGATTGGGGACGGAGGTGTACCTGATAGCGATGACACAACTACCGACTGATCAAATAATCCAACTGTATCACCATGCCTTCCTTGACTTCTTCTTATCCACTTCACTTCTTTTTAACCACTTCACAAGATCTCCTTAACCACTTCACTTCTTCTTAACTACTTCACAAGATCTTCTTCACCACTTCACTTCTTAAATACTTCACAAGATCTTCTTAACCACTTCACTTCTTCTCAACCACTTCACAAGATCTTCTCAACCACTTCACTGATGTGCTATTTGGTAATATCCTGTGCTGAAACATATTTTGCGAAATAGGAAAATGGGAAAATTGAAAACGCCTGTAAAATACTTTACATGTACATTAAAAATTGTTAGTGCATATTTTAACATTATGCAACAATCTCATAAGGAACACAACGTCGAAAGGATTACATAATGACGTTACTTCTTTACATAAATACCCCCAACCCCACCCTTGCACCCACACTCCAAATTTGTCATTAGAATAGATTTTTGTATGACTCGAAAAAAGTCAGTTCACTAGGAGCTAACTTCAGGTGGTAAGAGACTTGACTCAAGTCTCTTACCACCTGAAGTCAGGTCCAATTGGACTGACTTCTTTCGAGTCATATAAACGTTTGAAGAACATCACGAAAGGTAACTCTAATTGTTTCAGTCATATTTACGTTTCCAAAACATCAAAAGAAAACCCTGATTGGTAACTTAGCACGTAGTCCAAATATGGTCCGACAGGCCGTTATATGTATACGACAACTCCAGTTGGCTCAGTTGGTATGGTGGCACAGCATTTATAGCCAGGCGATTGGTGTCGTAGACCCTGGATCAACTCCCTTCGAGACTACCTTCCAAAAAACTTTACACTGTTCAATCCAGTGGCGCGGTGCTTGGACGATGCTTGGTGGAATTCCTGCTTGATATTGGTGATATAAAGGGAATTCAAGCAGTTGCATCTTCACGGAACTTCCATTAATTGAGATTGCTGTGTTTAAAAGCTGGGAGCATTATAACAGTAATCTGTTCCAGTTGCATTGGATGCTAAGGCAAACTATCCACGGGTAAATATCACTATAAAATACAGGCTACTTGTAGACAATTACGAATCACCACAGAAAACAATTCCAACAATTCAGTAATTGTCAATTCTCGAATATCGGTGTCGGGTCAAGTTGTAAATGGAAACTAACATACTGGCTGAGTCAATTGCAACCTTTTTGGGGGTTGTCGTTGGCTCAGTTGGTATGGTGGCAGAACATTTATGGCCAGGCGATTGGGTGTCGTAGACCCCGGATCGACTCCCGTCGAGGCCACCTTCCAAAAAATTTCACAGTTTTCAATCCAGTGGCGCAGTGTTAGCACGATGCCTGGTGGAATTATTGCTTGACATAGGCGATATATATAAACATCTATATATATATAGATTTTTTTTCTTTTGCAGCCCTATGGCATTGGGAATGTAGATGCCTTATGTCGGATTTTCTGTAAAAAAGCGAATAATAATGGAACAAAAGGATAAAGTCATATCGTTTGTCTTTCACATTTATTACAACCTGTGCCTAATATTGAGAATAACAATGTGCTATGGCATACTTTCCTTGGATGTGGTATCTCCGAAATTTGTACGGATTTACATCACAAGATTTTAAAATTTGTATTCGGACTCAATATAGAACTATAGCAGCGAAAGGATTAATTAACACGTTCCGTACTAGTACACCAAATTGTTCATGAAGGGCCCGATTCAGATACTACAGTACAGTCGCCGTGGTCTGGTCGTAATCCACGGGTGGGCAGGGATGTTCACGCATGTGTTTACCAGGTAATAAAAATCATCAGCAGCAAAATGTTAATTAATGAAGCACCGGATTGTACCCGATACTTCATTAATTAAATTTGTGATGACTAATGCTGTAAGTAGTGTTTGGAATGTAATATTATTGCGGCCGTGGAAATATTGTCTACCCATGGAAAGTGCCCAGTCTACGGCGGCCGTACTGTGCAGACATTTATTTGTATGACCGACTGTGATGTCAGTGCACGTGTCAAATCAAGTCCCGTTAAAAAGTGCGTTGCGGCAAGCAAGAGCGAATCGATATCTTATCCTCCAATCCAGGTGAAAATGTCCCGATTGGAAGAAATATTTGTGATGTCGCAACCCCAAATATCCCTTAGCGATACCCCTGACCGCATTTGCTCTTCAGAAACGAATTGCTGAATGGTATAAGCCTCGATAATCAAGTTTACAGCAAAGTGGGTAATTATGTATTCATTCAGAGGTTCAGTAATACTTTAACACCACAACCCTATAAAGTTGTAGGATTACCACCCATTTGTAGTGTATTATGTCATCTTGTCATAGGATGCTAATGTTTCTTTATCTCTTTGAGTCTGGTTTCCAAAAAATAATTCAGGTGAGAATAGTTTCATTTATTATACGCTAAACGATAGATTATCGAAGAAATTGAGGAAAGATAGAAATAGTATCCCCCACTGTGAAGACATGGAAATTTTCACTTTCACGGTATCAATCAAAATGGCGGCATTCAAAGCATCACTTCACGGTTAATACGAGTCAAATTATCACTGGAAATGATCAATTTGTTCTAAAAACGTATAATGAAAAGTAAATCTAGTGTTTTTGAGTGGCTACCGATCATTTTCAGCAATAATTTAACACGTATTCATCTTGAATTGATGCATGAAACCAGCGAGTCCAAACATGGCCTGAAAGTCGGTAATATAAGTTTTTGGTTTGGTACGTCCTTTCAAAGGACGTACCAAACCAAAAACTTATATTACCGACTTTCAGGCCAATGTTCGGACTGCAAACTCGCCAGCTGAATCAGATTACAAGACGCTGTCTGTTCCGGAATTATCAGATTCTTACAAAAAAAAAAATGTATAATGAAAAGAAAATCTAGAGTTTTTGAGTGCCGAAAATGATCTCACTTGTGAGCGAGACAAATGGTCCTTTTCGCTCGCGAAAAATAAACATTTGTCTCGTTCACTCATGAGATAATTTTCGGTATCCACTCAAAAACACTAGATATCCTCTATTTATCTACCATTTACCTAAAAACGCAATCGAAAACCGCAGTATCAGTTGCGATCAAAATTCGGCGATAAAAGATCGTGTATCACTTTTGGACTAGCGATAAAAGTCACATGGCGTCGTGAGAAACGAAAACACGCGCGCCTTAGAGACTACTTTGGTGGTATTCGCATTCACAAGTCATTTCTTTCAAAGATTGGTAATACTGCAATGAACGATGAATCTAGTTTGCCTCAACACATATTCCATGCTGCAGGGAATTGCACGATTCACTATATCAATAATCTACCAGGCAAAACACCAAAAGAAGAAAGATGAAAATAAATCACAATTTTGAAACGTAACGTCTATCTCATTGTGGTTCGCACGCTTCTAAAAATTATGAATGAAGTGATATCATGTACATAAAGCTATTCTTGCGCTCTACTTAAGGATTAGTGCATGGCTTGGGGTTGACTACGCCCATATAGTTCCCAGTGAGGTGGTGTAGTTCCCGCCGCGAAGCGGAGGGAACTACACCAGCTCACTGGGCACTATATGGGCGTAGTCAACGACAAGACATGCACTAATCCTTATATTATATCGAACACCCATCAAGAAAATCATCTGTCCGATTTGTTAATCTATTACCAAGGTAGCAGCCCTACCAACCAGAGTTATATAGAAAAAAATACCATGTAGTTTTTTAAAAAACATTTTCTTCTTCCAAAATACGGCTAACTTGGATTTTTGATATGAGTAGAAGACAGATTTTGAATCGGTCGGCAAGGGTAAACAAAACATTTCCCCCAAACGGAACTGTGTATTCTAGAATCGCGCAAGTCGCGAATGAAAACTAAAATTTTCGAAATTTGACAACGCAGTTTGATAATTTCCACACATTTGTCACATATATACATTACCGAATGGGTCAGCACAGGATACAAACTCCGGGGATTCAACTGAATTCCATTATTTATTCGATTACTGCCCAAAACATACAATTAAATAACGAAATAATATGAGCAGCGAAACAAACGATTTTTCATATCCGGACGCGTTCTCATGAAAGTTGGACCCAGGTATGGATCATTCTCTTCGAAACGAGATATGGGTCATCTTCTCAAGGAATAAAATGAACGCCTCGAAAAATGTGACTTCAACAATGGAAAAGCGATACATTTTTCTACAAAGGTTTCTTTCCGGGTCGTTTTGTGTGCCTCTGTGAATCGATTTTTAAATTTAGCCTGATCAGTTTTATTCGCCCATATGAAAAGAAAACTGATATAGTAGTGTGCTAAAAATAGAAAACGTGTATTGCCTGGGTGTTGTGCCTGGTCAGTTCTGTGGATGCAAACTACACGAAATAGGGTATCATCTTTCAGCCAATCAGAATGCAAGGAAGTCACGTGAGATATAATATAAAACTATAATTCCCTTCTTGTTTTCGAAAATTACCCACCTATCCTTTAGGTGACCACATGAATTGAAGTAAATTTGGTTTAAAATATCATTGTCCATCGGAAACACCAAACTTGGGCGGAGTTTGACTATTTTTGTATCGTCATATACAATTTTATTCAAGTTGAGAGAATTTCCTCACGTGCTCTTGGGCTGAAAGAATTGAAATGGAGTGCCATTATTGTGATCAGTTGAATGTGGATTTTTGTTTGTTAACGGCCATTTTAGAGAAGTCATGGTTATGGGGTTTGTTGACTTAAGGGCAGAAAAAAAGTATCATGTGCTCATTGTGCTTGTACAAAATCTTTTATCGCGACTCGATTAGTTTTTGGGGAGGTATGACAACCCGTTGCATAAGCACGATTCGTAGTTATACGTCCCCAATAACCAAACACGCCGCAATAAAAGTTCCTGTACAAGCACAATGTGAACATAACATATATTTATCGGTGGTAATTAGCAAGATGCCAGATAATTCAACTATCTCAGAATCCCAGTTAATCGCCCAAGATGAGTGAAAAGTAGATCCACAAAATATTGTGTTGTACCTTATATTGAGCAATTGTAAAATGCTTACTGGATTGCAGTTTTATTACGTACCTCTACAGATTTCGACTTAAGGCGTCGCCAAAACTCACTCTGTATAGACAGGAAATGGTGAGTCAGCTATGTTCTCTACGACATTTGATGATGTCTAGGCCTTTCTAAACTTTTAACCGCAATTGTTTCTCGAGGTTTATCGCCTCGTTTCAGATCCTAAATGCATGGAATGTACACATGTAACTAAAGCGGTGTTAACAAGTTAGTCAATTTCAATCAGTGCCCATCCGTTGGGGTCAGAGGTTGGATACTTGTAGTGAACTTGAGAGTTGTGTCGAGTTTTCGTTTTATAATTTATTCAATAGTTCATTCATGCTAAAAGTTTGTGCCAGTTGTTAGTTAGATGTTGATGTCACTGCGCCTCCGAATCAAAACGTTTACAACATTTGTCCATGTACATCGAGGAATCGTTCTGTCCGAATACAATGGTTAAAGACTTTAACATTTCCTATAGGAATTAGCTACCGATCACTTAGATGCAATACATTAATTTTTTAGCACCACCAACACTGGAAGTTATCTATACCGCTGTCAGTGTGTGTTCTTGGGACCAGGTTAACTGGTTGAGGGTCAGATTATTTTTGGTGGTCTAAAGTTGTTATTCAAAATGTTATTCAAAACATGCGTTCTCCAATAAATTGTAATAGAACAAACTTGCATAAACAAAATATTATTTGCACATGACTGAATAGGAAACATGAGTAAGGAAAATGTTGGCTTTTGAGCTGGTATCCTAACTTTTTTGAAAGCCCTCATAGTGGCATCTAGCACTCAACCAGTTACGGCCAGAGACGACAAAAGGGCAATGAATGTGTGTGTAAGAGGGTGAGTGTATGGGGGTGTATACGTGTGTTTAAGGTGAAGAAGACGCACTGACACAGACATTTCCTACTGATACGTTTTTTTCTACTTCCAATACATGTACGCCGTCGAAATATTAAACTGTGAGATGTCGGAAAATTTAACACCTTCGAGAAAATATTTTTTTGTTAAGCCTTGTCTATTTATAGCAACAATTTACCCTCGCTACGTCCCAAGATGGGTCGATGGGACAATTTTCTATTTGAGACCAAAGAGATTTATTTCCAGAAGTTCAGTTGAAAAGATTCAGACTGACATATTTGCATACGTTCATTTCCTTTCAATCTCAATGCGTAATCGTGTAGCATATCTATGGAAAAAGTGGGATTATGCGTGCCCCATTGTGCTCCTTTGTAATTGTATTTTCTAGTTACGACTTTAAATGGGTTGAAATGGACCATTAGCATTTTTAAAGATGTGGCAATTTGCCATATTTTTTAAAATGCTAATGATTCATTTTTGTCGGTTATATTAATAAGTGGAAAATACAGTTCTAGAAAATACAATTCTAAACGTTTTATAGTATTTGTCCCAAGTGATTCTGATTATTTTAAAGTGGCCAATCCAAAGCACATGTTTCATTGTATCACGTGATTTGTGATGGTTAGTTTCAATCATTATTCTGTCCACTTAACATTCACTGGAAAGGTAATCAACGTCGGTTTGCAAACATTAGAAACAATACAAGTCTACTAAAACCACTCACAGGGACAACTAAAGTTTCTTCACTAATGCTGACGTCTCTGGATATTTGCAAGTTCCTGACATAGTGAAATCGCCCAATCATGCCACTGGAAGCACTGAAGGGGAAAGCAGCACCATGCAGGCCAAACCTAGTGTAGAGTTCGTGGGTGGAGAAGGAGTCGCCCCTAATGATCCTGTCTGTCGGAATATTATATTGCCCGTCGGAAAAATTGCTGGTCGTCCGAACGCCAACATGTTCTCAGAAAGCCACTAATTTGAAGGAACTGCTGACCATATGGCGAAGCCAGGGAGCGCGGCGGCGCAGTTGGAGACTGTTGGACTTCTATGCTAGAGGTCCCGAGTTCGATCCCCGTCCGGAACGGCCCGCGTTGTGTCCTTGGGCAAGGCACTTTGTCCCAGTTGCCTACATGGGGGCACGATGACGCCGTGTACTAAGGCGTGCTGCACGTCGATGGTGCACATGTCCGCAACCGCTGTGACCCTGCTTGAGTGGAGCTTGAACAAAGTTAGAATGTTGAGGAGCTGGCAGTTGCTTGTCGATGCTCGGTGGTTCTATCCGGGTACTCCGGCTTCCTCCACCCGTAAAACTATCACGGTCACGTTTAGCCATTGTGCATAAGTGTGTGACCTTAATCACCAATAAATATATAATAAATAAATATATATTTAAAAATGAAAGCCGCTTAGAAGGAAGTAAACTTCCGAGCATGACGGCAATTTGACGAAGTTATATAAAATATTTGATGAAGTGTAATAAATAAATAAATATATGAATAAATAAACAAATAAACAAATAAATAAATAAATATGACGAAGCCACAATTTTCACTATGCAAAAATATGCTTCATATATCGTTTGTATTAAAACGCTAGTTATAAGTATACGACAATCGAGTAATCGTGTTCGTGAATAGATTTTGTGTTTAATTATTATTTTTGTAAAGAAATACTTTCATAAAACGAAAAGAATTCTTTAAAATAATAATAATAAACGAATGTTTCGGAACCTGTTTCGTTTGTTATCGCTTTAAAGAAGTATATTGGGTTCGGTTTCACGCTCGCGTCGACGGTCAACGACCCCAGAACATTGTCCGAAATGTCAGCTCACGTCCCAGCATGTCAGAAAATTTTGAAATCTTTACTTCGAGCTTGTCGCTATATGTACGCAATTGTATACTTGAGAAAAATCCGAACCACGGCCTTTGTTTCCGTATCGTACGCGACATATGTGGCTTTTCATAGAATCGTACCGACAAATTGGGTAGTAAAGTTAAGGGCAGGAGACGGTGACCGGTTACAGTAACGATGCAAACGGGGCTTGTATATCTGAAGGTCGTTCTGTGATAAACAACAGATTGATTTTACAAGAGATTTGAAGAATATTTTTATCTCTTAATCACAAATCCGATGAAAGATGTCTAAATGGGTCAAGAATGTGATGGTGGTTTCTCGGTCCATTTGGACATCATTCATCGGATTTGGTGAGAAATGATAAAAATGTTCGACTTGTCAACATTTTGTAAGGATATTTAGGAAACTCTTCCAGTGAACTGGGTATAGACTTGTTTATTTCAATATAATGTGGGGATTCTTTCAAGATCCCCCAATCCGTGCTGTGGGTCGATAATTAAGGCCGCGCCTAGTGTGCTGATTTATGGCAGTTTACTGATATCAATCATGGTTTTATTTAAGTTATTTTATTAAAAAAGTTGTAACATTTATTTTTCTCCACAATTTAAACAATGAGAGATGAAAAAGGGAAGTCTATGGTTTATCCTTCACCGAGTTCCAAATCGATCGTCCCTTTTTATCAGCAGTACCATAGTCTGTTTGTTTTTCTTGGTATGATAATTCTTCTGAACCATCCTCACGCGCCCACGGCTGAATCTCTCCTGATGCAAATATAGCAAAGAATGGTGTTCCTGCTAGATGTAACAAACCAGTGATTAGGAAATATGTTTGCCAACCGTTTGCTGTCTGAAAGAATAAAAATACATATTTTCATATTTATTTATTTATTTATTGGTGTTTAAGGTCACATACTTATGCACAATGGCTAATCGTGACCGTGACAGTTTTACGGGTGGAGGAAGCCGGAGTACCCGGAGAGAACCACCGAGCATCGACGAGCAACTAGCAGCTCCTCAACATTCTAACTCTGTTCAAGCTCCGCTCAAGCAGGGTTACAGCGGTTGAATACTTGTGCACTATCGACGTGCAGTACGCCTTAGTACACGGCGCCAACGTGCCCCCATGTAGGCAACGGGGATAACGTGCCCTGCCCAAGGACACAACGCGGGTCGTCACGGGCGGGACCTCTAGCAAAAAGTCCAACAGTCTACCACTGAGCCACCACGCTCCCTACAAATCTAAAGTTTTTTTTCCAAACTACAAAATAATGATCACTGAAATAAGTGTCTTTAACACAGATTTTATCTGTGTGATCTAGTTTAGACTATTGGCAATTAGAAATGGGCAATATACCGAAAACCCGAACAGATACCTGTATCATTGGGATACCAAAAAACGGAACCGAGCCAATCGTTGAACATCGAAACCGTCTGAATTTACAAATTTTCCTACATTTACTGTTTATAAGTCCCAGTTGAGGCTTGATAATAGTTGAAAGGTTCATTTCCATGAAAGGAGCGACTGATTTTCTTTTTATTTTTGTTAACCCTCGATGATTGGACAGCTGTCCTGAATTCCCACTAGTCTACAACCTGTACATATCCAATTGCCAAGCAGTCATTTCGAGTGAGGTTTTGGCTGTCTGTGAAGGCAGTCAAGACCTTACTAGAAATCACTGTCCAGGCGTTTTGTCTATTGTCAGCAGGACCTCCTAAAGATGACATGGTCATGGAACATTGTCCGAGATTGCAGAAGTCTGAAATGGGTGTTTAAACATTAAGGTGCGTTAAAAATAAGTCACAAAATTACTGTAGATATGATTTGTGGTCGTAAAAAATGCTAATGTTGAGCATATTGGCAGTGTCGTTTAAAGCGTTGTGGTAGAATGGCACTACAACAACTTATTTTGTTTTTCCTAATGTGAATTCCTCTTTGATGCTATCAGCAAATCACAATCAAGTCAGATTCCAAATACAGAACCGATACCGAGGTATACCCCACTAGAAATACCGAATCCGATACCGAACTCAAAATTCCAGTACCGCACATCACTATTTGCAATCCGTTTTAACCCTTTCAAATCTATATGCAATAGTTTGGGTGTGAAGGGAAATTTGAAAATTTGTTCTTGAATGATAAGACGACAAGATATTCACAAAATGGTGGACAGATTCAGAAGTAATTTAAGCCCACAGTCAGACATTAAATTATTACTGTACCCATTCTCTCAAATAATGCTATTTTTTGCATCACCTGTCCATCGTCTATCGTGTACTTGTTTCACCAAATATGAAATAATAGAATTGGATATTATCTCAGTAAATGGAAATATTGTCACTGCAAATTATTTTTATGCGATTATTGTTTGTCATAAAATTTTCTCAACAACCTAACTCTACAAAAGGGCATGCGTAAAGTGTTGATTGAAAGAAAGTGTGCTTTTCAATTAATAATATTAATAATAATTGATTCTCTAGAGCGTAAAACCACAAATAGTGCTCTAAAGCGCTTGAAGAAATAAATACATTTTTTCTGAACATCTGTTTCGGTTGCCTCCTGGAGAGGTTCAGGAGAATGCTTCGGTAAAATAGGAAAGTTTTTAGATTTCTTTTGAAGATATCAAGAGTTTCTGAATTTCTGACGCTAATAATAGACAGGGAATTCCAGAATCTGGGATCCACGATGGAGAACACACGATCGTTAGCCAGATTAAATCTGCTACAAGGTACAACCAGTTGAATTGGGCATTAAGATCTGAGACTGCGTGATGGTGTATATACAGTGAGGAGCTCTTGCAAGTAAACTAGAGCCAGTTTGTGGATACATTTGAATACTAAGATCAATATTTTGAAATCAAAATCTGTTTAACTGGAAGCCAATGTAGTTGTCCTAAAACAGGTGTTATGTGTTCAGAGTGTTTGGTACCAGTAATTATCCTAGCAGCAGTATTCTGAACTTTTTGAAGCTTTTGAAATAGGTACTGGGACATGTCCAGTAACACTGAATAACAATAGTCTTGTTGTGAGGTGATGAAGGAGTGCACAAATTTTTGAAGTGCTGACTGGTTAAGAAAAGTCTTCCAGTATTACAAAACTGCCTGTAGCACGGGGGAGGAACTGTTCCATGAAAGAGACTCCTGTTCCGACTTTTTAACCAGTTCTTTACCGATTTGTTACAGTTCGCAAGCGAATGAATTTCTGACAGAAAGTTGAAAAATGGAAGATTGCAGGTTCATATTAACATCATTTGAGTCAAATAGGTTTCGTTTCATATTAAACGATATATCCGCTGTCCATTTGAAGGACAAGATGAAACAAAGGGGACAAATTGTAAAGTTGCCATGCGTTTTAACAGAAGCTATATTTTGTACAGAAATGCCATTGTCTTTTCAGTAATTCTGTAAGCCTCGTATTTTTCCATATAAATATTTTCTTCAATGAGATCTGGGGTATCGAGCAAGATATAATCACTCTCAGCATATTTTAAGTTCAACAGCAACCCAAGGGATCCGGACGACCGAGATTGTGAGCTCTAAACATCCATGCAAAACGCGTCAGTTCACTACTGATCAGATCGGTTCGCTTTGTCACAAGAGTTTCCAAGATTTAATGGATCTCATATGCCCCTTGCCTGCTGTCACTTAATATATACTGTAGCCCAAACAACAATCCAATATATTATAATATATAAAAACTACATAGGCCTATATAACAACTTGTATTATATGACTCTAAATTTATCCCATAAAATCCTATAGAAACTAAAAGGTCATAAAATCTAATTGTCTGCCCAATCCCCAATTTGTTTCTACAAAAGTACTTTAGCGGGGCTATCACGTGAACTGTACCGCCGAGGCCATATTCATAAAATGTTTGCTGCTTAATTTTGAGATTGACACGAGGATTTATCGATCTTTAAAAGTTGATGAATCATCGTCTCAAACTCAAAACCATGCAACGTAACATCTATTGTATCACACGCCTTGTTGCAAAATTGGTAAGCAGGCCAGCAAAGACAAATGTAATAAATACTGGGTGGAGAAAACGATTGTTTGAACAGGCACATTGCGACATTGTGAATTATGATGTGTATATAAAATTACACTCAGTAGTTTAATGTCACAAAATTATTGCAAAACGTACCCACAGCGGTCCTGGTTGCTTATATGACAATTTTAAACAAAATGTGGTAGTGGTCAGGTGAATCAACACAATATTGCTCACAATATCGTTGTTAAAATCGTCAATTATGCTGCCAAGATAAGTGGACGATTTTCGGTGAAGTGAACTGGAGCCTATGATTTTTCTTGTTGAGCGAAATGGATCTTCACTTTTAACGAACTGGAGCTTACACGAGGTTCAACTTGATAGCATTGTAGAGGATTATATTTCGACTGTTCATTCTAAATTTGCATACAATATTAAAACAAGGTATATGTGTACTGCTAGGTGAAACTGTTCACATCTGTAACCTCAAGTGGTCTCTAAAATGTCGGCGTATCACCAGTCTTTATTTTTTTTTTTTTCAGTGAAAATCTAGTGATCGTGGACATTTTTACTGTGTAAACTTAGATAATGATCTATAGCTCAAGACAGCGTGACACGGTGTACCTTTTAACCTGCCGGAGAAACGACCTTCCATTCAAGAAACATTATATCTATAGAATACTCACCATACTGTCTTCATCAGTCGATGAAAAACGGCCAAGGTCGGTAACGAACTGGAGCTTTAATCGCAAGCGAACCGTCCGTAAAGTCGGAACAGGAGTCTCTTTCGTGGAACAGTTCCTCCCCCGTGAGTAGAATGTTTGACATATTTTATTGATATGGATGTCTAGTTTTAAATTTGAGTCCATAATCAGTCCAATATTAAAAGCCGGTGATATAAACAGAAACTTGCTAGCAGATTCAATAACAATTTAATCAACAGTAATATGGCTGTTGGATTGAATAATTCCACAAATTTCTCACAAATACCAAATAGATTCAATAATTTTCAAAGCTCAAAAGTTTAGCCTTTTCAACTCATTGTGCATACATTTGTACGAAAAGGAAAATTTGTCTTTCACTGATAAGACGGCGAGATATACAACTAAATTGCGAAGGAATTCGGTAACAATTTAATCCCACTGCCCGAAAGGGGTATGGAGTTAAGCTATTGCGGACCCCCCCCCCCCCCCCCGCCCCCAACACACACAGAGAAACACGATAGGTTCGGTCATTCTATATTAAATAATGTCCCGATTCCGTTTACATCTTAGGAAATATGTGTTGAAGGGGTTTAGAGTATGTCGTATAATAGCATTTGGTAAGCAAACTCGATTCTTCCAAGTCAGAATATATACTACTCAAAGTTTGCTAAGTACCAAATATTTGACACATCATTGTGAAATATACTTGTGACATATGAAATATGCTTCTCTCTTGACAGGCAGACTTCTCGTGACAGTCATAGTAAGCATGTACCGCTTGATTTTCATGATGTTTTCCTGTGCTGTCTACATGTACATGACATGTGTAGGGTATTCAACATTTGTCTGAAGCAGAAATGTCGTGGGCTGTGGGGATTGTGGAGCTACCCATCGTCAGGTTGGTGAAGCCTTGGTGTGCACCATACGGTGATCACCAGAGCCTGGGCAAGATTTCAGCAGTATGGCACACCAGTAAGACGGCGTGGTGGTGGCTGAGACAGGGCAACATCTGCAGCTGAAGACCGGCTTTTGATCATTCTGGCCCGTGGGAACTGCTCTGCCACAGCAACCCAGCTTCGCAGTGACCTTCAGAATGCATCCGGGGGTAAATGTTTCGATGCAGACTATCAGGGCAAGGCTGCACGAAGGTGGTCTCCGATCAAGAAAACCATGTATTCGCATTCCGCTGTCCTAGAACCATCGTCAGGTACGATATGCATGGGCCATGGACCACGTTGGACCAGAGAAGATTGACGACCTGTCTTTTTTACAAATTAATCAAGGTACTGCCTAGACCACACAGATAGGCGTTCCAGGGCATGGAGAAGACCAGGAGAGAGATTCCATGCAGCCAACATTGCTGAGTCTGACCGCTATGGTAGAGGGTCTGTCATGGTCTGGGGCGTCATCAGCAGGGATAGACGTACAGAGCACCGTGTCCTTGTACGTGGTACATTGACTACACAGCGGTATATTGATGAGATCCTGGATGTACACACGTCAGATTGTATGCAGGTGCAATGGGTGATAAATTCATTCTGATGGACGATAGATAATGCCAGTCCTCATGTTGCCCATACTGTCGGAGAGTATCGATAGAGGGGGGGGGGGGGGGGGGGATTGAGCGTATAGACTGGCCAGCAAGATCCCCTGACCTGAATCCAATCGAACATGTCTGGAATGAGTTGCAGCTTGCAATTTCAGCCCGTCCAGTCCAGCCAAGAAGTGCCCAGGAGCTTGGTGCCATGCTGGTCCAAGAATTGAACAACATCCCACAAAAGACCACCAGGAACCTGATTGGGCGCACGAGAAGCCGTTGTCAAGCTATAATTAACAATAATGGTCTCACACCAGATACTGAACCCATACCAGTTCGTTCCGTCAACATTTTGGAAAATTGAAAAATTTCCTCTTCTACCAATAATATCCATTTTCCATGGTTATCGTATTCAAAAGCTAAAAAATAATGTCAAACACAAATAAAATCTTAATTTCTGTACTTGAATCATTAAAGATATAATTAAATAAAAAACATACACTTTTCATTACAATATTTCAACTAAAACGTAAAACAGGTTGTTGGATATACTTGGTGCTTAGCAAACTTTGAGTAGAAAATGATAACAAGCCATTATAGAGAAAACTGGAGGGGGTAGTTATGGCTGTTGCTGGTCATAACAAATATACACGCCCTTTCTGTTTCTTCATGAATGGGGAAATCGCACTGTGGAATATAAATATGGACAAATGCGGTCGATATTTCTGTTGACAAGATTGTTGTCAAGTGCAACAAAATGTGTGCCAATTTATTAAGAATCTATTTATTGGAAAAGGAGAAAATGTTTATTTTGAACACTATATTAGCTGTAGTGTTAACAGAACGAAATGAATTGGAAATAAATCTGTTATCCCTGTGTCTTCCTGGGTGGATGGGAATTTATTCTGTTTTGGAGAGCCAAACACCCTAAGCTTTGAAGTATTGGAATGAAGCCTATGAGTTAAAGTTTGTCTTTATACCAAAATCATAGGTGTAAATCGTGTTGAAACTACAGAATCGCTGACCTATGACATGTGACGTGACGTTCACGATGTGAGAAACTGATAACTGTTACACTTGTCCGACCTACACAACAGTAATTCCACCGACTTAGGCTACATTGGGTACCCATGTGATCAGGGATCAAAATAAGCGGTGTCGCGTCGCTTTTTGCTATGCAAAACTTGCAAAAAGCTACACAATGTTCAATTATGTATAGCATTTTGCGATACAAGATAATCAACTGCAGTTGATTATCTTGTATCGCAAAATGTAAATGAAAATTTGCAAACAAATTTGAAAACTAGTTCACTGATGCTTTACTTCTGATTGTGGAACATTTCAGGCATAACTCAGATTAACTCTCCATCAAGCATCATTAGCAACTTCATATGATTGGTTTAAATTCTTCCTGTTTTTTACAACATTTTGCATAAAATGTACATTAAGCCCATCAAATTAAAAATCCCAACTTCCATTTTGAGAACTCTATTGAACAACCAAGACGCTATTTGAAAATATCCAAGTCCATGCAACCCTTAAAGGCAGTTCAGTTGAAAAAAACACAGATCATTTGGAAATGCCCAGAAATGGATGGAAACTATTCTATCCACTTAGAAGAATTCAATACAAAACAGCATAACATAACTCTGGTATACAAAAATAGTTATGTAATTTTTACAAAATGCTATTCAGTTTTTGGAAATTTGTAACAATTTGCTGCGCAAAGAAAAAAAGTTATTTTGAGCACTGCACGTGATGTATTTCCTGAAATTAATTCATAACATAAACTAAACGGCACCACGAATGTATGTCACGGGTGATAATAATCATATAGATGGAGTGTTTGTATATAAAATAAACTTTTCGCATCGTAAAGACCATACATTTTCGGTTATCTTCAATATCATTATGAATTTATATTGTTACCAGACGCATACCGTGGATGCAAAGTGACGACGTGTGATTTTGGTGACGAATGGTTGGAATTAACTGGATGAGGGCTAGATTATTTTGGGTGGTCTGAATTTGTTATTCAAAAGTTGTTTTTTACAAGTTATCTGGGGTTCCCACAGCACTCCAATAATTTCTAATAGAACAAATTTATATAAACAAAATATTATTTGCGTTTGACTGAATATGAAACATGAGCAAGAAAACATTCTCTTTTACTTGGGTATCCTCAATTTTTTGAAAGCCCTGATAGTGGCTTCTGGCACTCAATCTGTTAATAAGCTTTCTTTGATTATGAAAAATGACAAAGAATAGCAAGCTGGATCACAAAAAAATACAAGCGCCCGTAAACACATGGTGCAGATATCATCAGCTAGTGCTGTATTTTTCACCCACATACATTGTCAGTATTACATAACGGGGTACAAAAACTTGGCATCGCTGCCACCAGTGAATACATTATTATTCTAAAACATGTTTACTGATACTAAGTGCACCTCTTCATAGAATTATAGAAATCAATAAACACGACTTTATGTAACACCTTCTGAGAACTCATCAACTTCGAAACCCACAAATTCACACTGTTTATTGTCACGTTCGGCTTCGTTTTCACTTTCTAAATAACAATAATTCTTCAATAGACATGACCATAACACACAGAACACAATCCAAAATGTCCAACATTCTACAGGTTTTATTCCACAGGAATATTCAAAAAACATTGGAACACTAAATTTACATTGATCACAGATTTCAAATTGACGAAGCTCAAAAACTTCAAGAAGCGTGACCTGGTTTTGAAACAAAGTGATTCACACATAATCTCAATCTATTGTAACAGCATTTGTTTTTGTTTGTCGTTTTTTATTGAAGTCTTTCAGGGCGCGCGCTGGCGTCGCGATAACCGGTTCTCGTCAGATCACCGATGTTAAGCGCGGTTAGCAGTTGGATGGGTTACCATTTCAGCGACTGATTCGCGCTCCCGGGTTGTGTTCTTGTGCAAGGCACTTAATCGCGATTGCCTACATGTGGACACAATGGCGCTGTGTACTAAGGCGTACTGCACGTCAATGGTGCGCATGCCTTCAACCAATCTAACCCTGCTTGTGCCGCGGTGCAGAGTTTAGAGTTACGATCTTGGAGAGCTGACAGCTGCTCGTCGTTGGTCGCTGGTTCTCTCCGGGTACTCCGGTTTCATCCACACGTAAAACTGCCACCGACATGATATGACCTTGGCTGTTACAGTGTCGTTAAACCCTAATAAATAAACAAATAAATGAAGTCTCTTACTATGTTGTAAATTAAATAGTTTTCTATAGGGGTCACCCTTTTCATCCACCCTCCTAATTTCGTCATGAAGGATGAGAAAATTGATTACAGTTTGTCGGCCTGTTTATCGCACAGTCAATGTTACATTTCCACGTCGGTTGACGTCACATCGATTGATAAAACCCAGACGCTTTTTGGTTCCAGATTTGGGGCTCAGTATGGAATTTGATCTTTATCGATTGAGATTACATTTGGGATACTTTATCGCTTTTATATACGTGTAGAATTAAGCATTCCTCCCTAAGTCTGCTTTAAACAGTATCGTGGAAAATATAAAATAAATATATAGTGTGGGAAAATATAAAATGTATTCTACTCGTAGAAT
This sequence comes from Pictodentalium vernedei, assembly GCA_031216915.1. Taxonomy (NCBI): domain Eukaryota; kingdom Metazoa; phylum Mollusca; class Scaphopoda; order Dentaliida; family Dentaliidae; genus Pictodentalium; species Pictodentalium vernedei. Next base: position 86,909,391 of record CM062293.1, read on the forward strand.
TAAGTATGAAATTTACTCGCAAGAAGCTGGTAAATTTAATTCTTAAACTTTCGCACTCTAGTGGTATCTTCATGCCACTTCAATGGCAGCAATCAGAGCAGTCCATATTCATTATTTGGGATAGACCAATGAATATTTTCAACGTGCAGCCTAGGGGCCGCGCACTGAAAATATTGATTGGTCTACCCCACACATGTATTGAACAGCCGCCCTATTTAATGATCATATCCATGGAGGAGCAGTGGGTTCAAGGGGTTAATTCTTCTCGTAGAATAAATTTTATATATTCTATATATCTATCTCGGTTGGTAAATACAACAAAAGCGCGAAATAACTGAAAACGGGTTTGTATACGTAGTTGATATGATAATATATAGACAGAGACAGCATTCGCGTTCGAACTGTCATTTGGTAAGGCACGAGATCGATTTGGGCGAAGCCTTCGAGTTCAATATTATCCCTCCGCCAAAATCGATCCAGTGCGGTAAAAATGACAGTTCAAAAGCGTATGTTGTTCTGTATTTATTGCATGCCTACAGTTTAACAAAAAATATTAAAAACATATTTTATTGCCAAAAATAAACCAAACGTCAAGAAAGAAATAGTTAAATAGTCCGCGCACGTGATCGATGACAAAACAAAAAAATTATTGTTTGCGTCGGTTTTTGCAGAAAAAGCGTGTATTTTATGACAATAAGAGCATAGGCGTGCAATAAAATATGTAATTCGATTGAACAATAACGATAACAATTTCACATCAGAGCTTTCCGCAAATTAACTGATTGTCACGGTGAATGGATTGATTACATATAACGAAGATACTCACGTCATTATTTCCTATAAGAACTCCACTCATCAATGTACAAATCACTGATCCGACCAATCCAAATTTCATTATTCCAGCAATTATTGAGGTGTACCTCGGTGCAATTTCAATGCAGTTAGTATCAAACCCTAAGTAGACAAAACAACACCTCAGTACATTGCACCGAATACTGTGTACAGTTATTTATTGTCTTCATGGGCTTGAGACCTGCCCATCCGTGTTTACAGCGGACTGATTCGTAAAGCCTGTGATTTACTTTTTTTTATTTTAGTCTGGTGTGTCCTGAAGACTTACCAAACAAAAAACATAGAGGATATCTAGTGTTTTTGATTGGATACCGAAACTTATCTCATGACTGACTAAGACAAATGTTTATTGTTTTCTAGCGCTTGCTCGAGCGAAGGCAGCCATTTGTCTCGGTCACGAGTGAGATAATTTTCGGTATCCACTCAAAAATACTAGATTTTCTTTTTTATACGCTTTTTTAACAATCCGATCATTCCTATCGATAATTCCACTCGTTTCAACCTTGAATTGATGCATGAAAGTAAACAGCTGATCGCTGCCTATAATAGTCTGTCGCGCATTGATACACGGAAGTGATTTGATCGATACTCGGAACAGGTAGCGTGTTGCTATCTCATTCAGCTGACGGATATCATGCGTCAATTCAAGGTGCATACGTGTTGAATTATTGCTTGAGATGATCGATATCCACCCCAAAACACTAGATTTTCTTTTCATTATACGTTCTTAGAACAAATTGATCATTTCCAGTGATAATTTGTCTCGTATTCACCTTGCAAGGATGCTTTGAAAGCTGCCATTTGGAATGATACCGTGAAAGTGACAATTTCTATATCTTCACAGTAGGGGATACCAGTGTTCACGCTGCCTCAATATTTTAATGTTCAAAAGCTGAATATTAAATGAGATTTTTGGGGGCCAAATGAGATTGTTTTGTGCCATGTGTATTTTATGTGGGAGAACTATAAAAACTTTTTTTCATATTTCATTCAAGAAAGATTAAAGGCATAAAACTACATGACACCAAATATAACATAAAACGGAACAAAATAATAAAATATCATGAAAGTTATGGAGTCCTTCAAATAGCAGCTCGATAGAAATTCGCATCTCGCAGATCTATACGGTTACTGATTGACATGTGGAATTGAAACCTTTGTCATTTTATTACTGCAATGATCTTTGAGTTTGGTCTGTGGGGAAAACGCAACTAACAATTAAGGACAATTGATAATCTGGTCTATTGTTCAATGATGAAGAAACAAAGTATGCGTCGTTTACACAATATACGACTTCTTACTCTGAGGTCACAGGTATGGATACTTGGAGAGTGACTGGTCATTGTGTACACAGTAGAACGAGATTACTTTTTTTGTAATTCATTCATATTGATATATATTTTCTCCCCCACTGCATGTGTAACATACGTGTGTCCGGGTGAAATAGCAGGGAGAGACAGATGTATCCCACCCCAGCAACGTGACGTTATACATTTATAGCGCGCGCAAAAGCAGCCCGAAGGGCTGCTTTGAAGCAAGCCTAATAGACAACGTGTACGTGAAATTGGAAAAACCAAGGAATGCTATGCCATCCAATCTAAACCGGAAACCGGAAGTAAAAACATGGGGAACCCCAGCTCTCGTTTTCAGAAGCGAACAAATCGAATGACGCCCCCTAAAAAGCGAACGGTGTAATGCGAGATTTCTCCTTAGATCATTCCATGCAGACTGTGAATAATTTATTGAACATGCTTTTCAAAATTAAAGTTTTTCCAAACAAACTCAACTGTCGTTTGCTTTGCTGACTAAATGACAGAAAGTGTCGAAAAGCTAAATGTTCCTATATATGCACATTGGATTTCATCGTCTGCTGGCTGGCTGTTGGGATCCCGCTGTTGTTCGATTCTGCGGAGTATTCTGTCACGTGATTTATCTGTTTTGCATTTGCAAGTGCAAAACGCTGTTCACTTCAAACCAACACTGCGTGTTATTGGAACAAAGTTACCAAATGAAAAGCATCAACAACACGTCCGTTTGTTGTAACTTAAATGTACGCACAGGTTGGATTGTGGCAAAGGTCGTTTTCATTCAGTTATTACGAACCTAAGATGTCGAAGTGACATACTGTCTGACAAACGTCCACGAATTACCAGTTACAAAACAGAAGTTCCGTTCCACAATGTATGCACTCCAGCGAAACAAAAACAATAAATTTTCGACAATACGTTTCGAGGCCAATTTTTATATTGTAGGTCTGATATGTTTTTAGGGGGAAATAAATCTACAAGACAGCATGTACATGCATTAGTTCACAAAGCAAAATGTTTTGTTGGACGACCTCTTAAACACTGTTTTAAATTTTGTTAAGTTTATGTCATTATAATTTGAAAAACCATGTGAGTTGCGCGCGCTTCTTGGTTTTACCAAAGTTCATATTAACGTTATTATGACGTTATGCATATCGTATCAGTTTCTTTCTACCAACTAATTCATATTGACGTCATCGGAATGCAGTGTGATCAAAGTTCGATGCTCTAAAACTCTTCAACCCTCAAGCTGCCACCGTTCCTAATCGATTTCGTGGTATTTTCCCTCGATAACCTCTGGCTAACGTAATCGCTGCACAGTTGGGGGAGAAAACTCATCCTCGATGAGTCTGAAGGTGGGAATGGGGCAAGCCTCGGGTCTGGTTCAAATATCTTGCCCCTCGGGTGAGATTTCCCCATCCCACCTCCAGACTCATCGGGGATCATAATAATCTTATTTGTTCGCTCTACTTGGAGAAAATGCAATATTATATGCCCGGTCGGAAATGACTGCCATAAGGTCAAAGGTCTGACAAAAATCAAGTATATACCAGGTTCGTGATTTTGAAATTATGTGCCAAACGCTCACATTTATGTGCCAGATTTATAAACAAAATGTGTATTTGGCACATGCCATCGTGAACACTGGGGGTTACGATTTCTGTCTTTCATTTTTTTCGATAATCTATCGTTTAGCGTATAGTAAAACGTAATGCGAACTTAGAGTCAATGGAAACGAAATCACTGGAATTCATTTTGGGAAATCAAAAACTCGTCCTTCGAGGTACGATCTGCAATGTTCAACCCGAGAGACGATATGTAGAACTAGTACTCAATTACATCATTTGAACATTTAGCATTCAATTCTTACGCATTGATGCGAAATAAATGTCCGCGTGCTTGAAACTTTATTCGCCATTGTAAATATATCAAACCAACAACAAAACGCCATCCTCCACTGCTCTCTATCTTGTTAAAGGACGCAGACAATAGAAACACCTGTAGTAATAATAATAAGTCGTCGGCCTTTCGCTGATTTGTCGCATTCCTCTAACGAGGAAATCTCCATTATCCCAGTGCCCCGCCGGAGTATTTCCCCCACACACCTCCTAATCTCTCATCATTCAGTTAAAAACTGCTTCATAATTTCCCCCATTGGCGCCTTTTCGATCTCCCAAATATAACATTTATCCCTGTCCTCATGACATACAACATCCAATTATCCCTCATGTTTCCATCCCAAGCTTTCACAAGGAGTCTTGTTCTGCTTGGTAAATATTTGATGCATTCTAAAATGAAATGTTACAGGGTCTTCGTTGCACCAAAGTTACACATTTGGCACACTCTTTCCTCGCCTTTCCCGATTCTCCCCCTCAACTCCAGTGACTTGGATCTCATTTTGGACAACAACGACCCCAAACGATCCACCCAGGTACATCTCAAACACTTTTTATATACCCGTCTAAAGAACTCTTGATCCTAATTCCAGCTCGCCAGTTTCTCTTACAATCCTCAAGCACCATTTCCGTATAAAGCTTCTGCAGCAGTCCCATTTCTAGATCTTCAGTCTCTGTAGAGTAGTTCTGTATTAGCTCCCTCGTCTGCTTTATACACCCTGCTTGAATGTTACAGTTTCATACATGGTTGAACTCGTTTTACACAATCTGTCGTTTGAGAGGTTTACCAGGTTTTTCATATAGCATGATTTTCCCATATCTATTCCATCTTAAATGAGGCATCCAACCATGTTCCTCTCTGACCGCTTCCAGTGCGGCTGCATTCCTTGATCCGGGTATCCACCGACTCACATCATTTTGTAGAATTTCCAAGTTCCCCACTACCATTTGGTTTAGGGGCATCACATCTGTTCCGTGTGTTATACTTGGTAATCCATCCCTTTGCCGAATAGTTTATTCCAACGAACACCTTGTTGAAGCTATTTTTCCCAGAAGTTTTTGTCAGTCTCTAAAGAGTAGTTCTCCATTAGCACCATCGCCTGCTTTATCCATCCTGTCTGAATGTTATAGTACCATACATGACTGAACGTCATTTTACACCACCTGCTATTTGGGAGGTTCAGCAGTTATTTTGGGTACCATACTGTTCCCTTGTCTATTCTATCTTAAACCAGGCATCCGCCCGTGTTCCCATAAGGTATTTCTTTCAAGAAGTTTTAACTGATTGCGAATTCTTTTGTCCTTTGTCTTAAGTTTATCGGTGTGCTTTCTGTATATGCCTCTTCCTGTAAGACATAAATCCACCCCAAGTATTCATATTCGCCAGATTTTCTCTCTGTTATATACTTGATTTCCTCTTCACCAATAAAGAATTTACCCACCAGCCACCTTCATGACTCATCTACCTTACTGTCCACATGTATTACCGGTTTTCCTTAGTGCCAGATCCAAATTTATAAATGATACGTTGGAAACTATGATTAGGCATGTTCACTACTCAGACAGAAAGCTTTGGACGGATTACATTTTGTTACGAGCAAAACCTCTCACTCTGAACTCAGAGTGCGAGCATCCTAATTATCACCTTAATTATGGAAACACTGGAACTACCAGCGCGACTGAAGAGAACAATAGCAGCACTGGGCATCTCTTGCCCTGTCACCTGGACTGTCCAGGAGACAGGCAAGAGAGTCCATCTGAACTTGGAGTTCACCGTTGAAGAGCACAACACCACCACACCTTCTTCGGGGAGAGGTAGCATCTTTTGTGAGAGGAACCCCTCTCACACTGGACTTCACCCGAAGAAGCCTGGACCTGGCCCTGGAAAGAAGAAGAGCAAGAAGAAAAAGAGCCCATCCACCAGGCGCCGGAATGCCCGGCGGCTGGAGACGTTCCTGAAAAAGAAGAAGGAAGAGAAAGCGGAAGAGAAGACGGAGGAGGCCACTACTATTTCCTCCCCTCCAACTCCTGTGACTCCCATCCACTCCCCAGCTGCCTCTCCTTTGAGGGGCAACCTGGAGGATGACGATGTCACCAGCGAGTCGTAGTCGGAGACGGAAATGGAAACTGGTTCTCTGAAGTCTCTCTCTCCAATTTCAACCCCCTTTCTGGATCAGGAACAGGCACGGATACTGTTTGAGCAAATTTGCAGCCTAAGAGAAGACATCAGGACAACAATAGAAGAAACAAAAGATCTCAACAAGACCACGACGGCACTCATAGAACAGCGCAACAGCCACAGCACCAACACTCCTGAAGCAGCTAGGACTCGGTCATTCCACCCTAGTCAGTCCTCCATTATCAACAGCCCAACTACACCAACAACTACCACAGTCTCTCCTTCCCAGCCACCTCCACCCCAAAAAAGAAGAAACAACAGCATAAACGGCGCTAATTCCACAAGAGACACCTGCCGAGTACCTGAACCTTCTCCTCCTTTTACACGCCTAGACATACGAAACCAATCATCTACAGTCACCGAGAGTCGAAAGGCGCCTGTCTCCCAAATCGTCCCTGCGCGCCTTCGGCGCGCAAAACCATTTCTTTCGTGGTGATAACTTCTAGGTCAGTTCAATTACAGCAACTGAAAGAGTCCACGTTTATTATTTGTGGAGAGACCAATTAATATTTTCAACGTCTACCCCACATCTTCACTCGGCATTATTAAATTTATTTATTTATTGGTGTTTAAGGTCATATACTTATGCACAATGGCTTATCATGACCGTGACAGTTTTTGGGTGGAGGAAGCCGGAGTACCCGGAGAAAACCACTGAGCAATGACGAGCAGCTGTCAGCTCACCAACATCGTAACCACCCACTGCAGAACAGGCAGGGTTAGATTGGTTGAAGACATGCGTACCATCGACGTGCAGTACACGACATTATCGTGCCCCCATGTGGACAATCGGGGTGCAGTGTCTTGCCCATGGACACAATGGGGGAGTCCGAACCGATCGCTCAGACGGTCACTAATCCAAGGACTAACCGGGCTCGACGTTCCTTAACTTCGGTGATCTGACGAGAAATGGTTACCGCAACGACACCGCGCCCTCATTCACCCAGCAGCAGCTATCCTGTTGAAGGAAATTATGACGTACAATGCTTCTGGGCCGGAAAAGCGGCCGCTCAGGTTCAAAGGATTAACTTAACCTACAAAACAGAAAACTTACCACATATGGCAACTCCACTCATGCCTACACCAAAGCATAGTAACCCGAAAGCTAACATAATCTGAGTATCTGTTACAAAATATAGAGCCAATATACAAAATGATTCAAAACCAAATCCTGTAAATGAAGATTAAAAGAATTACAAAAAACATCAACTCGACATTTAACCCTTAGGTAGTCAGATTACTTTCACGTTAATAGCTATCATATATATAGAATATACCCATAGTAGCTTGATGTACCAAATGTTCACCATGAGTGGTGTTAACCGGGAGTCTTTGGTGAGCGGTTAACACCACTTCACCATCAGTGGTGAACATTTGATACATCAAGGTACTTTGGGTGTATTTTATTTATACCATGATCGTCCGATTATTTAGAGTTTAAATGTTTAAATAATACAATATTGAATAGTAACACGTGCGAATCTGTTTTTGTTTACATGAGCACCGATGGGCGGTACTTCCCATGTCAATTTTATCGCCGAAACAAAATGGAAAAAGAAACACGCAAATCATGAGGCTTTTTTTCATTTTAATAACATGATAACTTACTATGTTGCGTTGTGGGTATTTTATTATAATGCGACAGTGTATGTTTGTTAATGTTTGGTCTCTTATGAGGTAAACTCATCTCAAGAAAACGTAATAAATAATTGCCGTTTTCATTTCACTCTTCGCGAGATGACGAGCGATAAATTCAGACAAGTTTGCATTCAGCTCGAGGTCAACAAAGGTGAGCTTGGCTGCAGTTCCACTGTAGGTGTAAATTTTAACTATTGAAATCCCATTGCTGGCGTGTTTGCCACAGACACACGTGTTCACCATTGTTGGTGTGTAAAGCTAAAATTTATGTCATAGGTTTTTTACATAAAATAGAATAGGTAACCATAGTATAAATACATGCACACAGCTAAAGATGACTTAACAGTGTTAATACATTATTTTTCGCTGCCTGTACAGGCCGCAACCAATGAAGTAAAGACACTGTCAAGATAAATACATGCTACCAGTTCTAAAGATATATAGATAGATAGATACATTTTATTGGCCAGTATATATAAACACAACACAATTTATAAGTAATGCACATATTTACCATACACATGTCAAAGGCATATAATTTGATATCCAAAGATGAATATGTGGACACATACAGGTCAAGGCATAGCCAGATTGGCTGTCTTCCTGCCTTACATGAGCAAGAAAGAAGAAAAGAAACAGATATGCAGATAAAAAAGGAAGAGAAAAGAAAGAAGAAAAACATAACTGATTGTTCGGAAGATTGGTCATCTATTGCGTTCGCGGATGATGTGAATTGTGGTCGAAACCTGATTCAGCTGGACTATCCCGATTCGGGCCTCACCGTTGCATTCATTATCTTCATGTGTCAAAGTGAGAGCGTAACTGTCCATGTGTCACAACTGTACAGAATGCAAGGGTGAAGAACGAATCCGAGCGCCAGCAAGGACGAGAATACCAGACAAATTACCGTGAAAATAAGTAACCTACATAAGGAGAGCTTATTAATATACATATTACATCATTAAACCTTTGAACCCCAGCGGCCGTTTTTCCGGCCTGGAACATGATTCGTCATAACGTCATTATATAGGATGGCTGTTCAATAAATATTGTGGGGCAGACCAAGGCTGCACGTTGAAAATACTGATTGGTCTACCCCAGATAATGAGTATGGACTCTTCTGATTTCTGCCATTGAACTGTCATTGAAGATACCACTAAAGTGCAAAGAGTTAATCTGTTCACTACAGTACATCCTCAAGAAGAGGGATACAAATCTGGGAATGAGTTAGAAATGAATAACATTCTTATTAGCACAATCCGGACAGTAAGGATTTGAACAAGAAATATTACTCGAGTACAAAGAAAGGAACTTTGCAATTATTTTTTTTTATTGAAGTCTTTCCTGTTTCTAATTGTCCTTATGTCCATTTCCAATTTGTTCCATAGCTTGGGGGAATGGAAAGACAGGTAGATTGTCTAATGTTCTAGTTCTATATCGATGCAAGAGTTCGGCTTGGCATTTGTTTACATTAGTTCGATTGTTGACAGAAGAGAAGAAAATCTCAAAAGGATGCTGGAAGGTGACGGTTATGCCAATCGAACATGAATAAACATACGAACTGTAACGGATTTGGTAACAGCAGTTGAAATATAATATGCAACAAAAGTTCTAAATTACTCTGTTATAATTCGTCTGCTCATAACAGAAGTGTAAATCTATTTTTGTTGGCTTCAAGTCATTTCCATGTTTAAAATGAATCGATGTACCTAATTGGTTCACGCCGTAGTGCATTGTGCTGTTGTTTCATTCGTCGATGTGAAAGCGAGGGATCAATCAGATTCCAGTATTCGAAATCTTTCCCCGCGAAATTATCCTATATAAGAGCGGTCTCGCTCATAATTCGCCGCTCACGTCTTGGCAGTAAAGCTCTAATTCAGCTGCGCTAGCACAACTGCCTGTTGAGGTTAGTTATGGGGACACTTTGTAACCTGTAAAAAAGGTTAACCATAATGGGTGCCGTCATTATCGGACCCATTCAACTCGGCCCTGGTGAGAATCAACGTTTCTGACACTGATTCTCTCCAGGTCCAAGTTCCATGGGAACCATCCACATTTACTGAACACATGTTGGGTGGAAGTTAAACCCCTTTTGGTTGAGAGTGTAGTGGGCCCGTGGTTTTTGACCCGTCATTCTTATTCATGTCCATTTCATATCATACTATTTTTGGCTTCTTAATAAACCACGTATAAACTGTTTTTCTATTTTATTGTGAATTCATCCAGGTCACAACACATAACTTAATGGTTATTCGACCTCAAGAGTTGAGTTATATTTTATCCATTGTTTGCTAGCTGACACAGATCCTCACGAATCTGAAGAACAACAGGGAGATTTCGGCCAGGGTTCTAGCCCCTGGGGAGTCGTTCACCCCACCCCTGTTACACGAACTATACAAATCTTTTATCTTCAGAATACCATTTTCGATGAACAATGGGTGCATATTAGTAGTATGTCTCGTATGGTTGGATGACCTCGGAAGTGACGTCATGCCACGTGACCTAGTGGCGCCATGTTGTGTTGTCATGGTAACCCGCGTGAGCGGCCATGTTGTGACGTCATCTCCATAGTGATACGTGGTGTGAATGCGCATGCACAGCACGTGGTGTTAGGGTGATACGTGTTTCCGTCGTCCGTTTTGTATACTAGAGGCCGCCATCTTGGTTTCTATGGTAGCACGTGATTGCTATGTTACCAATGGCTTCTAACAAGACAGGGGTATGTTCGGGGGGTGTGCTCGATTTTATAAGAGTAAATCTGATTACCACAAACAACCCGACAACTTGTATTATTTCGAATTCGTCCAGACTTCTCTGCTTCTATCTATATATGCAATAGTTATCGTTTATCTGGCCATGTTCCTTTATTCTAGAGTATACTCCAGTAGCGTAGAAGAGCCTATTATTTGGAACAGTTTACCTTATTATTACTATATTTAGCTATTTTGGTCTATTCTTGTTAGTTCTGACCCTGTTCTAAGTACTCTTGTTGTTTCATTTATCTAGATTGTAACTAACCAATCAGATTACTTGATTTCCCATAATCTGTATGCAGGGTTATCTCCCTTCTGTATAACAAAAGACTATATCCAATGGCCATATCCCATGGAATCCCATTTTTTGCAAAACACCTGTGGCTATGGAATCCCTTTTTTGTCGTATGAGGCCATGAGGGCTATGTAAAAGCCCTCAATGAGTCCTCATTTATTATCCCTCATACCCTCATTGAATTTTGAGGTTATGAGGACCTTGAACAATCCCTCAATGAGGTATAATTTACCACGACTCTTATCCTCATTTCAGTATTTAACAGGTATATCCTATGGAATCCCATTTTGGAAAACGCCTGTGACTGTGGAATCCCTTTTTGTCGTATGAGGCCATGAGGGCTATGTAAAAGCCCTCAATGAGTCCTCATTTACTATCCCTCATAGCCTCATTGAATTTTGAGGTTATGAGGACCATTAAAAATCCCTCAATGAGGCATAATTTACTACGACTCTTAGCCTCATCTCGGTATTTGAGGATACCCATGGCCTGGTATTGTATTATTCGAGGATACCTATCGAGGATACCTTTTATAGGATACTTATCTGAGGATACTATATAGGCTGTACATATCCCTATAGTTCTCTTGCTGGTCCTTAGTACTATTAATCCACCTGATGCTTTATGTTATCCTATGACTGGTATAGGTAGTATGCAGTGCTAGGCATAGGGGTATTGTGGGTAGGAGTACTGCCTGGTAGTTTAGAACGGTACTATAGTATGGGCGGTATATACACCTATAGGCCCCTGTTAGTGATTGGTACTATTAAGCAACCGATTGCCTTGCTTTATTATATGGCTGGTATATGTAGTAATATGTAGTTATGGTAGACCTAGTGATTTTGTGAGGGTGGGGGTAATGCTTGGTAGTTTGCATAATAAAAACCTATATCAATGGCAATATCCCCAACACCCCAATTTCGGCACCCCTTCTTTTGAAAAGCATATGGCCTTCGGCATCCCTTTTTTCTGAAATGAGGATAAGAGTCATATTAAAAATCCCTCATTGAGGGATTTTTAATACGACCTTTATCCTCATTTCAGAAAAAGGAGTGCCGAAGGCCATATGTTTTTCAAAAAAGGGGTGCCGAAATTGGGGTGTTGGGGATATTGCCAATGGTATAGGTTTTTATTATGCAGAAGGGAGATAACTCTGCATACAGATTATGGGAAATCAAGCAATCTAATTGGTTAATTATAATTTATATAAATGATCTAGATAAATGAAACAACAAGAGTACTCGGAATAAGGTAGGAACTACTGGTATTACGTACCACCTTACCAGTAACAGGATGATACAAAGCATTTGGTAGGTTAATACTATGAACGGTTACGATGGAACCTATAGGGGAATATACCTACCATACTCTGCTGCCGTTCTGTATTACCAGGCATTGACCCCACCCCAGAATACCGCTCAATAATATGAAGCATCTGGTGGATCAATAGTACCAAGGGCCAGCAAGAGACCTACAGGGATATGTACAGCCTATGCTATTCTACCCTTCTAAACTACCAAGCATTACCCCCACCCTCACAAAACCACTAGGTCTACCATAACGTACTACATATACCAGCCATATAATAAAACAAGGCAATCGGTTGCTTAATAGTACCAAGCACTAACAGGGGCCTATAGGTGTATATACCGCCCATACTATAGTACCGTTCTAAACTACCAGGCAGTACCCCTACCCACAATACCCCTATGCCTAGCATTGCATACTACCTATACCAGTCATAGGATAACATAAAGCATCAGGTGGATTAATAGTACTAAGGACCAGCAAGAGACCTATAGGGATATGTGCAGCCTATATAGTATCCTCAGATAAGTATCCTATAAAAGGTATCCTCGATAGGTATCCTCGAATAATACAATACCAGGCCATGGGTATCCTCAAATACCGAGATGAGGCTAAGAGTCGTAGTAAATTATGCCTCCTTGAGGGATTTTTAATGGTCCTCATAACCTCAAAATTCAATGAGGCTATGAGGGATAGTAAATGAGGACTCATTGAGAGCTTTTACATAGCCCTCATTGCCTCATACGACAAAAAGGGATTCCACAGTCACAGGCGTTTTCCAAAATGGGATTCCATAGGATATACCTGTTAAATACTGAAATGAGGATAAGAGTCGTGGTAAATTATACCTCATTGAGGGATTTTTCAAGGTCCTCATAACCTCAAAATTCAATGAGGGTATGAGGGATAATAAATGAGGACTCATTGAGGGCTTTTACATAGCCCTCATGGCCTCATACGACAAAAAAGGGATTCCATAGCCACAAGTGTTTTGCAAAAAATGGGATTCCATGGGATATGGCCATTGGACATAGTCTTTTGTTATACAGAAGGGAGATAACCCTGCATACAGATTATGGGAAATCAAGTAATCTGATTGGTTAGTTATAATCTAGATAAATGAAACAACAAGAGTACTTAGAATAGGGTCAGAACTAACAAGAATAGACCAAAATAGCTAAATATAGTAATAATAAGGTAAACTGTTCCAAATAATAGGCTCTTCTACGCTACTGGAGTATACTCTAGAATAAAGGAACATGGCCAGATAAACGATAACTATTGCATATATAGATAGAAGCAGAGAATTCTGGAAGAATTCGAAATAATACAAGTTGTCGGGTTGTTTGTGGTAATCAGATTTACTCCAATTCAATCGAACACACCCCCCGAACATACCCCTGTCTTGTTAGAAGCCATTGGTAATATAGCAATCACGTGCTACCATAGAAACCAAGATGGCGGCCTCTAGTATACAAAATGGACGACGGAAACACGTATCACCCTAACAACACGCGCTGCGCATGCGCACTCACACCACGTATCAGTATGGAGATGACGTCACAACATGGCCGCTCACGCGGGTTACCATGACAGCACAACATGGCGCCACTAGGTCACGTGGCATGACGTTACTTCCGAGATCATCCACCGAGGTCATCCAACCTAGGCCCCAAACATACGAGACATACTACTCATATTGTATTTCTTTTTGTTAATGATTCGCACTCTCCGTTTTTTGTAATTTGAACAGCCGCGAACATGCTTTCGATGCAGTAAATATTAGGATTCCGTAGATAAAATGACTCCCTTAATGTGTAATACAGCGTCTTCATAGCTTTAAGAGGGAGAACTTACTTCACCTGTTGAGAATGAGATTGGCAAGGACAACTTTCTAGCAGAGTTGGAATATGTGAGCATTGTAAGATAGATTTTCATAAATATTTGAGCCAAAAACTTTTGCAGATTTTTTCATGTTGTTTATTCCCGACATTGTCGATAATATTATTATTCATAGATATATTCTCAGCGTAATTGGTTCCTTTAGTTGGATTGATGAGTATATATTTTGTTTCCTTGGGATTCAGAACAAGGTAGTTGACAGCGCACCAATCGAATATTTTTGCACTTCCTCATTCAAGTCTGCAACAAATGGGTTTATATCCACCACAGACTTGTATCCAGTGATGTCATCTGCAAACTATAGAAAGTTTAGCTTTGTTGAGTTATTAATGTCGTTTATATAAGGACGAAACAATATAGGTCCTACATCGAACCTGTGGAACACCACATGCAATTTCCGCTAAATCAGATTTGCTGTCACCGAAGGAAACATACTGGGATCTGTTCTGAAGGTAGCTTTTGAACCAATTATTTGCGTTTCCTCTTATTCCATAATACTCCAGGTGTTGGAGTGAAATCGCATGACTGGTGGTATCAAAGGCTGTAGATAGATATATGAATAGGGCTAGAGTGCTGTCATTACTAGCTTTATTGTTTTCAGTGGCTATGTGTTTTAGCAACTGCATAACTGGATGTAATGTAATGTGTCAATGAGGAATACATTTGGAACAACTTTTTTAGAGTAATATAAAAGGAGGCACTTTATGGTTAAATGGTGTTAATATTAATGAACAGTGTGTCAGTTTATTGCACGCCTATGCTTCTATTTTCACAAAATACGCGTTTTTGTGCAAAAAGCGGAGCGAACAATAAATTTGTTTGTATTGTCCTGAACTATGCAGATCACGCGCGCGGATTATTTAACTATTTTTTATGTTTCGGTTTCTTGTGGCAATAAGTTGTTTTTAATATTTTTGTTAGTAAACTGCAGGCGTGCAAAAGATACAGATTAGCATACGCGTTCGAACTATCAATTTTTACCGCACCGAATCGATTTCGGTGGAGGTCTAATATTGAACAAGAAGCCGAAGGCTTCGAGTTCAATATTATCCCTCCGCCAAAATCTACTAATGTTGTTTGTAGTAAACTGTAGGCCTGCAATAAATACAGAACAGCATACGCGTTCGAACTGTCATTTTTCACCTCACTCGATCGATTTCGGCGGAGGGATAATATTGAACATGAAGCCTTCGACTTCTAGTTCAATTTTATCCCTCCGCCCAAATTTGTCTGGTGCGATAAAAAAATGACAGTTTGAACGTGAATGTGTTTCTGTCTATATGTCTTCATTAATTACAAAAAGGGGGCAGTTTATGGCTATATGGTGTTAATATGACTGAACAGTATGTCTACATTGACTACAAAAAATCACTGTTTGTCTTCAAAAACAGCTAACTGAGAGAAATGAGAATAGAGTTACCAATTTTACCATTTAACTGCTACCCAGAGAATAAATATAGATTGCTACAACAGTCAAATGTTGATCTCATCGCGTCAACTCGACGGAATACAACACCGATCAACTGACTGTTGTAGTAATTTGTTTATTATATGACAATTAGTATTTTAAACTGATCACAACATCTGAAAAAATCAAATACAACAAGAATTATATTCGCCAAATAATCATTAACAATTTATGGAATTGGGGAATCCGACACGCTTAGTAATATCGAAAGTTCGTTTCGAACATGAAACTTGAAAGTCAAACCAATGGAGGCAAGATTTGAATTTCTATCGGAATCGTTTTCGATAACACTGCTTCTCCTACATTTTGTTGGATTCACATCTTGAAAATAGTTGTCAATTGTTATTTTGCAATTGTTCAGCACGGCATTTTCAAATAGATCTCGACTGGAATGTTTGTCAACGGAGTTTAATGATCAGACACTCGTTTTTATGTTCTGTGCTTATGTTCTATATTTATTTATAGACCACTGGTAGAAATAGTCCGGTCACGTGCGCCTCATTTGAGACAGGCAAGATAACGATCTCGAAAACTTGACACTCTTGTTTTCCGGAGAGCTGGATTTGATGGGCAAACTACAATGGTACTGAGGGGCTATTTGTGGCAGTCATATAATAATATGGCTTTACCAATTTTTTTCAAAATAAATTTAATTTTTGCAACTTATTTCAAATGTTCTCCCATTGAGTTTGTCAAGTCAAAATTGTATTTTTTGGCGTCTTGTTATATCAACACAAAAAGGACCGATCCTACATTTGGAATGTCGAACTTTGCGATAGTTAGGACAAGGTTGCATTAGTCGACCCTATATGCTATTGAATCGATGTGGCCACATCTAACTCATCACTTGTGTATCTTGCAAACTTCGGAGCGATAAGTAGGGAATGTTAAAAATTGAAACGACTAATTTCCAGATAATGAGAATGACAGTTGTGGGTGATCCTACAAAACTTGTGTGCTCCCATGCAGATTTACAATATAAGACTTGCTAGTCACACACAACACCCAAGGGCGAAGGGTATACCTTCATGTATGTTTGGTACAAAACGCCACCATTTCTAATTGCAATGTTATCGTTTACGACCGGATTCTGTATGCTTTATAGGCGTTACGACTACAATGTATATGATTAGCAGAGGCAATATGTAGTTTGTTTACTGCCTTCCTAAGTTTGTGGAGAGATTCCTTTCTCTTGCAAAAGTGTTTAAAATTCTCGGATATTTTTCCTCTCTCGTGGTTTATGTAAAACATATATAATATATTGCATGCAACGTCAATTTGAAAAAAAACATTGATACAAACGAATTACAGAATATAGGAAAGGTTGCTACTACCTATTGATTGAGCCAGTTTCCTTCCCGTAGTTGTTGTCAGCGTTTTGCGCTTGAACAGGTAATCGAACACAACACTCGCCACCAGCGCCGTAATAACTGTCAAAAAGTCTGGAATTCCCGATAAGGTCCCAGTCTGTAATTTGAAGATAGTTGGAAATCGTACATAAAAGAGTTTGTAACCATAACGTTTTCTGTATAAAATTTGGTGTGCCACATATACACAGAACGACACACGCGTGGGGATAGGCTAATCGATATAGCACGAGTGGCAGTGTGGAAGGATAGAACGAGAGGCCGTCGGTAATTTTAAAACTGCAATTTCATTCTTCTGCGAGGGCACAAGTGTCATATCGATTAACCCATTCACAAGCGTCTGTCGTTTTGTGTTTAAAACACGCCTTCACGTCTGTAAAAAATACAAATATTGGAAGGACACCCAGCAATTCATTTGACAACTATCAACAAAAGAACACATTTTATCCCGAACCAAATTTGCGAGGGGAACTCGCGTTACTATTTCGTCCCCCGAGTTCCAATGTGTCACATAGAACACATTTGTACTCGGGGGATGATTTTTAACTATCGCGTGAACGATGTGTTTCTCGAAACAGAAGTTCGATTTCGCCTTATCATATATGAGTCCACTAAAATGGAGTAAAACCCATGAAAAAACCCCAAAACACTTATAGTGGCGTCACACTTTGCGTAGGGAGTCTACAACAACGACACTCGTAATTCAGGCATGGCTAAATGAATGAAATTGAAAAATACTTCTGGTGATTTCAGGTGATGCCTGTATGACTGAGGTAATGAAATTAAAAAATAATTTTAGTGGCACCTAAATAATTGCAATAGAATAGTACTTCAAATGGCGTCAGCTAACGCTTGAATGATTGAGATTTGACAGTACTTCCAGTGGCGTCAAGTAACGCCTAAAATCCCAAATGGATGAAACTAACAAGCACTTCGCACTTCTCGTGGCGTCAAATTACCCTGACTTTGCAATTTCGCCCATTCAAGCATTGCCGTGTGCTACTCGGAGTACTTTTCAATTTCATTCGACCAGGCGTTCAGGTGACCACTAACGCCACTAGTGGTGCCCGCGAACAAGGCGTGATAAAAGTGCAAGTGCAAAGGTCTCAAAGCTGGCTCCAAATCACAGTTGGCAGTGCAAACAGGTTGCGAATCAACTTTATTGTTTGTTATGTTTTTCCAAACACTTCAGTGTTCAGTCCACATATGGGTAATATTAGTTTTTTGAATCTTTGGCATGAAAGTCGGACAGGGGTCGTTTGGCTGCGAATCCTGTCAAAAGACCTGAATAATGAATTTGTCCATCTGGAAAGCTGTCCAATAGGGCACGAATGTAGTGTTTGTTTAAGCACTTCCTAACATCCAAACTAAACGTACAACGTAGATAGAGGATCTGGAATGTGAGTTTTGATCACTCGATATTTATGAAACTCGTCTACGAATTTCCCGTTTTGTCTAGAATGCTCGGCAAAACGGGATAATCGTGGACAAGTTTCATAATTTAACCAATCAGAACGCGTTCTTTTTGAATTGATCAATCAAATCAACTGAATGTGTTATGAAGCACTAATCAACATTTATTGAAAATATGAAAAGGTAATACTCCGAGATAATGGAGGCGCCATGATAAAATTATTTGTTACGTTGCTCTCTTGAAAAAGGTTAAAAGATGGTATCCGGCTTTTTATGACTCAAATATTCACGCACCCTGTCAAATGCCGAATTATAATTATTCTTTGTTTCACAAATTTCAGGCAATATGGTTCGCAGATCTTTTCATGGGTAATTGATTCTGTACATTTCACACCACACATACCTTTACTTTTGGACTTAGTCATCTTCCAGGTTAAATTTTCAAGCGGGATGAATCTTCCTGAACGACATGTGATTTTATATTCCACGACAAAAAGTCGAACATAGCTTTGGGTACCCCTGGATGGTGGCCAATCATAGTTCGACATTTTTCTCTGCGATAATTATGATAATACTCAACGTACGTGAAATGGTTAGCTTCGGACCTAATTACCAGTGAGGGAGCTATTCTTTGGTTTAAACAATATATATTCATGAATTATAGAAAAATGTATACATCAAAAATGTTGGAGGACAGAATATAAATAAATAACAATTGGTTTGTATACACTGCTTAAACAGGAAATACAACAGGTGCAGGGGCGCCGGAACGGCACAAACATTGGCTCGACCATAACACCCGGTTCCCTGTTTTTTCGAATTGTTGCCATCGATTATGTTGGGGAGAGAGAAAAAATGACAGTGTGTGCAGTTCGTTTTTCGAGGAACATAGTATGACAAAATTCGCATGACAGGGTATTTTGTCATATTATTTTCTCGAAAGACGAACTTTAATGTTGGGGCGGGGCACAAATGTGGGATCCCTGTGCGTCCGCCCAGTCTGCCAATTCGTAAATCCGGCCCTGCCCCTAGAAAATGTTTGAAAAATGACCTCTCTAAGACCAATTTTGGGGCTACTTCTTTAGTATTCCACCCGCTTCCGAAGCAGTTGGAATACTACAGAAGTACCCCCTCAAATCTCCTCATCTTACGTTAACTCGTCATTAATAGCCGCCATTGTGCACCTAATATTAAAGAAACAATACGATCCATGCGGGCACTATTTTTTTCGGATATCCGCCGAACAAAATAGAAACATCATAGCCTAGTTATTTGATATGAATGATGTTCGGCTTGAAGGTCGATCACAAAAAAATGTCATGATCGGCAAATGTTTTGCCCCGACATTGGTCGGGGAGGTCGGCGCGGCTCCGGTGCCCCGGAGGTGATAGGGATTCAACAGAAAGTCTATGGCTTATGTGAGTCGTCCCCCAATATCAAACAATTACACAAATTGAAATATGGCAGTTGATGGAAAGGGTAGAGACCATAGAGTTATCAAACTGCAGTTGATGGAAGTCACACGTATAAAGCAAATACGGCCAGCCAGAATGTTCATGTCTGAGACAGGATCATATAAAATTGTGTTCTTTAGCGTCAAAGGTATTAACATTACACTTACAATTGCTGAATTGAACCCAAACATGTCTTTGAAATATTCTTGAATTTGGACTTGCATCACCGTAAATGTCCATTCCTTTGTAAAATTAGCTACGAGAAGTGTATACACTGGTAATGATGTCAATATATGCTTCCAGGGAACATTCTGCATCTGCAATTAAAATACATCTTCATAAAGATGCATCTCAACACCCTTTTTCTAATGTTCTTTCTTGAATAAGCAGATTCAGATTCAGATTCTTTATTCACAGTACACATACATGTAAAATGGTTACAAATAAACATATTGCACAAATGTAATGAGTAGTATATCGTGGGAAGTGGCATAGCCAGATTGGCTGTCTATCTGCCACCCCCTGGAAGAAAATGGGGTGATTGCAAACAGACTGTGACCGAAAGAATGAACTGAGAGCCAATTTGTGACACATGATGGAGAATGACGATCGAATCATTACTTTTCTGGGATTAGAGTATTGGTGCTTTATTTTCGCCAGCAGTAAGACGGTGCTTCAAGGTAGACAAGAAGCAACCTGCCTATAGGACCTGCCTATAGAACTCCCTCCACTACTGATCATAACACCTGAGGGCGGCAACAAGTCCCATCGTGAAGTTCTTATCGTTCAGACTGCGACAAAGAGGTTGGTCATGATGTTTGGGCGTAGTGTCTACGCTAGCTGCATCATCATCGTAGGATGACGAATGTTATGATTTATTTGTTTAGACCTTTGTTCGGAAGTTCTTAATTGTATCCATATAGTATTTTACATAGCACCACTACCGCACGTTATGGAAACTCTTTTTGTAGAAGTTCAAATCAGTAATATTTTCAGAATAATTGGCGTTATGTATAGACCAAACACGCAACCTAAAGCTAACATCGATATTTATTTGTCTAAATTAGCCGAAATAACCGACAAATTAAAATTTGAAAACAAAAAGTCTTACCTAATTGGCGATATGAATATTGATCTGCTAAAATCAGACTCACATCAAAAAACTCAAGACTATATAACCCATATGTTCTCTGAAGGTTTTATCCCATTTATCTCTAAACCAACTAGAGTCACCCCCTTCACCGCCACCTTGATTGATCACATCTTTTCCAATAATGATTCTGCCCCTACAGATGCAGGAATAATCATTACAGATGTTTCCGACCACTTTGGGACTTTCTACATTGAGTCTACAAACCGCAATAAACGAGATCAACATATTTTACTAAAAAGGAAAGTAAACGAGAATGGTGTAAATCATTTTAAAACTATCTTACAACAAAGCGATTTTACTCTGTTCTGGAATGAACCTCTGCTGACGACGCATACCATAATTTCTTAGAAATCTATACAAATGCATTTGAGATATCCTTTCCGCTACTACGCGTACACGAAACCAAAAAATACATAAAGCGTCAACCCTGGATGACAAATGGTCTCCTAACGTCTTCAAATAAAAAAACAAAATTCTATACTAAAAAATTGCAATATCCAACTGAATTGAATATACAAAATTACAAAAATTATTGTCGTATTTTTAATAGATTAAAACAACAAAGCAAGGCAATGTATTACAGAAATATCCTAACGGAAAACAAAAACAATTTACGTAAAACATGGAAAATTTTGAATGACGCAATTAAGAAACAAACATCAGTAACTAGACTTCCCTCTACCTTTAAACATGACAACAGTGATATTAATGACCCTCAAGAAATTGCCAACAACTTCAATAAATTTTTTGTGAACAATGGAACGAATACACGCGCCCAAATTAAAAAGCATAACATTGAATTTACCCATTTCTTGAAAAACAGTTACTCAGACAACGTCTTCATGACCCCAACTACTCCATTAGAGGTAATAAATACCATAAAGGCAATGAAATCTAAATCTAATGAGGATTTCAACAACATAACGTCAAAGATAGTCAAACTGACAAGCGATATATTGCCTTGCCTATAGCACACATTATCAACAACTCTTTTGAAAAAGGGGTGGTGCCGGACGGTATGAAAAGAGCTAAGGTTATACCTGTATTTAAATCAGGATCTGATAAAGAGTTCACCGATTACCCACCAATAAGTATATTACCGGTATTTTCTAAAATTATGGAAAAGATTGTGTGCAACAGGCTGACAAACTTTTTAACCAATTTTGACATACTCTCACCAAACCAATATGGTTTTCGGAAAAAAACATTCCACTTTACACCCAGTTATGCAATTACTAAAACACATAGCAAACTCAAATAATAAAACGACTAAAGACCACACACTGTCGATATTTTTAGAACTTGCTAAAGCATTCGATTCTATAAACCACGAAATATTATTAAACAAACTTGCTTATTACGGTATCAGGGGCATATGTAATGACTGGTTCAAAAGCTACTTGACAAATAGAAAACAATACGTTCAGTACGCCAACACAAAATCCTCTCTGATGCCTATAACGTGTGGTGTGCCTCAGGGCTCAACTTTGAGTCCCATTCTGTTCCTGCTATATATCAATGATATCCACCACGCCACCTCTATTAATCTTCTTTCTTTTGCAGACGACACAACCGCGTATTCATCTGACTCTGACGTACAACAACTAACACAATTTGTAAATAAGGAACTTCAGCATATATTTAGCTGGTGTTCCGCTGATCAAGTTCTTTTGAACTGCAAGAAGACCAAGTATATTTTAATCAATCCCAGTTCAAAAAGGGCAACCCCTTTTAACGAATCCATAAAAAATCAATGATACTGTATTAAAACGGGTGGGTGTCAATGAGGATGAAAGATTTATTAAGTTCCTTGGTATTAATATTGACGAACACCTGTCCTTTAAATCACATATCACCCATCTGTGTTCTAAGATAGCATGCGCAAACTATGCACTCAACAGGGTCAAATCTATACTTCCCCACGATGTCATGAAAATTTTATACTTCGCATTGATACACAGTCGTCTAGTATATGGTATACAGATATGTGGGAATTCTAAATCAATCAACCAACTTTTCCTGCTACAAAAACGTTCAGTTCGCATAATTAGTAACGCACGTTTCAATGCCCATACTGACCCTCTATTTGCTCAAGATAAAATAATGAAAGTTACAGACCTTTTCAAATTCCATGCCATGCTATTTTTCTTCGATTGGAAAAATGGATCTCTTCCCCAGTCATTAAATGCAATGTTTTCACTCTTTAATAATAATACTACTGGTCCCACCACCAGGTACTCGGTATCGATTCGCGTCAGTAGAACAAGAACGAAATCCTTAGATTACCTTCCTTGTTTCAATTACCCTAGGCTTTGGAACGACCTGGAACCGAGTATAAGAAATGCTACTAATCGTACTGCTTTTAAGAAAATGTTGACACAAAAACTTCTCTCAAATTATCAAACACAAATTACGTGTAACCGACCGTATTGCCCAGACTGTACTAGATAGTTTACTATACTAATCTGTAATACATTTCTACTTTTTTTACCGGCTTGCTCGTCAGTTTGTCACTCATCTTATTCCCAAACTATTATCAGTATTATTTTCAATATATTCTAATAATATTATTGATATTTTAAGTGTTTTGTTTTCCACGCATTAATGCAACAATGCAATAATACAACATTACTCCAAAAGGATCTGTATTTCTCTCTTACCGGCTGTATATTCTGTCTGATATGATGTTGCTCTAATTCAATTTCTACCTCGGGGGATAGCAGGAAGACAGCCAATCTGGCTATGCTGTCCCTCAACGGCCTGTATATGTATCACAATATTATTCTGTAACTGAATTGATTATTATATTTTACATACCGTTAAATAAAATGAATTGAATTGAATTGAATTGAGGAAGCGCGACAGGTTGCACAAGACGAGGATTCCAGATTTAGACGCGGTCCACGACTTTGACAATTTCCAAATTTACGAAGTTTACGAAATGCAATCGGGGCAGTAGGGATTGTTGCAGCTGACATAACTGGAATATGAGGAAATGAGTGTGGAAGTTAAGTTGTTCTTAAGCATGCTTCTGCCGCTAATATTACGAGTTGTGTCGTCCAGAACATTCCATAGTTTCGGGAAGGAGTATAAAGGAAATTTATCCAGAGTTTGGGTCCGTGTTTTTTCTATATATAGGAGGCCCGACTGTCTAGTTCTCCTACCAGATGGATTATCAGTAATTTTAAATATATCATTGAAAGAAACCGGTAATCTGCCGTTCTGCCAGTCAAACACGAACAGAAGAGCATGTAGCCTAAACAAATCATCAACCTTGAGTATTCGGTTTTCTTTAAACAGGGGATCTGTATGAGAATTGTACTTTTTGTTATTAATTATTCGTAATGAACGTTTTTGCAGGACAGCTAGTTTTTTGATAGCTCTTGAGTTGCCCCATGCCTGGATTCCGTATACCAAATGGCTATGTATGAGGGCGTAATACAATGTTTACAGCGCTCCGTGGGGAGGATATTTTTAACTTTGTTGGGACTATAGCGTGCTATTGTCGAGCATAATCGGGATATGTGATCATTGTAGGATAAATGTTCATCAATGCTAATTCCTAAGAATTTCACAGATTTTTGTGTTTCCTTGTTAATATTTTGGTTATTTATTTTTACCTCTTGACAAAGATTATTGTTCCTACCTTTATTTGGGTGAAGTATGATGTACGAGGTTTTCTTAGTATTCAGCATTAACTGGTTCACAGAGCACCATTCGAATAGTTTCTGAAGCTCGTCATTGAAATACGGTGTAATAGGCTTATTGTCGGAGCCCGGGCAGTGTGCAGTGGTGTCATCGGCAAATGATAAAAAATTGAGTGATGTTGAGTTACTAATATCATTTATATATAAAAGAAAGAGAATAGGGCCTAAAATCGAGCCCTGTGATACACCGCAACTCTGTTTGGCTAAGTCCGATTTGTGTTCTCCGTACATAACATATTGAGACCTGTTGGACAAGTAACTTCTAAACCAGTTGTTCGTGTCACCTGGGATACCATGTTTTTCCAGTTTACCTAATAGTATTTCGTGATTTATGGTATCAAAGGCCTTTGACAAATCCAGGAACAGTGCTAAGGTGCTGTTTTTTCTTGTTTATTATTTTCTATTGCGATGCTTTTAAGGAGCTGAATAACTGAATGAATAGGACTACGTCGCTTTCGGAACCCGTATTGATGAGGGTATAAAATATTAAACTTATTGAGGAAACTAGTTAGTCTCACTTCCATGAGTTTTTCCATAACTTTTGAGAATACCGGTAGTATACTGATAGATGTGTAATTTGTAAAGGTGTGCTCGTCACCCGCTTTAAATATGGATATCACCTTCGCGATCTTCATTCTGTCTGATACTTTGCCGTTTAGGAAAGAGTTGTTAATTATATGTGTTAGAGGATCCAATACTTCGGTTATCGTATGCTTAAGAAGACAGGTTGTGATATCATCGCAGTCTTTAGATAATTGTGGCTTCATTTTATTTACTACTCGGTTAACTTCTGTGGGATTTGTGGGTATTAAATAAAGATTATTGGAGACATTGTTTTCCATGTAATCTGTGTAGGACTTATTAGTTTTCTGAATCTGTTCGGATGTGTTTTTTCCAATGTTGATAAAGAAATTGTTGAATTCTTTTGCGATGTCATGGGGCTCGCTTAACTCGATGTTGTCCTGGATGAAGAACGAGGGTAATCTGGCTTCACGTTTTCCTTTCTTGATGGCTCCGTTAAAAATCTGCTACGTTCTTCGCATATTGTTTTTGTTTTCGTTTAGGATATCTCTATCTATCTGGATTTGAATAGAAAGAAGAACAAAGAGAACTATACTAAACAATGATGCACAGAATACCCGTTGGATAATAATATGTTATTTAACTTTTAAATAGATGCTGGCCAGAAAGACTTGTTTCTGAAACCTGCACCCAGATCCACGCACAGTATGTAGAATATTTCTCTAGTTCTCTAACCGCCATACAGGAAAATAACCCGACCAAAAAGTGTCCGATACCATATATTTACTGTAAAAGTTAAAAATATCAAATCATCTCTTTACCCCTTGAATCCGAAGGCCAATTTTACAGTCCTGCATCGTGATGCGACCTGAATTATTAAAGTAGATAGCTTCTCAGTGAATTTCTGTGGTAGACCAATTAAGATTTTCAACGTGCAACCCCCAGTGGCACGTTGTAAATATTGATTGTTGTTCCCTCAGGTAACGAATATAGACTGTAAAAGTTCATGGCTCTGATCTGGCATGCAATATACCACCAGGGTCCAAAAGGTTAAAACCCATTACCTAACATGAAAAGCAGACGACACTTGCAAAAAAAATTCTTGAACAACTAATTTTTTTCATTTTTTTGTCTCAAAAACATAGGTTATGACCCCTCATTGGAACGAGCTCGACGAGCTCGTTCCAATGAGGGGTCATAACCTATGTTTTTGAGACAAAAAATTAAAAAATAATGAAAATTAACTGACGATTTTTGAGAATAGCGCTGGCCGGTTTTGGCCGTTACGTTGGGTAAAGGGTTAAATTAGCGTCGTTTCGTCCTGTTGACAAAACGTTCCCTTAGCTGATTCATAATATTTCATCCAGCTTCCATGTAGGAAGGTCCTGAAGTTCCATTTATGGAATGAAGGCACTGCTTTCTACAGTTCAAATGCAATTCGTGTTCTGTCTTTTCGTCTCCCGTTTTTTCAGGATTTATCACCTTTAGACGCCTCCTTCAGTGATGATTCACGCTTGTCTTCTCTTTTTCTCTTTCATATTCTTACCACCGCGGACTCTATGTTTGAGCACTTTCTGACTACACCCTTGCCCTTACTATAGTTAGGGCGACCGTTATTTTATTTCTTGCATATCATATAAAATGGAAAACACTATATACTGACTTGAAAGGTTCCAGTTGCATTTCATGTTGCACGCGGTGAATGTGTTTTCCAAGCTGAAACAGAAAAGGATTATGCAAAACGTTTCTGTGAACATGGTTAAGTTTAGTTAATGCGCTGTCATGGTTGGAAGGGGGGGGGGGGGGAGGGGGGTTGTAATTTATTTTTCAGGTTTGGAATAGTATTATCCGACTGGTCAAATCGAACTATGTCCATCAATACATTTTCAAACTCTTTCTCTCAGTTTCGACTGATCGTGACTTTGTCGTATTTCAAAATACCTGCGTTTTGATGGTGTTGTGACTTTGGATACCGACCTAATACTGTAGTATGTTGCGACAATAGAGAGAAACTGTCATTACTTGAGTGCAAAGAGGTACCATCTGTAATGCTTTGGCATTGAGATGATGCCTTGTTGCACTCAAGGACGAAATATGCTTCTTGGTCGACATTACGCTCTACTGAAATGCATTTCCTAGATTAAACAATGGACACGGACACCATTTATCTTAACGTCAGTGGGAGAAACATTAAGGTTGTTTCACCATAAAATAGTTATACTGGGGACAAAAATCAGCATTAAGGACAAGGAAACAGGTTATGCCCCATATATTTAACAAAATATAAAATCTAGAATTCAAAGCACATAGATTCCACAATTCGGTGTATTTTATCTCAAATGATGGCAAAATGCTGTATGCTTATCCGCCCAATTTTCTCCTTATCATTTTCAAAAATTCCTATTTTTCACAATGTAAATATTCTTAAAATGTTCACAAAACCGCCCTTTCCTCACTTTTTAACGGTCCGTGTATGTCTTTGTGTGGATGTGGGACACGAATGCGTAATAATGAAAATACAAAACAACAATCGATCTTTTAGTTGTCAAATTGTAGTTGAAGTGATTGATAGTTGGCTTCCAAATTGTTTTCCTTCAAACTCAAAGTACTGGCGTTGATTCGTGAGCAGCCTCGTGTACACTTGAAGGTCATTGCTCACACTGTCCCTAGTATGTTGAGCTTTTCATCATTTGTAACACAATAATATAATCTCAAGGAGGAATGATAGAATAATTATGCAAGTAAAAATATGGTGACATGCACTCTGCATTAAGTTGAATCTAGGCAAATGTCAATAAATACTAGAGATTTGTAATTTGTTGGACAAATTACGGGCTTTCCCAACTTTTTAATGTGAAAAAGCAAACTACATAAAGCAAAGCAAAGTGTTCGAAATTAACCCTTTACATAATGATAGAAAAAACAACCAAAGTTGGCTAATTTTGGCATTTTCAAACAGTACTCTCAGTGAGCTCTGCCTCGATGACGAAACAAGTGAAAATATTGATAATATATCCAATTTTGCCACCAATTTTCCCCAGAATAGATATTCAGATGACAGTGGTTGTAACAATTATGGGTACAAACTTGTAGACTTTTGTAAAAATAGTAACTTTTTAATTTGTAATGGACGTATAGGGTTGAATCAACTTTCGGGCAGAGCAACATGTAAAACTGTCAGTGTGGTCGATTATTTGTTGGGCAGCAAAGATCTATTCTCATCAGTAACTGACTTCCGTGTGCATGATTTTAATGACCTGTTATCGGACGTCCACTCTCCAATATCAGCTAAAGTTTTGTGGCGTCAACCGTTAGTTGACCTCAATGAACCAGACACGGAGATTCATGAAAAAAATGACAAAAACGTATCCCGGATTGCTGACAGTCAACATGAGATTGGAATGCAATCTGAAATAGCTATGATTAACCCATGGTCACAAGAAAAATGTGATGATTTCAATTCCGCAATAACGAGAGATCGCATTAATGATATTATATATGAATTAAACACAATTGATAATAAAGAAGTTATTACTCCTGATCATATTAATGTAGCAGCTGGATACTTAACTAGTTTGTTGCAAAATGCAGGTAATGACGGTTTTGGAATTAAAAATAAAAATAAAAATAAAAACAAAACAATACGCAGTAAAATGCCATGGTTTAATATTGAGTGTATCACGGCAAGAACAATTTACAGAAAAGCACATAAAGCTTATAGACTTAACCCCTCATCAATAAATCAGGGTACTTTGTTGAAAATCAGAAAACAGTATAAAGCTACAATTAGGCACAGTAGAATTAAACACGATGCCGCCTTCCGACATAAAATAAGGAAACTGCAGTCAAAAAATACAAAAGAATTTTGGCGAATAATGCAGAATTTGGACAAGAAAGACAGCCACATTACTAAACTTACGGCACACGATTTCTATGATTACTTCAGTAAACTAAATAAGAACCCAATCTCGGGAATAGTGCCCACAGTGCCCAATGAGCAATTGAATTTTAGCACACCAGTTCTGAACGATCCAATTGATATTAATGAGATAGAGCAAATTGTTAAAAAAATGAAGTCCGGAAAAGCACGTGGATTCGATCAGATATCGAATGAATACATAAAAGTAACTTTTCATAAAACTAAGTTAATTTACCACAAGCTGTTTAATCTGATTCTGAAAACAGGCATTTTACCAAAAGATTGGGGCGTTGGAATAATCAAACCTATTTTTAAATCGGAAGATATGAATAATCCAGAAAACTACCGACAAATTACTTTGATAAGTTGCGTCTCAAAAATGTTTACAGCCATATTAAGCAATCGTTTGCAGATATTTTTAGAGGAAAACAATCTCCTATCAGAAACTCAGGCTGGTTTCAGAAAAGATTATTCAGCACACGATCACATTTTTGCTTTAAATGCATTGATAGAATTAACAAAAAAATGTAAACGTAGCCTATACGGCGCTTTTGTTAACTTGACAAAAGCATTCGACATTGTCTGGAGGGAAGGCTTGTGGTATAAACTTATGAATAACGGAATCCAAGGGCGTATTCTTGATGTAATAGTTGGCATTTATAAAGAAATAAAATCGTGTGTTATTGTGAATAATAAGTATTCCCCCTTATTTAGCTGCGCAAACGGGGTCCGTCAAGGGGAAAATTTGCCGCCAATACTTTTTGTAGTTTATTTGAACGATTTAGAAGCATTTCTAATTGATAAATGTCACAAATATTTAACACTCTCCGATCTGAGTGAGGAGACCATTTTTGGACTATTAAAGCTGGTTACTCTTCTTTACGCCGATGATACAATACTATTGGCGGATAGTGCGTCTGGCCTTAATGAAACTTTGAGAGCTTATTTTGATTATTGCGATAAATGGCAACTTAGTATAAATTTTTCGAAAACAAAAGTTTTAATATTTGGAAAAGATCGTAATAAAAACATAAAGTTCACCTTTGATAATAATATAATAGAAACAGTAAAAGAATATAAATATCTTGGTGTAATACTTACAGAAAACGGCTCATTTGTCTTGTATAAAAAGAAACTGTGCCAAGTTACAAAAACGCAATGTTCTCGCTTATAGCAAAAAATGAGAAAATATAAATTCCCTTTAGATAGAGTTATAGAGATGTACGATAAAATGATCCTCCCAATGCTTCTGTATGGGTCTGAGGTATGGGGTATGACCAATAATAAAATAATAGAAACAACTGAATTATGTTTACATTGGCATGGCGGGGGTTCGAACCCACGCCGAGAGAGTTTCCTTCGGCACCAACCGCCTAGCGAAACTATACTGAACCACGCACACCACTCGGCCACCGACAGACCCCATGCAACTATCTGATGAATAACTGAATTATGGTTTTTGAAGTTCGTAATGAACCTAAAAAAATCCACACCATCTGTAGTTGTATACGGAGAACTTGGGATTTTCCCAATAACTTTGAAAATTAAACTTAGATTATTAAATTTTTGGACTAAACTAATAAATAGTGAAAATACAAAAATATTATCTCCTATACCAAACTCTGTTAACAGAAACAAACCAAAGAAATAGAAAATTTGAATGGATAGGGTGTATTAAAAAAAATTGGATGAATTGGGAATGTCAAATTTGTGGACAAGTCAAGATGTAAATAATCACTGGTTCCATGAAGCAATTAAGAGAAGATTACAGGACCAGTATATCCAAAATTGGTATTCGACCTTAAATTCGTCAACGAAATACGTATTTTACAGGGCAGTTAAAAGTATTTTTAAGATGGAGCCTTACTTGAGTAAAATAACATTTGAACAATCTTCCCTGTTAATAAAATTTAGAACTCGTAACCATCATTTGCCTGTTGAAGTTGGTGATTGGGAAAATACCCCATACGATGAGAGAAAATGTGATTTCTGTAAGGAAGGATTAGGAGATGAGTATCATGTGCTGCTAGTCTGCGACCAATTACAATCACTTAGGAAACGATATATCGATAAGTACTATTATAAAAAGCCCAGTATGTTCAGACTGACAGAACTATTTGCAAATAAATCTATAGAGAAGCTAAAAAACTTATGTAGATTTATTCGTGAAATAGATAGAATGCGAACACTCTCGAGTGTTTAGCTCTTTCCCTGCCACCTGATAAACCCTCTCAGTGAAGGTCAAACTGCAAAGGAAACCTGGCAGTCATTAATTATTCTCGAATGGGGCATGGCCTCTGATCCCTCATTGGGGAGAGCTAGACGAACTCACCCCGTGGGGCTCATGGGCTGGGATTAGAAAAAGCCTTAACGTAGAGCCCCTATCAGTGCCCATAAGAATATTTATTTATTTGTTGCAACAAATAAACACCCACCCCGCCCCTGTTTGTAAATGAGATGCGAATACACTCCATGCTCCAGCATGCAGGCTCACGCGGCTATTAAATAGCGGCGAGTCCCTGCAAGCGGCGAGCATTGATGGTGTTCGCACGATACTGTAAGAAATAGATACTTGACCAAACTTTAAAGTCAAAGAACCTCTGAAAATCATAAATTTATTTTCCACACTAGAACAATTGCGCACGTGCTATTTGTATTTGTGTGTGTTTAAATATCGTCTTACGCCATTGTATGGAAAAAGACAAATACAGGAAAAATGTTCTCGCCCTCATGCTTGAAGGTTAAGTCCGAGATTAAAATGTAAACAGTAACTTTCTCCTGCAATCATTGTTGCATCTATCCATACCAAAATAATTGTTACAACAGCCTTGTAATTAGGGAAATTTGTCCTTGAAGTTGGTTAATTTTGAAGAAAAAAGGCTATATTCATGTCGGTTTTGGCCAACATGGGTTAATTTTGAAATATTTGCGTGGTGATTTTGGTGAATCATATTATGCTCTAAATGTTTGGAAAATTTGAGCTTAATCGCTTTGAACAATTTTGAAAAATGGTGAAATTTTTATGGTTTTTTGGCATCATATTTTGAAAATAAGCGTTTTCACGAAAATAACGTTTTCACGGAAATAACGATAACCACAATCCACTGTTTTATTTACAAGGGCATTAATTTGACACATATCGTTTCGGTGATAACCAATCAGAAATTGTTCTTTTGAAATTTACCAATCAAATCAACTGAATGTGTCATGAAGCCCAAATTAATATTTATTGAAAATATGAAACGGTAATGACCCGAGAAAACGGAGAAGTTATATGATAAACAGAACAATGGAACGCTTATATAGAGAATGTAAAGCTTGCATATCCACACATTCAAAAGATTACTTCTTGTAGGTCCCGGTACTGATTTAATTTAACTTTT
The DNA here is from genome assembly GCA_031216915.1 of Pictodentalium vernedei. Taxonomy (NCBI): domain Eukaryota; kingdom Metazoa; phylum Mollusca; class Scaphopoda; order Dentaliida; family Dentaliidae; genus Pictodentalium; species Pictodentalium vernedei. The sequence goes on from CM062293.1 coordinate 86,941,906, forward strand.
TTCCTAATGCAACGACCAAAGACGGCAAACGTTATTCAATTATTATTATTTATTTTTAATGTTCTGTGTTAAAAACATAGCTTACGGCACTCCTTTGGAACGAGACTCTTGCACTCGTTCCACTGAGGGGCCGTGTGCTTTTTAATTCTAGGGTACAAAATTTGAAAAAGAGACGTTCTCGCTGATTTCCATAAGGTGCAGTATATAGGATTAAGTGACGAAATTATCTGATGAATATTTTTTTTTACTTTTTTGCGACAAAAACATAGCATATGACCACTCATTGGAACGAGCTTATTCCAGTGAGGGATCTTAAGCTATATTTTTGAGGCAAAAAATGAAATAATAATGAAAATTGAATAATGTTTTTTTTTTGTAAATAGCGCTGGCCGTTTTTTTGTCGTTATGTTGGGTAAAGTGTTAGGGATTAATTTCGTAGATCGTTGCAGCATTAGAACGTGTGTTTCCAAACATAGACGTATGGGCACCCACCAATAGCACTTACCTTAAGCCGAGAACTTGAGTCAATCCTTGCTCTTTCTTCACAAAACAGATGGTATTCGGTCAAAGTTATTGTAGGATCATCTGTTGGTGAATCGTAAACGGTGAAAACAAGTATCAAGCTCCACATGACTGCCATTATTCCTGAAAATTTTAATGGAAAACAATTCACATGAGTGGAAGTTTCAGTACCATGTTTACAAACCTTTGATCATAAAGGCGCCATCTTTCTCTTTCAGATCGGAATCTGGTCTTGGCACACTAACATCATTTGGTCGAGATTTCCTATACAAAAAGGTTGCGAAACCAAGACTGAATGAAAAGAAAACAACAACCCACCCCCCACCCCCTCCCCCCCCCCAAAAAAAAAACAAAAAAAACAAACAAAACATACGCAAATAGCATCAGAGCGTCGCTATCGCCACAGGTCTGACTCGACGGGTCTGATTCTACAGTGCTGTGGGCAGGAAACGGACAGAGAAATTCTCTTTCCTGTCCACAACTCTGCAGACGAGAGAGGGGGTGAATAAGGGGGAAGAAGAGAGAGAAGGAGGGGGGGGGGGCAGGCAGACAGCCAAGCAGAGAGTAAAAGGTATCGAACAAGTTAGGAGTATGAAGTATTTACCTATCATTTACTGATACCTCGAATATTCAGAAGAGGCATAACCGAACAAGAAAACTGAAACCAATCTTTTAAATTACGTATTACAAATTATCAAAGAGGAAAGATCGCGCTATTTTAAGCAAACGGCCAACATAAACCAAGCGAGGCAATTCTGATTGACTGCGCATTTATTAACCAGGAGAACAATAACTCATTTTTCGAAAAAAGACAATTGGCTCTGGCAAAGTTCCAGCTAATAGCGTTCTGGGTTGAACCCATAGATCTACGGCAAAATATTAGCGACTCGTAATTTTTAGCTGAATTGCAGATACAATTTACTGAATTGAAGCTGAGGTTTAGTGAGTAAAAATTACTTGTTGCCACTAAACCTCCGCAGAGATCTATTCTGTGAGATGACCTTGCTTTGTCCTTTCATGCATGTATCTTTTCAGTCTTCATGTGGTTAGGAATGTCTTTGTTATATTGCAGTTCAAACGTACCGCAAGATACCAAGTTGGATGACGACCATTCCACGACGACTATACTGTAATACGGTAGATCTTACCTCCTACAAGTATCTGGGAATTTCATTGGTTCAAAGATGTCACATGCAGACTGCATATAAAACCATATACTGCCTGTCAACATCAATATACGCTGACAGCTATGGGTAATCTCCCCTTTGTTCATTGATTACTCAAAATGGCGGCAGCCGATAAACGCTTCAAGTTGAAAGATTGAGTGTTGGAAGCCCATATTTGGTCTGAAGTGCAGGTTAGGCAACTTAAAAGGTTTCATATTCTGTGGATGTGTGTCATGTTACCTTCGAAATGAAACTGTTTGGTATGTATGAATTTACCTTGTTACAATTTATGCACTCTCCCATAAATTGTAACAAGGCAAAGACACGTGAACACATTGTGAGAATTCTCTCATTTAATTTTGATCGCTGTTATTACTAGTTTTGTGCATCGATGCAGTAGTCGGTAAGATAATTCGTTACACAGTTTGTTGGTGGCCCAATATGCTCTCGTCAAATATGAAATTAACTGACAGCATATATGCCATATTAGGCCACAACAAACTGTGTAACTAATAATATACGATTTAGCAAAAATTCATGCTGGCCTCGAGCTTAGCTTTCGTCCAGTGTAGATTTACTGACCGTGTGTATCGTATTGGATCATTAAAAAACAGTGCAATTATACAATAACATCATTTTCGAGGGCGCTTTGCTCCATTATCGGACCGGCATCGGTGATTAGCAGCCCAGGTAGTCATTAGAGGCCCGAGGCGATAGCCGAGGGCCGCTAATGACTGCCGGGCTGCTAATCACCGATGCCGGTCCGATAATGGGGCGAAACGCCCGAGAAAATCATGTTATTATTATTATTATCAACATATGGCTGCAGTCACTATATAAATACTACTATTATTATCACACTCATTGTGGCATTATGACTTCTTCTACCACACACAAGTACAAATTCTGACATGAAACAAAACTTTGACAATAACATTATTCATTTTCTCAATAACACACATTAATTTATTTAACTTTCAACAATTAATACAGTTAGCTCAGAAATCGCATTGTTTGTTCCTTTTCGCCAAGCAATCTGTGAATTTCTTGAGACCATATACTGTAGTCCGGTTAGTATTCTTTGGCCTCGATTCGTTTTCCATTCGCTCTAAATATCCTTCACTTAGTTCTGACGATTGAGAAAGAGAGTTCGACGTTTCTAAAATTTCTGACATTTATCGTCTGGAATGTTTACAAACAAAGTTAATCGTGACGTCACATCTGACTAGTCAGCGGTCGCTAATGGCTATAAATAGCCATTAGCGACCGGCTAGAAATTCCGGAAGTCTTAGGTAGGACTGTTATGCGTTCTTATCGTTCATGCAAATTACTGTTAATCTGCAGGTAATGCACAGTGAGTTGATAATAATTAATAATATTTATTTCAATATCGTTATACCTCCCAGACTTTTTTTAATAATGTTACTGTACCTTCCTCAGGGAAATGGTAACTGTATTGCTTGTCCCAAAATTTTCAAACAGAACATCTCAGCTTCGTGCACATGATATTTAACGAGTTCTCTTTAATCGCTTTAATATTTGTAATAGAAAGGTTTGCTGGAAGAAAAAGACCGAAGAAGAAACAATTCCAGTTTTACAAACGAAAGTTTCAGAAAATGATGTATCCTTCAACTTAAATACGTCTAATGTTGTGGAATGGACCGCAAGATATATGTCCGGAGCCGGTCCCCTGCTGTACCGGTACATGCACGTGCTAGACCTATCCGGTACAGTCGAAGACGGTCCAGAGAGGCATTGCAATGTGCTAAATTATCGCCAGTTTAGGACACAATGCTGAGTTTTTTTAGTTCCGGAGTTCCAACTGAACTTGTGATACTAGTAGATTAGATCTGGGTTGTAGTGAGAAAATGACAAAAAAAACCCGGATCAATCTGATTAACTTACAAAACAGCAATACTAGATAACACTCACCATATATATAAAATATACTGTCCCACCTCCAATAACAAGAAGTAGTACCCGCGATAATCAAAGCAATAGCTGGACTGGCGAATCCCCCTAAATATAAAGGAAAAAGACATAGTGAACAAAAGATACAAAAGGACAAAAGGTAATTTTCAGCTTTTTGTGCAACAAAATTGACAAAAGCACCCCGTGTTGCTTACAAAATTTACGAGATACATTCATTCTGGTGTGTATTCGTTTGTATTTTTCAAAAACATTTGTTTTAGTGTGGAGCAGAAAGAGCTAATTTCATCATTTTTTTCATAAATGGTCATTCAGAGTGATAGGGTTTAGTTTAAACCGATATTCACTAAAATAGTGTAGATTTTCTTTTTATTATATGCTACAAGACATTTTAGTGCTCAATATTCAGCCCCATTCGACTGCAAACAGTTTCGAGAAAATAACAAAGATCTGCTGATCGTTCCATCGAGGCGACGTTCAAGGCGACGTAAAGCGCCGAAGTGTGTGGACCTGGAAGTATTATTTTTCACTCGCACAAGCGCGCGTGATAAATGAAACTTCCAGGTCCACACTCATAACCTGGATATATATATAGTGTGAACTGATAGGAAACTCTCTCGGCGCGGGTTCGAAACACCGCCTTGCCAATATATATATATATATATAGGATGAAAGACTCTGACGCCGATGGGGATCGAACCACTGTCTTGACGAGAATACATTTCTGCGGCACCAATCGCCTAGCGAAACTGGACCAGCACCATAGACCACTCGGCTACCGACAAGCCCCCCCAAAAGACATGCTAGCAGGTCGAGAGTCCATGGAACTGGCACAGTCCACACGAAATTACTCGGTATCCCCCAGAATGAGCTGTTTACAATGAATTATACCATGTAATACAGATGAAATCAGTGAGAATCAATCTCTTTTTCACATTTCCTGCTTGAGGTACAGAATACATAATTCGGAACTTCTGTTATGCATTTTTTAGGATGAAAGAACCTGACGCCGATGGGGATCGAACCACTGCCTTGGCGAGAGTACATTTCTGCGGCACCATTCGCCTATATATATATAGACAGGGGTCTGTCGGTGGCCGAGTAGTGTGCGTGGTTCAGTCAACTTCAGTTCAGTTTCGCTAGGCGTTTGGTGCCATAGTAAACTCTCTCGGTGTGGGTTCGAACCCCCGCCATGCCATGGTAAACATAACCAGCGTCCTTGATTCTAATAATTTCTATGGCAAGCGGAAATTTGACAAGAGAAGTTCTCACTGATTTCCTTGCAATATATATATTGGTAAATGGCTTAGAGTCAAGGTTTACATGTCTAGCGATTGGGTTTGCCCTCTATATATGGAGGATATGGAATGAGGGTTTTGGTCACACGATATTTATGAAACGAGTTTGAGAATATTTTGTTTTGCAGAGCCTCTATCGAGGCAAAACGAGAAATTCGTAAACGAGTTCCATAAATAGTAACCAAAATGCGAATTTCATATTTTGTTTACACATATGACACCACAGTTACCAAAAACTCATCTTTCAGACATAAAAGAAGAATTGCATTTCACCTTAAACGTCATGCATTTGACTGTGGCGCGTCACAGCTGCACCCAGTCAAACGTCGCAGCTGCATTAATTTGAAACAGACCTTTTCGGTGATAACAAATCAGAAAGCGTTCTTTCAAAATTGAGCAGTCAAATCAATTGATGGTTTTATGAAGCACTAATTAATATCTATTGGAAATATGAAACGGTAACAAGTCGAGAAAACGGAGAAGCCAGCGATCCCCGACTGAGAGACAAAATAGGTTGACCGTCGTACTGGAGTCCTAGTGGCCACTCATGTAAAGAAGAAATGGAGTGCCGCGTAGAGATGCTCAACCTGTTAACCCCTTACTTATCATGAAAAGCAGACGACACTTGCAAACAAACTTATGGAATATCTATTTTTTAATTGTTTGTGTCAAACACATAGCTCGTTCTTATGGGAGGTCATATGCTATGTTTTTGGGGCAAACAAAATAAAAGCAAAGAAATTATAATGAGAATCGAATGTCAATTTTTGTGAATAGCGCTGGCACCGGTTTTTGCCGTTACCCCGGGTAAAGGGTTAATAGGCTGTTATCGGTATACATATGCACCAGACCAGGTGTTATGGCTTCTAGACCTTCGGCATCTGCATCAGTATCCCGATACTTTCGAAACGGGGGTGGGGGTAGGGGTGCGGGAGGCGTCATCGAATTAACCTTGGGCCGGAATTTCTGCTCCCCGCCCTATCTTTATATAACAACCAATGTTATTCCGTGTAGAAATTTCGGCATGGCCCCGTGCGAGGTTTCTATATTCCTTGTATGTTCATTTATATCAGGATTTGATAAGATGGGGCACCACCCCACTTACATTTACACCACTAGTAGCGCCCTCTATGCTACCGCTTTCAGTGAATCACTACCTCAGTGGGCATTGACATGTTCTCTTCTAAGTCTTCTTCTGGTGACAACTTACCCAACAGTTATCTTAGCAACGTGACAATATTCGAATAAAAATAGACCATGCATCACCAATGAGGCCGATGAAAAAGCCATATATCTCACGCAAAGTCGACGTAATGTGGACAACAACAGCTGTCAACGTTTCTATGACGTCGGGTGAGAATCATAACGTCACGACGTCAAAAGCAATGTCAACTGTTTCGCGTTGAAAAGTTTCAAGAAACTCACCTTCCACATCAATATACCATCACATACCCAAATATATACCCCACACCGTACCCATGCATATATACCATAGTCTACTATATATGCAGTGCATACACCACATGCCGGATCTAACTGGATGGAGCCGAAGTTTTGTGCAGGACAATTGCTCCCCCAAAGCTCCGGTTTCATAGGCAATTTAACACTAGCTGCTTCCCAAAAGCTCCGGGTAATCAGACCCCGATCGTTCCCTGTATACTACTGGATGCACGTCAACAACAGAGATCGTATCGATGACGAGATATCAGATAAATGGCCTAAACGTCATTACAGGAATGTATGGTAATGTAATATTTACCAACAGTACTGACCGCCATAGCACGAGTTTTTTCTGAGTACGGAATCCATGACGCAAGCCAACCGGTAAGGGGTACGTATAATGAAGTCTGAAAAGTAAAACAAATGTATATGGTAAGCCTTCCAGTCGGAAAATAAAAAGAGGTCGGTGAGTCGAAAATAAGTTTTGTCTTCTAAGGCAGCAGTCGAAAGGCGCTCATCACTGATAATGAATACCGCATATTTAAGTCTGCAGAAAGTGTGTTCACGCGAGTTTGGGACAATGAACCATGCAGATGTTATACTTCAGTACAAATTTCAGATATCATATTCCATACGTTTTGTTTTAATTTAATTTTACAATATACAATACTTTTAATACAACATCGAATTCACAGAAATACATAACTTCGTAAACGGTGACATGTAGGGCCCTGCGAAGCTTCGAGATTCGACTCGAGTTCAAATCTTAAGTTGGTATTTGGTTCGATTCGAAATCGGCTGTTCTTGTCGTTTTCCTTCGAATCTTTTCATTGGAATTTCGCTTGGTATTAGTCATCTCAGGCGCCTCACAAAACGTATAGCCTAGATACAAATTGAACATCAATAATGTGGAAAATAAATCACGGAGTGTAATTCCCGTTACATTAACAAAAAAGGCATCTGAACCCATGCCACTATCCATGCTATTTCAGCTTCCCAGTTACTGTCACTGCTGAAAGAACATTTAACGTTCCAAAGCTTACGGTTGCTAGCGGCTCGTCCAGTGCAATGTCCAGGGCCGAAATCTCGCCCCGTTTCTGTTGTTGAACAAAAATCCTTGCTAGGTAATATTCCAACTCCATCATCGAGGCATTCCTACGACGAGGTATGCCTTGATGATGTAGCTGATATATTTTATCAGTCGGGACTTCGGAACGCCTTTATTCAGTTCGAGGCTCGATTCGAATTAGAATTAAAGGCTCGATTCGATTCGAGGTTTGAAAAAATTCGTTTTCCATATTATTACTTATGTATATTAAAACATAAACGTTGTTAAGGCTTTCACATATTAATGTCATGTTCTGTCTGAAAAAAGCCGAAACTGTGAGTTGTAATTGTTGTCTTTCAATTTGGGGATAGCTCTTGTTATGGAAGTGCACATTTTTAATGGAAGCTGCAAACACTCACACCGGAATGGCATCATGAAGCGGTCACATGATGTATGATACCAAAATATTACAGGGTCGTGTTCCAGGATATTTTACCTTATTTCTCAAAAGAATGGCTGTCTAGAATGGTTTTGAAGAACAGAAGAACATATCAAAACATAAATATAACTTATGTTTCTTTAGGGATTTGACAGAGAACTATTTAGTGAAAATCTTTGACTTAGAAGTGAGAACGCAGGGTGAACAAAATTCCAGAGAAAGAGTCATAAGGGATTGCAACCTAAATTGGCGAGGGAACTCAAAGCAAAGAGATCTTTGGATGGCCAGCGCGAAAATAAGAAGCCATGTTTTGAAGAGGACCATGATGACATCTTCGGGGTCTGGGGGGCGGGGGGGGGGGGGGTCACTGTTGTTTAAGCTGAAGTCGCGATGGTTGGAGCTTAGGGGAAATTAGAAAAGACAGTGAAACGGAGAGCCAAATGTAATTTAGGAGTAGTGGAGACGCCGGAACACTTCCTTTTTGAATGTCCAAAATATGAGTCCAGAAGAATAAGATTCACTGGGGGTATAATGGGGAAGTGGGTAGGAGAATGAAAGATATTTTGGTATTGGGTGCCACAAAGGAGAGGGTTAGTATGCTCATCTGGGAAACTGGGAAGAATGGGATACGAAATGTCATCAAACTGTTCGTTTAAGGGTGTTGGGAAGACAGGAGAGGCATGATTTGAGGGCGGCATTGGAGAGCACAGGGTTAATTAAGGCTTTCTCAACCGACAACCGCGACAAATGTATGTATATGATACTTCTTCATTTTTTCCCTCGACCGATATTTTAGATTTGAAATGTCAGATTTTACCTATCGGAATAACCAGGTATGTATCATTGAGAATCACAGTGACACGATTAAAATACACAGAATGACACGCGCATGTGAATGAGTTAATCGATATAAATGCCAGCGGCCTCTCGTTTTATTCTCTTACGATGTCACAACTGCCATATCGATTAACCCATTCATACGCGCGTCGTTCTGTGTTTATTACACGCCTTCGCGTCTTTAAAAACAATTATTAGAGGACACTCAGCGATTCATTTGACAACTATCAACAAATTATTTCTCACAAGCGGTTCAGTTTTTGACTAATCAATCGTCCGCTAATGTTTACAAACGATTTTGGGGGATTTCCCCTGGGCAGATTTCTAATATTTCTAACATGCGGTGAATGTATGTCTGTACTATCGTAGTACATGCATATTTGAGCAAGGTCTATTAAATTTGTTATCATTATACAGGTAATAATGATGGGTTTGAACTTCCCCTTCTAAAGTTTAGAAATAATTCTATACACAAAGCTGTTTTACTTAGTTTATTGTCTTTGCGATAGCTTATTAGAACGCAATCTCTTCGTTTAAACTCCACGGATTCCCCGATTGTAAGTCAAGCGGAAATTAAAAGTAGGCGGTGTTATGTTAAGTTTTGAGAGATGAAATGATCGTCCAAAAATAGTCCGTCAACAATTTCCGTTTGGCACATGTGTGCGGAACAGATTTTTATTTTCCGCGTGATTCAGTGTTGCTGTAGATGGAGGTTTCATAGAACAGGCGTGTAATAAAAGGTTCAGAACAACGATTGCTCCCGTAATATAACTCAAGCGCTCAAGTCACCAGTCTAACTGTGCTCGGAATTCGACACTGTTATGGGCTATTTGTTTTATGATGTTCCTAGATTCATAAAGATATAGAGTATATGGAATGAGAGTGTTTTGGTCATACTTCATCTAAGAAACGAGTCTTTGAATTTTCCGCTTTGCCGAGCCTCTGGCGAGGCAAGTAAGGATATTCAATGATGAGTTTCATAAACAGAGCATGACCATAACACGAATTACATATTTTGAATATCATATAACGCAGCAGTTAACAAAACACATGTTTTAGAAAGAAAAGAAGGGTTAAAGAATGACATTTCACCTCAATCGTCGTACACTCGAATGTGACGCCTCACAGCTGCACGCTGTCATACGTCATAACCGCGACAAAACATAGTTCCACAACTCTGCGTTATAAAAACTAATTGTCAAGTATTTATACATTTCTTATCATTGGGATTTTAGTGAATGTTTATAACAAATAAAATCAGGCGTCGTGGTTTTGTTGATGTCTGGAAATAGTCCTATTTACACGCGCACCAATTTGACACACATCTTTTCCGTGATGACCAATGAGAAAGAGTTCTTTTGAAATAGACCAGTTAAATCAACTGATGAAGCACTAATTAAAATTTTATTGAAAATATAAAACGATAATAAACAGAGAAGTCGTATGATAAGTACATATATTATTTTGTGCTCCAGTCATAGATATTCCAATCGGCAAGCAATTAATTCAGTTTGAAAACACAAAAGATATTTACACAATTAGTGGAACTATGCTGCTTAATCGTGAAACTATAGCTGTGGTGAGTCTTCATTCATAATAGTCAATATCATCAATGATTCGGGTCAAATAAAATCTGGGTTGAGAAACATTTCTTGTTTTAACGAAAATAATTGTTAAAGGGATTTGTGAACTTTTAATCGGATGGAAAGTTTCAGTTTGTCGGAAAAGGGAGGCGTAGGTTCGCTTTTTCGTCCAACTGATATATTCCTGCCGATTGAATTTAAACATAGACGATGGACTATTTCAAGGCCAGTCTGGTTTCAGGCCATAACAGACCCGCATTCCTTTGGAAATTAGACTCGTGGCTTGAGGGCTTGAATCTATCGTGCAACTGTGATCGGAAAGTCTGTACAATATGCATTTCTTTGATCTTTTTATTGCCACGCACAAGCAGAATTAGCATTGCTTGAAATCAAGTACACCGCCGACGTGAAGTATACAGCGCTACAGTGTCCCCACGTGGGCAATCGGGATTAAGTATCTTGTCCGTGGACACAACACAGTTACCACTGAACTGTAATACCGACGGTTTGAATATCAATGCTATAACCACCGAGACACGATCCATATCGACGCCTTAGAGTTAAAACATCTGTATTTTGTATATCGATATCGGGTTTCATCTCTAAGGTATCGATATGTTTACTTGTACATTGTAAATATGCAGAATTGGGACAGAACGTCGAAAGAGATTATCAGTATAGAATGAAATAAAAGTTGCCATTGCCAGTAAAATGACCAGTGTTTCATGATGTTAAAATAGTTTGTTATGGGGAGTACAAAAATCTGTCCGTTGGAACAGAATTTACCTCTATTGCGCCTTGGAAGAATCGCATTATCATCACTCCGATCACATGTCCTCTTATAACCAAAGGCATCAACAATGTTCCAAGACCGGCGATAACCATGCAAAGAGCAGCAACTCTGTTCATAAAATTAGACAAATGGTATAAAGTGGTTTATGATATACAGTTTTGGAAAGTTTTCAAGCCAGTTGGATTCTGCAAGGAAATCAACGCTGTTATATTTTAGAACCAGTCTCGCCCTGAGATTCAGTTCTACAGTTTCGTACTATTGTACAGGGATATATATTTTAAAATGGGATATATGATTTCATTAGACTAGTTTTTGTACAAGAGAATTTGAAATTTTGTCCACAGAGTTAGAGTCTAATGCATAAAGGTCAATTGCGAGAGGAATAAAATGAAAATACATTTGTTATTCTTCTCGAAAAACATTATTTGTTTTTTTTATTTGTTTTTTTCTTCTTCCAACACATTGGAGGAGACGATTTCTCGAAGGCTCTCTTGTAGATTTTTCTGACATTTTGCTGATTTATAGATGTATATGAGTTGTATTCTCTTAGGCTTTCCACCTTCGACTAAGCACACTGAATGCCCAAAACGCTCCCACAAAACGCCCACACTTTCATTGACCAATGTCTCCTGGTCTGAATGGGCTAATGGCATGAATATTTTACAGATTTGTCATAAATACATTTTTCCATAAGGAACTGGTAACAAAAGTTTACAAAAAACATTTCTGCCAAAATTTTCTAAACATCGAAAAAGACCTGGAAATCGGACATTTTGGCCAACAATCTCGGCACTGTGAATTAGCAGAACTCTCGTAATGGACTGAATAGCAGGAATTTTAATGTATCGTTATCATAAATGCAAAATGAAATTTGATTTTATTTACAATGAGTCCAAAATGGGCGCCAAACGTAAAAAAAAAACGCCCAAATTTTCATTGACCAATATCTCCTGGTCCGAATGGGGTAATGACCTAAACTTTCCACAGATTTGTCATAAATACATATTTCCATAAACAAGTGGTTTAAATTGATTGGGAAAAAATGTAAAAGCCAGCTTCAGTATATTTATGCTGCTCTTTTGGAAAATACCCTAAGTGTGTGAAATGATTAATACATCGATGATACAAATTCGCTAATATTCAGTTTTTAAATGAAATTCCCATACACTTTTTGTTAAATGTATTGACAGCTTTAGGAAATTAAGAAGGGCTAACTTTCCCGTAAATGTATCCAATGATGAAAATTGTCAATCCTGGCCGCCTTATTATCACGCATTTGAATACACACAAGAAACATTAAAACGTTTTCAACCGGGCCAGGTATGCATAATTGTGTTAGGGATAAGAAAAATAGTGGCTGTTGTGTTTTGGTTCCTTAGTGTTCGCGCAAAAGAGTCAAAGTCGTACAAATATTGAGCAACGAGACACCTTTCAAACAATAACGAATAAACAATCTCGTTTACCTCCTAGGTGGAAAACGTGTTGCAAGTAGGCCAACTGGAATCATAGACGCGATTGATCCGGTATAGTATATAGCATGGGAGTAGAAAATTACTTCTTCCGTGATTCCCTCATCAAGTGTAGGACTGGCGTCATTTGTAGTACACTGGAAAAAGAAAATTATTCTTGTAAACATAAAACGTTTTACTCGTAGAAGCCTATAATAGCAAGGACATCGCCGATAAAATCACTGTATTCTGCCGAGCAAAAGGTGTAAACTTATAAGCTGTCGTTTATCAACCTTTAACCCTTCTAGACATATTTCCGGCTCCAATCACTTTTTTCTTCAACATGCAGTCTTTGGATAAACTTACAAATTATATTCAAAGTGTTTTTGGCAGCTGTTTCAAGGCAAGTCTTGGCTGACTACATAGGCAGCCAAGACGTGCCTGGAAATAACTGCAAAGTCACACGATGTACAGTGTCGAAGTGTATGAAAATGTATTAAAATCCCCAGGTCCTTAAGTATTAAAGCTGCTTTAAACACCATTGTATCATTTATTTCTTCACTTGGCCTCTGTCCGTTCATTATATCGCATTTTCTCTTCGATTATTTTCCCAAGTTTGTGTTGTTCACTTTATGCTGAAATGTCTGTGTACTAGAAATAAGTACAAAAACACTTCAAAACATTTCAGCATCAAGTGAACAATACAAAACTCTGAAGTAAATTTAAGAAATGGAGCATTTCAAACAAACATACAAACAAACAAGGTTTCCACTAAATATAATTTAACTCTGACATAGTTTAACATATTATTCACAACAAAGCTTAAACGACAATGGTATGTATCAGATGGTATTATTTCCAGAACAAGTTAAAGAATTTTTTTTCTTGATACTGTCCGTCTGTCTTTGCTTCTCTCTGTGTCTCTCTCTCGTTTCCAGATTCCTGCTTTCTTCTTCTCATCTAGTATACAATCATCGCTGAAAATCTGTTGTAATTATGAATCTTTGCTGTGCTTCTTTTTGTCAGAAAAATTACAAAAATAAAGCAATAATAAATAAGAACAGTTTAGAGCAAGGAATCCGCAAACATTATGCGCTCGCGGGCTTTCTTTGCTCTGTTAGCAAATATCAAATGTGTTATATGATGTATTTTGGTGTACTTTCGTTACATGAGACCAGTTATTTAGGTGGGGGCTAATGCTACAAATGTTCCGCTACACTCCCCCCTTCGTGAGGTTGTGCGGTGTTGAAAAATAGACAACGATCTGTTATCCTTTTTTAAATTTTCCTTCTTCACTGTGAACTACATTGTCAATATGCTTCCTGAAAGACTAACTCTTTCCACATTCCCTTCTCACTGCCTCTCTCTCCCTCTTGTGTCCCTTTCTCATTCATCCTATGTCTCTCTCGCTACCTGTCTCGTTCGATCAAGTCCCCACATCCGACGAATCTTTCAACATGTTTAACTCGACTCAGAGATCACCTAAACACATCCTGGATGTCTGTCGGCCCACCTGACTGTCAGTCTGTCTGTTTGCCGGATCCTCCTATATGCCCCCCCCCCCTAGTTGACTGACTATATATATTGCAATCTATCTAATATCCGAAAAGATACCATGTTTACTATAAAAACTTGTCACTCATATTACCTACTCCACTCATTTACTTACTCCATTTATATTAACTAGATATAACAGTTGTATCTTCGTTAACCCTTTACCCAACGCAGACGATATCAAAATTTATTATTTTAAATATAATTTTTTGAATTTTTTCAAAAAAGTTCAACAAAACCATATCATGTGACCCCTTCATTGGAACGACATCGAAGAGCTCGTTCCAAAGAAGGGTCACATGATATGATTTTGGTAAAACATTTTTGAAGAATAATATTTTTACAGCTGCTGAATTTGCATATTATGCGGGCGGATGTGGCCGATTCGGTGGGTAAAGGGTTAAGGCAATATTAGTTGCTGCTCTTTTTACTGCGTTCAGTACCACCAATCCCGATCTTAAGTAGTACAAATACGTACTTCAAGCTTCAGCTCCTTTTTGTAAGTATGCTGTTCTACACTTTGTTTAATTGTATATATGTTCCATATTTTGTATGCATCAACATAACATTCCTTTCCCCATTAGCTCTTCTGAATCCAAATCTCTTACACCGTTGGAAGTCTCAATAATCACAGAAATTGAAATTGAAATTGAAATCTTTATTTGCAGTATAATTATTGTACAAAAATAACATTAAACTAATATGTGTACTGCGGGAAACAGCATAGCCCTATTGGCTGTCTTCCTGCTATTCCCCATAAAAATAGAGAGAAAAAAAAATAGAAAAAAACGGTCAAGACAGCAGAGTTTCAAGCCATTCAGTGATTCAGTGAACCATTCAATAATGAAATATTCAGATGAGAATGATGAGAAGTGATAAGATACCAGAATGGAAGAGATACGACAAATCTTGATATTTCAGGCGAGATTCAGTCAACTGCATGTCCCGACTATCAGGGCTCAAGGAGCTCTGTCAGGCAAAACATGAACTTTAGTGAGGTTCCAAAGCGAAATATTCAGATCAGGACGATGAAATATGTTAAGATACCAGAAAGGGGTGGATTTGACAAATCTTAATATTTTTGGCGGGATTCAATCAAGTGCATGTCCTGTCCATCAGGGCTCAAGGAACCCTGTCAGACAAAACATGCCCCTGAGTCAGGTCTCAAGATAGCGTACTTGCATTCTAACTGCACTATACATTAAGTATCTTTGGTCAAAGCACTCCACACCGAACCCGAAGCAAATGACACGTATACGTATAAAAGGGGAGATGCGCCGTAATTGGAAACCACTATACTTTGACTGAGAATGTCAATCACATGCATCATGCTTACCATGAACTAACGTATAGAGGGTTGCAGTCAGTACACTCAGAGCGCCCACAATTAACATGGATAGAGTATGATTTCAGAAGATTGTCAGTTATGATTTTCTTAAACTGTTGTCTGCTATAACGTTGTAGAACTTGCGGAATTTCATTCCAATATCGAGGAAAAGTGTGAATAGGGAGGTCAGATGAAAATTTAGTTCTTGGTTTGGATGTTCGAATTTTCCCGGATTGTCTGGTATCCATACCAGAGGGATTATTGTATATCGTGAAGACATTTTCGAAGGATACTGGTAATCTTTTATTCCACCAATCATGCATGAATAGCTGCACGTGAAGTTTATAAAGGTCACTAAATTTTAGAATGCCATTCATACGGAAAAGAGGATCTGTGTGTGAGGTATATTTTTTCCGGCTGATAATACGAATGATCTTTTTTTGCAAGAGAAAGATTCTATTGGCAGATGGAGCGTGGCCCCAAACTTGGATACCATATAATAGGTGAGGATGGACCAACGAAAAATATAAAGTTTTTAATGCTTTTTGTGAGAGGGTATTTTTAGCTCTATTTATTGCGTAGATGGCCCTTGCCATTTTGGAACAAACTGTCGATGTATGGTGTCTAAAAGCTAGATTTTCGTCCATATAAATACCTAAAAAATTCACTGAAGAGTCTTCTTGTTGCTTACCAATTGGCTCAATATTCGCTCCATTTAGAACTATGCGCCTGTTGCCGATATTATGTGTGTCATTGTTAGGATGAAGCAAAATGTACTTTGTTTTATTAGCACTACGCACTAATTTGTTTGCGGCACACCACTCATTGATATGTTGAAGTTCAGTGTTTGTCTTATTGATTAAGTCTTCTACATTGTGACATGACGTATAGGCTGTTGTGTCATCGGCAAATAATAAAACGTTCAAGGTGGTTGATTTTGAAATATCGTTTATATAGATTAAAAATAAAATAGGCCCCAAAATGGAACCCTGGGGAACGCCAGTTGTTATCGCTTTGGGTTCGGAAGTTCTGTTCATAACTTGAACATACTGGTTTCTACCCGATAAGTAGTCAGTAAACCATTTCTTTGCCAGGTCCCTAATCCCGTAGTGATCGAGTTTACTAATCAATGTCGGATGATGAATGGTGTCAAAAGCTTTTGAAAAATCTAGAAACAAAGACAAAGTGCAATCTTTCGTTGGTCGATCATTATTTTCAGCCACGCTGTTAACGAGGTGCAGTATTGGGTGAATCGTCGAGTGTCCTTTTCTAAAACCAAATTGGTAATCGTACAGTATGTTGTGCGTATTTAAATAGTTTGAAAGCCTTGTGTACATTACTTTTTCTAAAACTTTAGAGAAGACCGGTAGAAGACAATAGGTCTATAGTTATTAAACAGTTGTGGATTCCCAGACTTAAAAACCGGGATTACTTTAGCCATTTTCATTTTTTCGGGTATAATGCCGGTACTAAAGGATAGATTGATAATATGAGTTAAAGGAATCGATACTTCGAATGCAACTTCTTTCAATAATTTAGTTGAGATATTATTAGAATCCGTACTAGTTTTCGGAGAGAAGCTGTTTATACAAAGTACTACCTCCTGAATATTAGAGGGTGATATGAAGAAAGATTCTGTTCTGTAATCGTTGCCTAGGTATTCTAAAAATGATCTGTTTGAATGGGGAACTTGCCTGTTTAACGTTTTGCCAATATCAATAAAAAAGGAATTAAATTTATCGGCAATTTCCTTTGGGTCGCTAATCTCAGTTTCGTTTTCAATGAAGCTAGTTGGTAAAGCAAACGAACTCTTTGATTTATTAATAGCTTTCTTCAAAATTTCCCATGTTTTTTTTTAATACTATTTTTGTTTTCAAGTAAAATGTTATCATAATATTCAGCCTTGCATTTACGTTTCAATCGGTTGAACTCTTTACAATAATTTTTATATTCAAGGATATTAGTATTGGAGGACTTTTTCAACTTTTTTAGATATAACCGCTTTTTATTAAATGAGGATTGCAGAAGTCCTGATGTCATCCATGCTTCATATCTCACGTATTTTTTAGGGGTAGTCGCTGGTTTTAGAGGAAAGGCTTGATCAAATGCTTTTTGAAAACAACACAGAAAGGCATTGTACGCAGTGTTCGGGCAAGTACTATTCAGTACATTAGTGAAGTCATTATCAGATAGAAGCCTCTTAAAACAATCAATATTTTCTCGTTTAAATTCACGTTTATGATACTGAGTGGGTACGTACTGCCGTGTGGTCATTTGTCCAATACAGAACGTCGCAAAATGATCGCTTACATCCGTGATAATAATTCCGGCTCTATACTCAGTAACCTTGTTACAAAATATATGGTCTATAAGAGTTGCCGAGAAGTCTGTAACCCTTGTGGGGCGAGTAATAACGGGCATGAAGCCTGCACTGAACATAGAATCCACATAAATATTAGTTTTTGAATGGCTACCAAAATTTAATAGGTCAATATTGAAATCTCCCATGAGATAAACTGTTCTATTCTCCCTATCCAATTTATCGAGAATCTCAGACAATGTAGTCAAAAACTGATCAATGTCAGCCTTTGGAGCAGTGTTTGGTCGATAGATGATCCCAATAACATATTTCGTAGTGGAAGATATTTCTACAAACAACGACTCAAAGACGTGGGGAATAAAAACAGACAAGTCATTCCGTATTTTAAAAGGCAAATTTTCATTAACAAATATTCACAGATCAATATCAAAACAGAATCGTATCGCTAATTGCGGCTGTGCATAGTGAAGGGACTACCCGAGCGCTCTTCCACTTTACACTCATATTTCCTAATGTCTTGTCTGGACGAGTTTCGAACTCGGAAGGGCCTGTTCCACTGCTCTGTGTATTGTCGCAAATTAAGAACGGATCTATCGTGAACCTCTCTATTGCGTGTTCGTTGTTACCTTGATGTGGGTTTCAGAGGTTTGTCGATAGCAGCGAGCATCACAACGATGACGACAGACGTCTTCTTTATACAGAATGTCATCCATGTAACCACTGTTGAACCAGTACATCATACCATTTATAATCATACAGTCCAGCCCCAGACCAAAACCCATTTCCGCATCTGCCGTAGAACATCATGTGTTTTTAGTCACGTTTTTATAAAATTTTATTTGGCCTTAGTTCTATTTTTATAAGCTCTCATGTGATTTTGAGTTGAATCAAGGACCAGCTTCCGTTCATTTACTACTATAAAATCTCTGAAAATCTTTCATCTCAATGTTCAGAGCCTGAAACCGAAACTAGACATCAATATTACACGCCGAAGTACTTGAGTATGGCATGATAATTTATTACATCCCCTGACGTCTAATTATAATAGGAATCGGTAAAAAATATAAATTGCGTTATTCCCTCACTACTGAGAGATCAAACATCTCGATGATTAATATTTCGTATGAACTTGAAATTTACAAATGAATTTTCACAAGCGCAAAACAAAAGTTGTTCTCGCTCCACTAGTGAGTATAACAAGACGCGGCAGATCATGATGGAATGCCAAAATGTATTAATGCGCGATCGAAATTTTTCGGGTCGAAGCGCTGATAGAGTTATCTTTCAATGTTGAAGAATTATTATTGAAGCGAAAATGAAGTAGAAATTTCATTTTACTGAATTACGTCCTTTCGCCAACAATCCCGAAAACTATTTTGTGTGGATGTACACAACATCCAATGTGATCTGTGTCAGCGGAAACAGCGATCAGCTGATTGTGTAAACAGATTTCTTGCGTGGTATGGGCGTCGGTTTGGATCGTTTCAGTTGAAGCTTCATATGAAAGGGGTATAATAAAAAGAAAATCTAATGCTTTCTTGTGAATACCGGGATTAATCTCATTCGTGAAAATACGAATTCTCTCACTCACTCATGAGATAAATCCCGGTATTCACAAGAAAACATTAGATATCCTCTATTTAATGTATGTAGAAAATGTAGATAAAGCGAAATTGTTTAACGATTATTTTTGCTCCATATCAACAGTTGATGACTCAAACGCTTCCTTGCAGTGTAATGATTTTCATGAACGACCAACAGTCGACAATGTTCCAATAAGAGTAAAATCCTCGCCCCCTGATTGGATAAGAGCTGGCGTAGTTTCTTTTATGTTTCCGGCTCCAGCAGCAAATGTTACCGGCTGTCGTCACAACGCGAAATATTTGAAATGACGTCGCCGTTTCGTAATTGCTTCATCAACGGAGTGACAAGCAAGCCGAAATTAAAAGCCGATTTACGATTTGAACTGAGATGGAATGAGTTCATTTGGTTTATTGATTTATTTATCTAGTGGTGGGGTACACGAGAGGTTTATTTACTAAACCTGTGATCGTTAAAAGTTGGCTAGACAAGTCAACTTTTAACGATCACAAGTTTAGTAAATAATCCTCTCGTGTTTCACGGTGTAGGGGTTGGGCTATGAGTAGTGTCTTATTGGAACATATAAGTTACTGTGATGGGTTGACGGTAACATGGTCTGAGGTTTGCGGCTCGGAGAGTATGTTCAGCCTCGACGCTTCGCGTCTCAGTTGAACATAAGCTCCGAGCCGCAAACCTCAAACCATGTTATCGTCAATTCATCACAATAATTTATAATAATACTCTTCAATCTAAAGAAGTGTACAGCGCTATGAAATCTCTGAATCGATCCACAGCCTGTCCGGATCTTATCTGTCCACATTTATTAAAAGACTGCAAAATATCCCTATGTGAACTACTGACCACCATATTTAATATCCTTTTATCTGAAACTTATTTTCCTATTGAAAGAAAAACGCCAATGAAAGTCCTGTTCTGAAAACGTCACCTGCTAATACAGTAACGAACTACCGTCCTACATATTTACTAAGCTGTGTTGGCAAATTACTCGAAAAGTGCATCTTAAAGTGACTTTGAGGCTTCCTAAAATCTAACAATATAATTTCTCAGTACCAGGCCAGTCGGAATTTACGCCTGGCGACTCAACAGTTCTCCAGTTGATGGACATTTACGGTGAGTTTTGTCAAGCACTGGACGAAAGTTAGGAAGTTCGAGTAGTTTTCTTTTGCGAGGTGTTCGACAGAGTATGGCATCTAGGCCTAATTCACAAGCTCCAAAAGATTGGGGTAAGTGGCGATCTTCTTTGGTTCTCAAATCTTACCTCCGCGATAGGTCCCAAAGAGTTGCCGTTAATTCTGCTCAGTCCAAACTAGTAGTATAAGGTTATTTGCTGATGACACGTCTTTATACACTATTGTCGAAAACCCATTGCAAACATCAGTTATCCTCAGTCATGATTTATCTGTTATCAAGAATTGGGCCTCAATGTGGTTGATGGAATTTAATCCTAGCAAAACTGAAAATAAGTTAATTCCCCGTAAACGTGATCATGATGTCCACCCTCCCCTATTCTTCTCGAAAACCCAAATTACCGGAGTCAGTGAGCACAAACATTTAGGGCTTATTTTGAATGATCGCTGCACGTGGAACAACAACATTTCTTATATTTGTGCTAAAGCTTGGGAACGTTTAGATAGACCTTATGAGGAAGGTCAAATTCTTATTTGACCGCAGGGTCCGGGAAAAAAATATACTTTGGATTTATACAACCGCTTCCTGAATATGCTGATGGGACAATTGTTCTGAATCTAATTCCTTTGATGTAGAAAAATTACAAATTGCAGCTGCCGGGATTGTTACAGGAGCAACTTTAAGCGCTAGCAAAGCTCTGCTGTACTCTGAGACTTGCTAGGAAACTTTACAGCAGCTGCGTCATAAACACAAACTCATCCTCTTCTTCAAAATATATCATCGCGTAATAGCTTACATGATACCTAAGCAGCCACAGACTGGAAGAGTAAAAGGTAACCACAAAATGCATAAAAATGAAGATCCTTTAAGAACAATCATTTCGGGTATAAACCACCCAACAGAGAAAATAGCAGAATTGATGGAGTCTGAATTAAAACAACACGTTGAGTCGTTTCCATCCTATGAGCTACCGCACATTTCCTGAACAGACTGACTGCATACCCCAACCACTCCCCGAAAACAGCATAGTGTACTATATGGACGACACGAAACTGTATCCAAACGTCCCACGCGATGGAGGTATATTAGTATTCCCAACAGAGATAGGTCTTGAACTAATAGAAACTGGTTTGGACAATAACAATTTTACATTTAAAGGAAGACATTATTTACAAACGGACGGCGTTGCAAAAGGTTCGCGTTTAGGGATGAATTATGCGTGCACATATATGGGTGGATGGGTAGAGAAACCGTCACAAAATCGAAGTTGCATCCCTTGAACAGGTACGGTACGTTGATGGTATCTGGAGAATATGGACGCATGGGTTGGATGGAGTCTCTGAAACAATATCATTCTTTGGCCAAGAGGGTGCACCCAAGAATACAAGTTGATTTAAGGTCGTCTGAAGATAGGATTGAATTCTTAAACACGGTAGTCAAAATTGAAGACAGATTTCTTAAAACCTGTTTATTTACAAAACCTACGGACATGCATCAATACTTGCACGACAAGTCGGTCCACCCAATCAACACCAATAGAGCGATACCATACGGGGTAGCTTCAAGAGTAAAAAGCATTTGTTCCAAAAATGCTGAATATGAATGCCACAAAAATGACATATAACAACACCTGCACGCCAGAGGTTACGACGAAAAGTTTGTGAGCGAACCAAAACGAGCGGAAACAGTTACTTGAAAAATGGTCAAACAAATCAACCGACGGAAGAGTCCCGTTAGTGGTCACTTAATCGCGGTGCCTCCCCGACATCTGGAAAATAACACGGGAGCGGCTGCCCATTTTACACCGCTCAAAACGCTTGACGTTGGCATTCGAAAGACCCCCCCCCCCTCCTATTTCGTACAAAAGACTGAAAAATTTGGGAGACATTATAGTCCATAGCAAGCATAATACAATGCCTAACAATCAAGGCACGGGATCTGATAGATGCGATAGTAACAGTGCAATCTGTGGGTTTAAGCTCCAATCAAAACAATTAGCAGACAAGAACGGAACGGCCTACAACATAGGCAAGAAAAATCACCGGCATGTCCAGGAATGTGGTATATATGATTCTCTGTGACAAATCTAATGAAGTTGTGTACGAGGGAGAGACTGGGGCAAAATTGTATGAGAGAATGCAAAACCACTTGAGTAGAATAAAACTTAAGGTTCTGAGTGAACCGATACCGCATCATTTTCTGACCGAAAACCATAGTATAAATAATTTTAAGATTATTGGAATTGAACAAATTAATCAACGAATACAGCCTACAGGAGGAGGGGTCGTGAAGCATTTTGGATTAACAAACTTCAAACACTAGAACCCAATGGGCTCAATAGACAAGAATGATTCCAAATATTCTCATTTATAAACTTGTTGATGGAGGCGGTATAAGTTAGTGTGAAGAGCAATTACACATAAAGGAGCGTTGATGTTAAACATAGCGTGTATATGTTGTGAGATTATGATCAATGTGTGCATGTGGGTGCATACTTCAGCCGTATGTATCTTTACTTGTTGCCACCCAGGGAAGATATGATACGGTATTTTTGTGCATAATTTACACTTGAATACAGAGAGCAACGTGAAACGTGGAACATATCTTTACTTGTTGCCACACAAGGAAGATACGAAACGGTAGTTTTATAACTGGTTTCGTGATTAGGAGCTAGGTAGCCACTTGCCAGGTAATAAATCGACCTGTAAGACGTACGCCCATCTCGAACAATTTTTAAATCTTATTTAACAATTAGGATAAGCGTGACGCTAAATTTTACGTTTCCATGGCGCGTTTTACATTTGTACGACAATTAACCTAACGGAATATGAATTAGTCCAAAATGAAAGCCGCTAAGAAGGGACTAATCTCCCGAGCATGACGGCAATTTGACAAAATTATATATTCAGCGGGCCACTTGTTGCATTTTAAGGCGACGGACTACAAGCAAATTTGTTTTAATCATCCAGTTATCATATTTTCATGAATTATCTGCATTTCTAAAATTCGAGTACCTTTTTAATTTTCGAAGGGTACATTAAAATCGGATTCCGCAGGGAGTTGGGGCTATCTAGAATACTTTTCAGAATGCGTCTAACAGTATTGTTTTACCTTTTGCTTCCTACTTTTATCGCAGTTTCTTTTCTTTTCAGACACAACAGGAAAAAAAAATATACACACCCGTTCAGTCAGAACTTGTCTCACGAGAACTTTTATCACCACATTTCATTTCTTTCATCGTCTGTGTGTATTTGTTCTTGTTGTGTCTGAACCCTGAAAAAGGTCTTCAGCAGACCGAAAGCTAGGCGAAAACTGGGTTTTTTTCTGTGCTGTTTGAGCTTTATTTAGATATATATATGTATTCGTCTAAATAAAGCACAAACACAACAGGAAAAAAGCATATATATTAGAATGGTAATATTAACACATTTTGATTCCCATAAATATTCCATCTGTCTTTAGAACAAGCTTTCGGTTTACGCCTTCATCGGGTTCAGTACAGACAATTCACGACAAACAAATAAAGTTTACGTCAGTACAGAGAACGCCATGGCCGTGACGCTGGCCTGTACGACGTCAAGCTGGAAAAAGTTCAGTGTCTAGCCAAATTAATCATTCTCTACACGGACCGATGAATCCCGAGTCTTTGTTAATGCCTTGTTCAAATCCACCAAATAAATTGAAAAATTTGTTGTTCGACAACACTTCGGATGTTGATGTCCTTCAAACCATCATTCAGGGCCTGAATTCGGATGTCGGAAACAGAATGGTTGGGGGAATTGAACTAAACGGCAACTGACAGTCCGAAGTTTTTGAACCGGATATCGTCCTGATGTCCTGTGATTCGTTTGCAAAGTGTCTGACCTGTTTCGCCTATATAAAACATTCCAGGACATTAGCACAAGACCAAAAAAAAAAAAAATACACAATACGACTAGAAATACAAGAGTAACAATCACTTGGCACATATATGCGACCGTCATTCATGTGAAAGGTACTCGCGCTAATACGTTTACATGTTCCACATCTGATTCAGCCACATTCGAGGGTCCCAGGTATGTTATTTTCAGCCTTCAAAGAACTGGACACAAGTTTATTTCTGAGATTAGGTGGTTGTCGCGTTGTCACTGGGCAACTTTCTGGAAATACTTTACTTAAATAGCAGTCCTCGGATAACATGGGCTGTAATTCAGATACAATTTCTGCAAAACTGGGTGATAAGTCACAACTACGGAAACACGAACCCTTCTGTTGTACGCTCGCAGCCTGCCATTCCCAACTTCCTGGTCATGTCTATCAGAGATTGCAAATTGTGTCCCGGCGACGGCTTACAAAAACAAAAATGCTTGCTTCCGAATCTTACCTTGTGTCTTCTCTGCTTGACATTATTGTTCATGTTACTCATTGTACCATTATTTTTGTATTCAAACTTCTTTTCACAAATAAATATTGTTTAAACTAAACACTGCAAAGGACTAGCCACTAGCAACAGCTCATTGTCAACATCGTTTGGAAACTTTAACTTTGTTTTCAAAACTAATGGAGACCAGTGAGACTGGAATTAGCATGGGGGGGGGGGGGGGGGCATGGTTCAGATGCTATTTATGCTAACCCTTTGAACTCTAGTGGTATCTTCCATGCCAGTTCAATGGAAGCAATTAGAAGAGTCCAAATTCATTATTTGGAGTAGACCAATCAGTATTTTGGCCTTGGGCTGCACGTTGAAAATACTGATTGGTCTACCGCACAATATTTACTGAACAACCATCCTATATAATAACGGCATGACGTATGATCTTCCTGGCCGGAAAATGGGTGCTGGGTTTCGAGGGGTTAATATAAATTAAATTAAACCCTCTCTTTATTTTATGTATTTATGTACAAATTCCATCAGAACTGTGGGTTTTGTGAGACGATGAGAATGACTAATACCAAGCTATATTCCCGTGTAAAGATTCGAAAGGAAACAAATCGGGCTGCTAATTCGGGGCGGGGTTACGATTTTGTAGGCTCAGATACTGTGGGGCCGTGGGCCCCCAGTGATAATTAACAATGTATAGGATAACGTAAATTCAAATTACGTCACAGAACAATGCTTGTCTACCCTCTATCAACACTTTTGTCTTTGGTGCACGCACAACCGCAAAGTAATTACGAAAGAAGAAGAAAGAAAGTTTAGATGGAATGAGCGTTTCTTTTACAGGCCCTAAGCGAGAATGAGATCGTCTCATTGTAATCAGGATTGTCAGTGCCAACGAGTCGGAATAATGGGCAAGAACAAAATTACATTAATTGAGCCCTTTTTAAAGAGATAATTTCAGCACACTTATATTATGTTTCTGCATTTACAAATGAAGTTTTCACAGTAAATTGGAGGCGCGGTGGCTCAGTGGTAGACTTTTGGACTTCTATGCTAGAGGTCCAGAGTTCGATCCCCGTCAGGGACGACCCGCGTTGTGTCCTTGGGCAAAGCATTTTATCCCGGTTGCCTACATAGGGGCACGATGACGCCATGTACTAAGGCGTACTGCTCGTCGATGGTGCATATGTCTTCAACCGCTGTAACCAGGTTTGAACAGAGTTAGAATGTTGAGGAGCTGACAGTTGCTTGTTGATGCTCGGTGGTTCTCTCCGGGTACTCCGGCTTCCTCCACCCGTAAAACTGTCACGGTCACGATTAATCATTGTACATAAGAATGTGACCTTAAACACCAATACATAAATAATATAAATTCACAGTAAATTAATTTCACTTAATCTCTGGAGGCCCTCAGTTGACGGAGGCCCCTGGGCTGCAGCCCATAAAGCCCATGTCTGAATCCGGTTCTGAGCTGATTTCGAATCGAATCGAATATCAGCTTAAGATTTGAAATCAAATCGAATAGAATCTCGAAGCTTCGCAGGGCCCTATTATCTATCACTTCATCGGAGTATGAATGCGGAATGGGTGTTAACCCTTTACCTATCATGAAAAGCAGACGACACTTGCAAAACAAATTCTTGAATAACTATTTTTTTTCATTTTTTGTCTCAAAAACATAGTTTTTAATTTTTAACGAGGTGCCATAACCTACGTTTTTTAGAGGAAAAAATGAAAAAATAATGAAAATTAAGTTCACTTCTTACAAAACTTAACATGTCCATCCCACATTCATATTCCGATAATGCAACAGATTATTAATTTCAATTTTTATATGAATGATATCAGCAACCGATATTTGTTTTGAATTTATATAATAACGAAGATATATTGTGACAATGACAGCAGATATATACGTACATTCTTGTATGAATCCGATATATTCCTTGATGAGTTGGCGTTCAGAAGTTGTGTCATAACCATTGCAAATACTGACGGGAATCCATAAGATATAACTCGTCCCAAAAAACAGACGCTCAAGACGTAGAACCGACGGGGTATTCTTCTCGGGCTCATTCTGGGAAAATATAAAGAAAACTAAACATTGTAAGCTGGACAAAAAGGAAAGTGTACGTGTGTGGAGTGAGGGTTGAGGGAAGGGGGAATGGTAACAGCAAAGATAACATCAAAGGGGTTAAATACAATAATACCTAAACCCTAAACGTTCTGGTTAAGTCTCTGGGAATCTTAGATTTCTTGTCGAATTGTATCCCAAATCGAACCAGGCAGAGGATTTCGAATACAATCGAATCGTGAATTGAATCTCAGTGCGCTTCAAGATTGAAATATTGCACCTTTTTCAACCGTAAATATGGCGTTGTGTACCAAAGCGTACTGCACCTCAACGGTGCATTTGTCTTCAACCAATACAAACCCTGCTAGGGTGAAGTTAGCACGTTGGTGAGTCTGACAGTTGCTTGCCACTGTTCGGTGGTTCTTTCCGGGTACACCGGCTTCCTCCACTCGTAAAACTGTCCGTCGCGAGGTAACCCTGGCTGTCGAAAGTTCTATTAAACCCCGTTTAAAAAGTACCAATGGGAAACGGCCCTTAATCTGGCGGTGCATGGGTGTGGATTATTTTTACCTCTCGAGTTGTGATTACCGCAGAGCATTTGAACACCTATCAAAAGACAATTCGTGCCTCAGAGGACATATGACACGGACACCGACACGGTGTAACCCTGGCTCTCGAAAGTTTCATTAAACCCCGTTCAAAAGTACCAGTGAGGAACGCCTCTTGATCTCGCAGTGCACCAGCGTGGAGGATTTTTTACCTCTCGAGTTGTGATTGTCGCAGAACGTTTGAACACCTATTAAAAGACAATTCGTGCCACAGAGGAGATATGACAGGGACAATTATTTTATTGACACACAGAGTTAACGTGGCTCAGTGAACCTGTTGGAATCATTTCTCAGATAGGTCGAAACCAGGCTAAATGAACTCGTGACAGGTCAGGGAGAGGAAATTCGAGCCTCAGGGTTAATTCTGTGAGGGTCCCCTTTTCGAAAGTGTCGGGATACTGATGCAGGTGCCAAGGTTCTTGAAGGGAGGAATTATTGAAGTGATAACACAGGGTCTGATGCATATGAATGTAGATGACAGTCTTTTAACCTTTTACCCATCCTAACGACCAAACCCAGCCAGCACTATTCACAAAACTTGCGATTCGATTTTTATTTTTTTGCCTCAAAACATAGCATATGACCCCTCACTGGAAGGCGCTCGTTGGGCCCGTTACAATAAGGGGTCACAGGCTAAGTTGTTTGAGGAAAAAATCAAAAAATAGATATTCGATAATTTTGTTGCAAGTGTCATCTGCTTTTCAGGTTAAGTAAAGATTAACAGATTGAAAATCCCCACCGGCAACTCCTATTCCTACTTACATGAGTGACAAGTAGTATTCATATACGACAGACAACGTATCTTGCTGATTCTCGCTCGGGGGTCGTGGGGTGAAAGGCTTGGCACAGGATTCAGAACTTTAGAAGACCCAGGCCTGAAGAATCAATGACCAAACCAGGCCCAATGTTCCCAAACTACCCAGAATCCCGGGCCCTGAGTCGGGAAATAGAATATTTCCCCAGCCTTACTAATATGTCACCCCATAGCTAAGACAGTACATTCCCTATATGTAAAGGTGTAAGGTCTTCCCTGGAATCAATTTTTATACCCATAGTATTTTTGAAGTCTTAAGTACGCAGGAAGGGAAGGAATAACTATTAAAATGATCCCACACATATCAGGGTTGTCTACGTTAAGCAGTTTGGGGTGGGGGGTGGGAGTTGTATATAAACATTTTTTCTGGAAAAGTAGGCAAACGAGTTCACCAATCTCTGCGCTGTCAATCCAATGAGATAGCTCTACGTCCTTTGGCGTAAAATATAAAGACAGAAGTTCAGTCAAACTAATGATATATAATATCATACTTACCTTCATTTATAGAGTCCATACACTTCGTTCGAAAAGTTTACAAGCAAGTGAGTATCTGATCTTCAAAACAGCTTTCAAAATAAGGCAATACGAAATTCAAATGATGGGAAAAAATACAGAAGCTGGTCAGTACTGGATTCCCTTTTCTACTTGATTGTTTTAATTGGTTGCTGATGTGGTGTTGGACACCAATATATGATAATAGTTATCCATATATAAATGCATCTGTATGTGAATGCGCACGTATATGTATGCATGCATAGAATTAATGTACTGCCTTTGAGCACCGCGTGTAGATTCTAGGCTTTAAAATTTTCTTTTTATTATTATTGTTAACTGAAGTGCAATATGTCATATCGGTTGTTGAATGGCACATAAAACCCGCATCGATAGACACCACAATATTATTGTCCACATCTGGTAGTGACAGCTTTGCTAACGGCAACTCTTTACCATATATATATTATCGTGACTAGAGTATCCTAGATGTGATAATGTCCTCCTGGACTACCCGGGATTCTTCACCTACTGAGTGATATCATAATATATTTCGCCCGGTCCAGTCGTGGCTGCTGCGAAGCAGCCATGGCTGGTCTTGGTGAAAAATACCTTACAGTTATGATGGGGCGATATATTCTGGCGCTATTAGAGCGCTCCTGTTGCCTGACGGTACACTTTATTGTAGGCTATACTGCACCTACACGAACGTGTATATATGTATATATATACATTATCTGGATTGGAGTCTCCTAGATGTGATAATGTCCTCCTGGACAACCCGGGATTCTTCACCTATTGAGAGATAGTATGATATATTTCGCCATGTCCAGTCATGGCTGCTGCGAAGGACTACCCGGGATTCTTCACCTATTGAGAGATAGTATGATATATTTCGCCATGTCCAGTCATGGCTGCTGCGAAGCAGCCATGGCTGGTCTTGGTGAAAAATACTTTACAGTTATGGTGGGGTGATATATATATGTATGCTATCTGGATTAGAGTACCCTAGATGTGATAATGTCCTCCTGGACTACCCGGGATTCTTCACCTACTGAGTGATATTATAATATATTTCGCCATGTCTGGTCTTGGTGAAAAATACTTTACATTTATGGTGGGGTGATATATTCTGGCGCTATTGGCACGCTTCTGTTACCTGATGGTACACTTTATTGTAGGCTTACTGTACATATACGAACGTGTATATATATATACATATTATTGGTCAACACACAATCCAGTCTTAATGGTGGGGAATCTGCAATGACATTGCTATAGATTACGTCACTTGTACAGCTGGATATTTCCCCCCTCGCAAGCTTACTCAAACCTATAAGCCACCCCCCTCCCATTCCACCAAACATATGTACGTTGTTAACGTGTCGTCATACAGAATGTTTCTGTGATCACACTTGCTTTATTTATCCGCTTCTCAAATATTTGAGCACGATTCGGCAAGCAAATCAACTGGGACACCCTTATTCCACTTCCACCCGCCCCACGGTCTTGCAAGTGCCATTATTATTATTATTATTATTATTATTATTATTATTATTATTATTATTATTATTATTATTATTATTATAATCATTATTATTATTATTGATTATTATAATTATTATTATTATTACTGACTAATCTTTTCCTAGAATACATACATTTGTTGCAAGATGGAAATATTTTTCATGGTATGGGGTGTATCCCACTTGCTTACCACTGCCTTGTAACAGGTAGCCCTTCTTGACAACTTTCGACATTTCGTGTCGGAAGGGCCTTCCGTTCTCCTTCACTCTTCCAGGTGTCCTTATATTTCTGGATTTGGAAGTAAAAGAATGCTTGCCAGACTACATAAATCTTGCCGACTCTTGCTCGAGATCAAATACTGTGCGTAACTATGCTTTAACATTTTCCTCCTGATGTATATAAGGGTAGATAAATATACTGGCGGACTGTCGGAGGTCACATGTAGCTCCATATGTATGTGCATGTGGAGATGCATGTGAGTGTCTGGCGGTCTGTCAGTGTATCTATACAAAGGTATTTATGTCAGAGTATGCATGCACTGACTAGTCGGGTGTGGGGCTGTACAGAGGGAATGGACATCCGGACTGAGCGGCTGTTTTGGTTTAGTGAATAGTAGTAGTGTTGACGAATGTGTGTGTGCGTTTGTGGTCGTGCATGTGTGGGAGGGTGTGAGCAGGTGAATGGACGTGTCAAATAAGTGTTTTCACGTATATATTTCCAAATGCTTCTCTCCATAATTTGCCCTTGGTTTACAATACAAAATCCAATCATTCTTCAACGTCTCCATATGTAACATCCACTTAATAACTAATGGTGCTTGACTTTGAGTTTAAGCATTTCATATCAGATTGCTCCACGGAATGCTTTTTCAATACGTTATTCGTATTTTCTACCATTATTTTTTTATTCCCCATTTCAAAGCTACTCTCTCCACTCTTCTTCAAATCCAAACCTTCTCGTAACAAACCTGAGCTCAACTCTTACCAATGTAGAATAGTCCTGTTATTGAACGTTACCAGTCTCCGGGCACCGTGCAGATTTTACCATCCTCAAATTACATAGTGTGTAGTCTAGATTCCTACCGTGCCCGGATTGGTACATTCAGTACTGCAATATATGTCTTCGACCTCAAACGAAAACTAAGCAAGGAGCAGTCCCTGTGTTTTCTAACGTATTTGTATTTGCGCAGTGTAGGGATCAGTCTTCAGGTTAGCTTAACTGTGCTGTCAGCCTTGTTTCATCTTTCCGATTCACAAAGTCAACCACTTGATAGGTGTGTGGAATTTACGAGATCCAACTTTCTTGGAGGAGATGCTAGAACCCCACTGACACCAAACTCAATGGCTCCAAAACTAATCGAGTCCGATATGTGGCATCTTATAATTTTGGTAGCATTGTTCCTGGCCCCACTCCTGTTATTGTCTGGGGACATTGAATTAAACCCTGGGCCTGCCTCCGTAAACACTTATTGTAGTCAAAATTCATTGAATATCTTCCATATAAACATTCAAAGCCTCAAGCCAAAATTGAACATTATAGAGTATGAATCGTCATCAAATGACATACTAGCCTTCACCGAGACTTGGCTTCAAAGCTGCGACCAAATATCTGATATAATGATTAGTGGCTTCCAGGAACCATTGCGGCGTGACCGCTTATCGAGGGGAGGGGGCGTTGCCATGTACATAAAGGATGGCTTGTGCTTTCGGCGTAGAACTGACCTCGAGGTAAATAACACTGAGTGCCTTTGGGCTGAGGTGTTTACAAATTACAGTAAATCAATACTAGCTGGAGTATTCTACCGACCACCCAATAGTACTTCAGATATCTGGGATAGCATTACAGCTTCTGTTGATAGAGCCAAAGATACCTCAATCTCTGACCTAATCATTACTGGGGATTTTAATGAAAATCAAAATGGTTCCTCCCGAGGACATTTCCGTGAATTAAGCAACTATTTTAATCTGAGGCAGCTTGTGGGAGAACCAACGTGCTTTACTGAGTCATCTGCTACACTGATTGATCTGTTTGCTGTAAGTGATACAGTTCCTGTACTAGAATGTGAAGTTCTAGAGCCCCTTATTCCTGACATGACTCGATATCATTGCCCAATTTCAGTTGAGGTTGAATTTAAAAAAAAAACGTCCAAACACTTTAGGAGACGCATTTGGCTGTATCCGGAAGGGGATTATAATGCTTTGAACAACGCCTTCAACGGTGTAGACTGGAATAGCCTGTTCGATAATTCATGTCTAGACACTCTAATCTCTAACTTTACCGAGATCCTACTTAACACAGCATCTAAATTCATCCCCAACAAAGATATAACTTCCAGGCCCAATCAACCCAAATGGATGCATAACCAGATTCGCTTACTGATTAGGCAAAGGACCCGATTATATTGCAGAGCAAAGCGCTCAGGTTTACCGTACGACTGGGATAAATATAAACGTAAACGTAATGAGGTCGTATCAGCAGTTAGGAAGGCCAAAGCCACGTATATTTCAAAAGTTCAATCAACATTGTGTTGCCCAAATACATCATCGTCGGAGTGGTGGAAAACCTTAAAAACATTTATCAGTAGAAATACCTCAGAAATCCCAACTTTAAATCACTTGAATAAACTCTACTCAACCAATCTTGAGAAGGCGGAAGTGTTCAACGAATACTTCTGTTCCATTTCAACATTGGATGACACAAATGCAACTTTACCCGACTCATCTGAACCAGTCCTGCATTCATTTGATAAAATAATGTTAGTAAGCACTGAAGTGTATGAAGCAATCAAGAGTATTAAGATATCGAAGGCGTCCGGCCCTGACCTCATAAGTCCACGGCTCCTGAAGGAATGCAGAAGTTCATTATGTGTACCACTTACGACATTATTTAATATCCTTTTAAAAAACTGTTATTTTCCACAATTATGGAAAAAAGCCAATGTGGTGCCGGTATTAAAAAAGAAACCTTCTAATGCTGTTACCAATTATCGCCCGATATCACTAATTAGCTGTACTGGCAAGTTACTTGAAAAGTGTGTGTTTAAAAGATTATGGCATTTCCTATGTGATAACAATATACTGAGCCAGTTCCAGTCAGGGTTTACCCCAGGTGACTCAACGGTATTACAACTACCAGATCTTTATGATGAATTTTGTCATGCCCTTGACGACGGTAAAAAAGTTAGAGTTGTTTTTTGTGATGTCAGTAAAGCGTTTGATAAGGTATGGCATGTTGGTCTTATTCACAAGCTTGAGAAAATAGGGATATCGGGCGATCTACTTTGTTTTTTAAAATCTTACCTCTCCGACCGGTATCAGCGGGTTGTGGCAGCCTCTGGGGTGTCCTCCTGGAGACAAGTAACGTCTGGTGTTCCACAAGGTTCCATTCTGGGCCCACTCTTATTCCTGATACACATTAACGACATTACAGAAAATTTACTGAGCAGCATTCGTCTATTTGCAGATGATACATCTTTATGTCTCATAGTAGAGAATCCTGATCAAGCTGCAGTCTTAATCAATCGTGATTTGGCAACAATCGAAGATTGGGCCAAAACATGGCTGGTTGAGTTCAATGCTCAAAAAACAGAAACTATGCTAATATCCCGTAAAATTAATGTTCCTGGACATCCACCTTATATCTAAGTGGAACAGGAATTACTGAGGTTACCAGTCATAAGCACTTAGGTGTAATATTGAACAAAAATTGTACGTGGAATGACCATATTGACCACGTTTGCTCTAAAGCTTGGTCACGTATCGATATGCTTAGAGCTCACAGGTTTACTCTTGAACGAAAAGTCCACGAACGAATATATTTTGCTTTCATTAGACCTCTATTAGAATATGCTGACTGTGTCTGGGACAACTGCTCAGCAATGCAAGCAGCTGACTTGGAGAAAATACAGATAGCGGCAGCAAGAATAGTTACTGGTGCCACTGTGAGCGCCAGTAGAAGCCTCCTCTATACTGAAGTTCAATGGGATACACTACAAGAAAGACGCCGTAAGCACAAGCTTACTCGGTTCTTCAAGATGTATCATGAGCTAACACCTCCATATATCTCTATCAAAGTTCCCCCCATCAGTGCATCCATCAATCAAAGTCACAATCTCCGATCTGCAATTAACCACCGTATTCCCTTCTGCCACACCAACTTATACCAATCCTCATTTATCCTGGATGTTACCAATCAGTGGAACAGATTACCAACCTCGGTAAAAGAAAATTCCTCCCTCATAAATTTTTGAAGGTTCTTAAATAGTGCAAACCAACGACCACCGATATTTTACACTGGTGCTAAATCCCGTGCTGCACAAATCTCTCATTGTAGACTACGCTTGCATTGTAGCGGTATCAATGCCCACCTCTATGACAACCATCTATCGTCATCCCCACTGTGCCAGTGTGGTGACCCAGAGACAACTGAACATTTCCTCCTGTATTGTCCAATACATGACGCTGCACGCGACTCAACTATCAATACATTGCCTTTCACATTTGACCTCTCTACGCTTCTGTTTGGGTCTGAATGGTTGGACAACTCTAAAAATGCGCTTGTATTCGAAATTGTACAGGATTATATCACATTGAGTGGGCGCTTCCAGTGAGTCATTTCCATTTGTAGTTCTTGGGGAATGATTTATCACCTTCATTTCACATATTCGTTATTCAAACATTTGTGACTGATGTGATGACTTTCCAGCAAGGAATATATGTCTTTGGTGTCGACGGTTTGGGAGTCGAGTGTGGCCGCGGCCGTTGTCGGGGCTGGTGGGCTGCTCTCTTTTCGGCGGTGGGTGAGGGGGGAGTGGCATTTGTGATGTGACAGGTGTTGCTCCCCCACATCCGTTGTTGGGGGGGGGGGGCTTGTCGGTCCTGCCGGTGGGCGCGGCTATGCACGTTTCTCAAATTGTGGATAGTACATGCATCTGAAGTGTGAATAATGCAGCCTTATTTTGCATTCTGAGCGTTAGTTCCACAGGATGCCAGGCTACGACGGAGCCGTCGTGGGCAATTCGGGATCCGCGCTTGGGCTGTGTTTCCTCGCGTGCATCGATCTAGGAAGTCTAGGGTAAACAAGATGTAGATTTTTTGTGGCTTTTAATAGATTAAATTTGATTGATAGTTTGTAAATGTTAGATGCACGCGCGTTAATGACGGCTCAGGTGTGGATCCCGGGTGAGTCCGCTTTAATGACACCGCTAGCAGCACATTCTCTGAGGTTGCGTATAATAACTCTCATTTGTGCGTTGAGCTCAGTTTGGTTGAAACTCTCTATTCCTCTCTCTCTCTCTCTCTCTCTCTCTCTCTCTCTCTCTCTCTTTCTCTCTTCTCTCTTTTTGTATACCTCCATTTCATGTTTAAACAATATTTTACATAGTTCAAGCAACTACCTGCAATTTTTTTCAGAGTTTCTTGGGAGACAGCTTAACATAAGCTTATAGCTTACTGCTGAATCCCACCCATACAACTTGTATATCAACTATGTTGAAATACCTTTATGCATACACCTGTATTACAAGTCTCCATGAACATTGTGCAATTATCATTTACCTGTATGTATAATATTATAATTCATGAATAAATATTGTTTAAACTAACCCTTTACCACGCTACCGGAATATGAATGCCAGATGACTTTATCACTGTCAAGGTGATAGCCAAAAGTTGCGATTTTGTTGTATAAAAGTGTAGATATTTTCGATAATATTTCTGCCTGGGTTAAATGTAAAGCCTAAAGATAGGTATGTGCCGGACCCTGAAAACAGATTTGCTAATTAGGCATGAAATTTAATGTCCATTATGGCGCACTCGTTGAACGCCACAAGCTGCTATCTGATAACAGATCAATAGTAAGAGAGACAATATTCTCTTCTGTAATAATTATCTGGGGTAATTAAAGCCAGTAAAAATCTAATTGTAGAATACAGTGCATCACATATGTTCTGGACACACACCCATATTACGCATCTATCCTGTCTCCGAAATGTCAAAAGATACCAAAATGCGAGTCTTTCAAAGGAACTTTAAAGCTAATGTTAAATTAAGATAGATCCAAGCGGCAAGGTTCAAGAGAAGCGATTAACTCAGAATAAATGTTCTAGCTATCTAAATAAAAATCGGGGGGATTTCTCGAAAAATTCATTCCAGCCAATTCCAGTCGGAAGGTGTGTAAGGCTGTGTGTCGTTGCGAGTAAATGGGGAGGTCCCATGCTATAGGTTAGAGGAGGTGCCGCATCGGTGCGAAAGTAAAGACACGTTGTGATTTAGGGGGAGCCACGGAGCTCATATTTAGCATAGGAGCAGTTGCGGACCAAGTCGGTGGCCATATATGAGAATAGGAAGTACGAGCTCAGGGAGCTATATGCATTTAGGTAAACGGCATTACCTGTTTTAGAAAGCAGAATTCTGAAAGGCAGTT
Organism: Pictodentalium vernedei; assembly: GCA_031216915.1. Taxonomy (NCBI): domain Eukaryota; kingdom Metazoa; phylum Mollusca; class Scaphopoda; order Dentaliida; family Dentaliidae; genus Pictodentalium; species Pictodentalium vernedei. The sequence continues at coordinate 86,978,638 of CM062293.1, forward strand.
GGCCTGAGTGCACTCAGAGAAGGTCCGAATTTAGCCTTGGCCGTCGAGGGTCATAGGCACTGAGATTGAAAGTCCGCGTATTGTCGTAACCTTGTGAGGGGTGAGGGTTTTAAGGAACCGATCGTAGTTTGTTAACGGTTGCGAACCGTAATGGCCTAGTAGCCAAAGAAATAAAAGCTGTAACGTCGAGGTCTAGGAACCGTATTAGGAGCTTGCGTAAGCGCTTGAATAGCTCGCGAGTTAAAATAGTTTTAGGCGGTGCGAGAATTGGTGATGCTGAGAACACTTTCCAGAATATTTTTATGTAAGCTTTGTTAAGTATATATCTGAAGGCGAAGAATAACTTAACCCCGTGAGAGCCAGACAAAGCGCAAAGTGATTGTTAATTAACTGTAAACTTTAATCGTCATCTCCAGCTAATATTTATAAAGTGTAACAACAAAGTTCAAGCATACCTTTAGATAAACTAACGAAGTTAATGACCGGCGGCATTCATCAAGTCAAGAGGCTGGTAACGAGGCTTTTCACGCATCGGTGATGAGCTGGAGACAACTGGGCCAACACTCAGAAAAAGATGCTTATTTTCACCATTTCCGATGCAATACCTAACCACGCGACATACCAGTCACAGGGAAATTACGGGGAAGTCCCATGATGTGGCATTGTTGGACTCTTAGAGGGGCATGCAAGCTGCCGGTCAGTCTGCATGCAATTCATAAGGTTTCCAAGTCCAAAACGCATTATGCCGGGTGTCTGTTAACCGGCAGAATTGCGTGATGGAATTCACTCAGCATCAGGTAATGCCTTGTGATGTTCCACCCAGTGCATATTATGATTTGGTGACAGATAAAACAACAGCATTTCAGAAACTATTTCCGAATGTTATTATAATGTCTATAAGCAAATCTTGCAATATTATTGTTAGTTGACAATACTTGTCTGCAAGAGAATGCCTGGTATTGTCAGCATAATATCTGGCTTCCACTCGAGTGTGTGAAGCATAGTACACTCGTACTCTGATCGCCAATATAATTCCTACTAATAAAACACTGCACATGAAATATGATTCCTATCCCAAATAGAATTTGTCTATTAAATATCCTAGGGTCACAATAATCGAGGTGGGTAAACCACTGAAGAGCTTTTGCTCTTCTTCCGAGCTTGATTAACCACTGTGAGCGCACTTTGCAACAACAGATAGAATATCTATCAGTATCACAACTACCAACACTAAGAGTCCACATTGGCTTTTTATTTAATAAATGTATTTTTACAGTAATTTGCAGGTTTTCATTCTTCCCAGGTAGAAAATTAGCAAATCGAAACCCCTAGACTTTTTTATTATACGCTAAACGAAAGATTATCGAAGAAATTGCGGAAATATAGAAATCGTATACCACACTGTGAAGATATAGAAATTTTCACTTTCGCGGCATAAATCAAAATGGCGGCTTTCAAAGCATCGCTTCAATGTGAATACAAACCAGATTATCACTGGAAATGATCAATTCGTTATTAAAACGTATAATGAAAAATAAATCAAGTGTGTTTGAGTGGATACCGATCATTTCCAGAGATTATTCAACACATATTCACATTGAATTTATCCATCCATGAAACCCACTAGTCCAACCATGGCCTGAGATCCGTAATATAAGTTTGGGGTTTGGTATCCGCTCAAAGGACTTACCAAACCAAAAACTTATTATATATGCAACTTTTAGGACAACCAACATGAGGTGCTCAGTTTATAGACGGAGTAACGATCAAGTACCTTTATCATTTCAGAATAAGGTATTTCAGTTCTGATCGACAGAAAAGTTTATATGTACAATATTATGGTTTAGTCAACTGGGAAACAAAATTTTCAATTTTTGACGAGGATACCCCTTCAAAATTCGTTAAAAACTTGAAACAATTTTTGGGCCATTTCACGACGGAAATAAGTTCGGCACACAAAAGTAACTTGTTTTCATATATCATTCGGGTGAAATTGCTTATTACTGCCGAATAAATGGACTCTATAGTCATAAATTGCGTCCACTGCACACATTCAGTCACACGCGGCATACCCGCACCTGTAAAAACAAACAAGTCAGAGAATAAATTTGTTAACCAATTTCCAGTTAAGTGAAAAGTGAATGTATGCTTTCATTTACAGTTGCGTGTCGTTACTGGTACCCCTCTCCTTCATAACAATAGTTTGACCCATGCCCCACCCCCTCCCCCTTCTCATTAGATGGGCGAGATGTCGTACCCTTTAGTTTCTTTGAGGAACACCTGAATGTCCAGAAAGTGTCTGTTTGAAGGTCAGCAGAATGCGTATGGAAAAAAAAACACCTTGCAACCGAGTTATTGTCTTTTTCTAGTATTGATTTGGAAAAAAAAATCGCTTTGGCAGTTATAATTTTAGCTGGCCAAATGTGCCCCCTCATTTCTAAGACGTCTCTTCAAGAGACGAAGGAGGATATTATTTCTCCGTTACAATTATGTTGACGGACAGTGATGAGAAACGGCTTAGAGGCAGTTGAAGCGGAACACATCCCCACCAAACGGTTTATTTTCTTTCGTTTTACTTACAGCTTGATCAAAGTTTATGATTTTTTTCCCCCACAAAAAAAGTAGACACAATGACTGCAAATCTCTGGTCAACAGTAACAATCAGGCTGTCCACAACTGCATAAATTTGTCATAAATACAAGGCTCGGTGTTTTGGAAAGGCAGTGCTTTCCCTTAATGTTTTTGAAATCTTGACGAAAATTCAAAACAAGTGCGAAATTAGGCTACATCAATAAATTTCTCAAAATTTCCACTTATTTCCTTTCAGTTGTGCTGAGATATCACTTGATGAATGTTAACTACTGCTAACAATAGTTCACAAACCAGAAATAATGAAAAGTGTTTTGAAAAATGGTGTATTTATAACTCAAACACAAATAAGGAACTTCCTGTTTCAAGAACTGACACTGTCGGCAGAATGCTCTTTAAGGTTCCGCTCCACAGTTTTCCAGGTATTTCCAAATGTGACATGCCATACACTCTCTTCAAATGCAAATATCCTGTAACTTAGTTATCAAACCCATTACATGTATTACATTTCCCAAATCCACAAAAAAACATATAACACTATCTGACTAAGTAGAAATAAACAATCTGAATGTGGGTGGAATTATTTATTGTCAAAGGCAAGACTTCAACCTGAAAAATTGCCTGAAAAAATACCGAAACCAGTCATTTTCAGCCACCTAGCAGCTTCAAAAGCAGAATTTTCCCACCAACCCCGCCTACCCACCCCTGGAGCAGAGCATCCCTTGTTTCTAAAATGCCAAAAAAAAGTTTATATGTTTCCGTCTCATCTTTTAGTTACCTGTCTGGTAACAAACGCGTGTAAAAATTACATTTAAAAAAAATAGCCAATTTTTCGAAGCCACTGTTTCCCATAATTCATCTGGTAATTTACCCCTATGTATCAGACTCCAACTTTGGGACCAAAACTTCAAATTCCCTTGTCCAACAAAAGCCTAATGTAATCATATATCTGATACTAAAAATATATCTCTATTTTACATGGCCTTAGTTTCAACATACGCCCTATGTTTAGAATTTCACCCCTGTGCAATAGTGTGAAATTGTGGAGCGGAACCTGATGGGGGTGTTTTTCATCGTGGAAGTGGTTGAAGTATGTTTGGTTTCATCCACCTCTATTTAATGCTTCAAGGCACAGATACACGCTAGCATTTTCAGTTCTGCACACCACATCAGAATTCGCATCAATGCAATAGAGATTGTTACTTAACCCTTTACCTAACATGAAAAGCAGACGACACTTGCCAAAAAAATTCTTGAATAACTAATTTTTTTCATTTTTTGTCTCAAAAACATAGGTTATGACCCCTCGTTGGAACGAGCTCCACGAGCTCGTTCCAAAGAGGGGTCATAACCTATGTTTTTGAGACAAAAAATGAAAATATTTTGAAAATTAATTGGCGATTTTTGAGAATAGCGCTGGCCGGTTTTGACCGTTACGTTGGGTAAAGGGTTAACTCGATGGGCAAGTTCTGCTTTCCTGCTATAATAGGACCCACCCTATCAAACATGTTACTCGACTGAAATGGGCAACACAATAGCCAATCGTAATTCAGTTTTTCTTCACTTGCCGTCGTCATGATGGAGGCATATATTGCATCAGTGACCTTAAATCACAGTAAATGGTTCGTGGGTCAATGCTATTTTTATTGGGGTTAACGACACAGCCGTGTTTGGGGGTAAATGTTGTGTTTATAGAACTTCGACTTTATTAATAAAAGGTGTGCCAGAAATCCGGGTGCTCTTGCTGTTCCAGAAAGGCCAGTGTGTGTGCTGTATGGGTGATTGTTCACTCCAACAAATGACGAACCCGTTCCAGAATGGTTTTAGAGATTGGATAAGGATACGGACAGGGCTAAAAAAAATGAGGGAGCGTTAGGTAAAAATTCACAATTTATCAATATTCGGCTTTTTTATAAACATGCTTTTCGAAGAGAATAAAAGCGCATTTTCACAAGCAGCATTTACTAGGTTTTGGTTTAAAACATTGACTTATTTAGTACATTCGTTCTTGAGATATTTGTGTGTAATGTTTGGCACTGGGCGATCACAATTCGTAACTGAATAACCACCAATCACCAGACAATTGTTACTATTTATAGTAACTTTGTATATTGTGAAGTGTTGCGAGTTGCGTCGGGCTGGACAAGTGAACAAATCTAAAAAAAAATCGTCTGCAAACCATTGCATTTGTTTCATGAGTAGCTTATCCAATCTTTCTTTATGTCAATGGAGATGCTTTATATCAATTAAACTGGTACATGTATCTTTCCCGCATATCTCCCACAAAAACGTTTAGATTAGTATTATCGCCTTATCTGCAAACAGGTCAAAGTGTTAAAGTTTTAAGTTTTCTATTTATAATATGACGCATTTCAATGTCGAGAGTAGTGGCTCAGTAGGATAATGAGTTTGGTCCACAGCATGAAAGTTTGCGATGACTGCGTTCGAAACCCACAGCCGCAACCCAAAATATATACATTTTTTGCTATGTTTTTTATGTTATCTTCATATAGTATGTATATCTTCGCAAATAAGCCCGTCATATGTTAGGATACTCCACAATCCTTACATTGAAAGTAACATGTTGGAAAGCAACCAATTGTCCAAAACAAGTCCAACATTTTTTTGTATATTGAATTTAACTTTATGTGGGCTTCTCTCTTGCAAAAATTAGACCAGTCAAATAACGGGATGATATCTTTGGCTATCACTGCCTTGTGCTTTTTCAGAACCGTACATTGTGAATAACTTGATAAATAAATCAGGTGACGATCAGAAAGAACACAATTTAATGGCAATTTTGTATCACTATCACAGAACAACGCTTTCCATCTGCGTTGATTCCTTGGTCTTGCCTTTAACTCCAATTGCCCAAGTAGACACACAACAGGGCAGTGTTTAAAGGTGCATATAGCATGTTGATTGTATACTTGCTTTCAACCGATGATAGTCGCGTTCGTCCAAGTTTGATTTGTTGGAGTGTCAGACAGTTAATGGACTCTAATCCATGGTTCTCTCCGGTTACATCGACTTTATTTAAGCGACTCTGGTTGTTCAAAGTGCCGTTAAACCCCAGTTATAAACAAATGAGCGCATTCAATCACTTTATAAAATTTAAATTGTCTGGATTTGTGTTAAAAGATGTTGCTTCATCATAAAACGGGTAAAACGACCCGACTTACAACATTTGAGGCTGATCAGGGGAAGCTGAACTGGAGTGGGGGAAGTAGCGTATCCCCACCCCACTTGCACACACACATTTTTAAAACAAATATCCTAGTTGAAAATTCAAATTTTACTGCAGATTTGGTAACAGTCCCGGAATCTCTCCAGAGCAGTAGCAACCAGCGAATGAATGTATCAGTGTCTGTGATTGACCTTTGAAAAGCGGAATTCATCACATGCCTGACGAGAGAGATCGGCTGCTGTGTGGTTCACGTCGGGTCTACCTTAGGGACAGGGCGGTTGGTAAATAAAGGGGTCTATGAGACTGTTACATGAACCGTCATAATTTTGTTAATCGGGGATATTTGCGTCAAGATTGCAGTCAAAGATATCAATTTTCTCTAGATAGCAACCATGTACTTTCTTGAAAGACTAGATTTGGTAGTCTAACTTGTGTCGTGTCGCACATACAGTCGGTCATACAAATGGAGGTTTGTAGTACCCGATCCTGACTGTTCTGTGCCCGGCATGACCAGTTTGGAGCACCGGTAGAGTACGTGTTTCTTACATGAAATGTTGCATCATGAATATTAAATATATATTTTATACATAATATATCCAAGAATAATTTTTGAAGAATGTTTTAACTTTTATGTCTATTATCTAATACCCCAACCATACCATAAAGGCACGCCTTCAGCGGTGACATGACCTAATGATGTCGTTATGTATGAGTCATCACAGTCGTGAGAAATAAGGTTTACATCGCGCCACCCCCCCCCCCCCCCCCCCAATAAAAAGATTATCGGCTATGTTCGCGACGCCCTTGACTAATGTGTTTACAGTGGCAGCTCCCTCCCCACAACTATAAAACAGCTGTCGGCTGATCATCTTTCGCCAACCACCGTTTTCCGAAGAGATTATGGCATGTGGAATATTGAAGGAATTTGCCATTCCGGTATGGGTGGGGGACGTTTATGGCACAATTATTAATGGATATACATTCGCGCATAAAAGTTCGTCGGTAAACAGTATGTAGCGCCGGTTCTTTTCTTCTCCCACACTTTACCGCAACATTCCACAAAATTTCAGCGCCTCTTGTCTCTATTTTATCAAGATTTTTTGTGGCATTTACTTGATTGCATTCATGTTTGCCGTTCATGGTGAGCTTGCTTTGAGAAGGTCTCCAATTCCGTCAGGCTTTATCTTGTTTTAATGTCTGCCAATTACGATGAGATTGCTGTCAAGGGCGCTCCATTTTGGGTTTGCTCTTGGATTCTAAACCATCTATCCGTCGTCAGTTGCCAATCCCGTGTTTATCTGGAATGATTATCGATGGGGTCTGTGGCGCGAATATCTATTGTGGATAGGTATGTGTGTGGTGGAGTGAGGGATGTGGGTTCCGTGCGGTAAAGCCATATATGAGTAGTGATTTCGTAAACGATTATTATCTTCCTATTTGCATTACTATGGCACATCAGGGGTTTCTATTTCTACGTAGATTTATCACGTTTTGTCCTGGAATCCCTGTACGTTTCTCCTCTCAACTGAATCTATATTTTAGGGAGAGCCGTTTCGTTTTACTGTTAGCTTTTAGTTCTACATTTTTGTTGGGCATTTGATGGGCATTCAGTACCGCGACTGGTTGGTTATCGTATGGTCCATTTAGGGTTTTTTTCTGCTGTGTTTTAGAGCTCGTTTCGATCATGTCGGTATTTGCTGTTTTCTGTTTGCGTTTGCAAGTTGTATCAAATAGCGCCTCCAGCACAAAATGGTTTCAGCTCTCTGTAGTTTGAGGGTCACTGTGGCCTCATATTGTAACAATGGGTGTATGAAAGCCTCGTTTGCTTTAAATGGGAGGGGTTCTGACTCTGAATGTTCTTTGTGAAGCATTTGAATGGATTTATTCGTTTTCGAGTGAGAGTTGATTAAGTTTCATTTTCTGTCCGTACTCACACCTCAACATCTAGCTTTGTCGCATCATTTGATGGAGTCTCCTTTCCTTTCCAAGTTCTTATCTTAATCACCCCGTGTCCTCATTATATATACAGCTTTTACGGCAATCTACACGAGGTGCTCACTTTATACACGGAGTAACTTTCAAGTACCTTTATCATTTCAGAATAAGGTGTTTCAGTTAAACGAAATCCTGATGGACGGAAAAGTTTATAAGTACAATATTATGGTTTAGTCAACTGGGAAACAAAATTTTCTACAATTTTTGACGATGGTACCCCTTCAAAATTCGACAAAAACTTGAAAAAAAGTTTTGGCCATTTTTCGACCGAAATAAGTTCTGCACACAAAACTATCTCGTTTTCATATATCATTCGGGTGAAATTGCTTATTACTGCCAAATAAATGGACTCTATAGTTACAAATTGCGCCCACTGCACACATAGAGTCACACACGACATACCCTCACCTACAAAAACAATCAAGCCGGGGAATAAATTTGTTCACCTAATTCCAGTAAAGTGAAAAGTGAATGCATACTCTCATTTACAGATGCGTGCCGTTACTGGTACATCTTTCCTTCATAACAATTCCTAGACCCATGTCACCCCCACCCCACCACTTGTCATTAGATGGGCGAGATGTCGTATCCTTTAGTTTCTTTGAAGAGCACCTGAATGTCCAGAAAGTGTCTGTTTGGTGAATGTCAGCAGAATGCGCATGGAAAAAAAAACCTTGCAACCAAGTTATTGTCGTTTTCTAGTAATGATTTGGAAGAACAAAACGCTTTGGCAATTTCAATTTTAACTGTCGAAATGTGCCCCTCATTTCGAATACTTCGCTTCAAGAGACGAAGGCGAAGATTATTTCTTCGTTGCAATTATGTTGACGGTCAGTGATGTGAAACGACCTAGAGGCAGTTGATACAGAGCACATCCCCACCAAAGGGTTTGTTTCCTTTCGTTTTACTTACAGCTTCCTTAAACTGTTAGGATTTTTTTCCACAGATTTCAATACCATCTTTTTTGTAATTGGAAAAGAAGGGAACCTTTTTCATGCGTACACGTGGATAAAATGTTGCCTGATGTGAAGATAGGTCCAAGGTAGGGGAGGGGTGAGAGACGCATTTCTAACCTACGTGTTATAACGTGTTATAACGTGCATGCTGACGACTGTCTATGTAGGATTACTGTTAAGTTGTTGATATGCGTTCGCCACTCGCCATTTATATTACACAAAAGTTTGAGTTCTAAGGGATGTGTTTTCGCTTACAGGATATTGACCATTCACCAAAAAAAGATTGTTACCAGTGGTCACAGTGTGGAGGTATGTCCGTTTTGCAAAAGTGCCATTTTTTCTGAAAAGAGTTTCAGTTCAGAGGGTACAGATTTCGGAGAGTGTATATCACAAATTGCGGACTGTAATGGGGGTGTTTTTCATCGTGGAAGTGGTTGAAGTATGTTTGGTTTCATCCACTTCTTTAGTTAACGCTTCAAGACACACAAACACGCTAGCGGCCGATGAAAGCATTTTCTGTTCTTCACATGCGTCTAGGCATATCAGAATTCGCATAAATGCAAGAGCGATTGTTGTTTAACTCGATGGGCAAATTCTGCTTTTCCGCTATAATATGACCCACCCCCGCTGAAATGGGCAACGCAATAGCCAATCGTAATTTAGTTTTTCTTCACTTGTCGTGGTCATGATCGAGGCATATATTGTGCAGTGACCTTAAATCACTGTAAATGGTTAGTGGGTCAATGTTATTGTTATTGGGGCTTAACGACACGGCCGTGTTTGGGGGGTAAATGTTGTGTTTAAAGAACTTCGACTTAGCTTTATTAATAAAAGGTGTGTGCCATAAATCTGGGTCCTCTTGCTGTTGCAGTGAGGCCAATGTGTGTGACGTGTGGGTGATTCTTCACTCTAGAAAATGACAAAACCGTTCCAGAATGGTTTTAGAGACTGGATAAGGATACGGACAGGGCTAAAAAATGAGGGAGCGTTAGGTAAAAATTCACAATTTTTCAATATTCGGCTTTTTTATAAGCATATATTTCGATGAGAAAAAAAGCGCAAATTCACAAGCAATATCTACTAGGTTTTGGTTTAAAACATCGACTTATTTAGTACATTCGTTCTTGAGATATTTGTGTTTAAAGTTTGGCACTGGGCGATCGTATTTCGTAACTGAATAAGCACCAATCACCAGTCAATTGTTACTATTTATAGTAACTTTGTATACTCTGTGAAGTGTTGCGAGTTGCGTCGGGCAGGATAAGTGAACAGATCTAAGAAAATCGTCTGCAAACCATTGCATTGGCTTAATGAGTAGCTTATCCAATCTTTCTTTATGTCAATGGATATACTTCATATCAATTAAACTGGTATCTTTCCCGCATATCTCCCACAAAACCTTTTAGATTAGTATTATCGCCTCATCTGCAAACAGATAGATCAAAGTGTTAAAGTTTTAAGTTTTCTATTTATAATATGACGCATTTTAATGACTAGAGTAGTGGCTCAGTAGGATAAAGCGTTTGGTCCACAACATGAAAGTTTGCGACGACTGCGTTCGAAACCCACAGCCGCTACCCAAAATATATACATTTTTTGCTATGTTTTTTATGTTATCTTCATATAGTATGTATATCTTCGCAAATAAGCCCGTCATATGTTAGGATACTCCACAATCATAACATTGAAAGGAACATGTTAGAAAGCAACCAATTGTCCAAAACAAGTCCAACATTTTTTGGTATATTGAATTTAACTTTATGTGGGCTTCTCTGTTGGAAAAATTAGACCAGTCAAATAACGGGATGATATCTTTGGCTATCACTGCCTTGTGCATTTTCAGAATCGTATATTGGGAATAACTTAATAAATAAATCAGGTGACGATCAGAAAGAACACAATTTAATGGCAATGTTGTATCACTTTCACAGAACAACGCTTTCCATCTGAGTTGATTCCTTGGTCTTGCCTTTAATTCTAATTGCCCAAGTAGACACATAACAGGGCAGTGTTTAAAGGTGCATATAGCATGTTGATTGTATACTTGCTTTCAACCGATGATTGTCTCGTTCGTCCAAGTTTGGTTTATTGGAGTGTCAGACATTTAATGGACTCTAATCCATGGTTCTCTCCGGTTACATCGACTTTATATAAGCGACTCTGGTTGTTCAAAGTGCCGTTAAACCCCAGTTATAAACAAATGAGCGCATTCAATCACTTTATAAAATTTAAATGTATTGGATTTGAGTTAAAAGATGTTGCTTCATCATAAAACGGGTAAAACGACACGACTTACATCATTTGAGGCTGATCAGAGGAAGTTGAACTGGAGTGCGGGAAGTAGCGCATCCCCCCCCCCCCCCCCCCCACTTGCACACACCTTTTTAAAACAAATATCCTAGTCTACAATTCCAATTTTACTGCAGAGTTGGTAACAGTCCCGGAATCTCTCCACAGCAGTAGCAACCAGTGAATGAATCTATCAGTGTCTGTGAGTGACGTTTGAAAAGCGGAATTCATCACAAGCCTGCCGAGAGAGATCGGCTGCTGTGTGGTTCGCGTCGTATCTACCCTAGGGACAGGGCCGTTGGTAAATAAAGGGGGGTTATGAGACTGTGGCATGAACCGTCATAATTTTGTTAATCGGGATATTTGCGTCAGGATTGCAGTCTAAGATATCAATTCTCTCTAGCTAGCAACCATGTACTTTCTTGAAAGACTAGATTTGATAGTCTGACTTGTGTCGTGTCGCACATACAGTCGGTCATACAAATGGAGGTTTGTAGTACCCGATCCTGACTGTTCTGGGCCCGGCATGACCAGTTTGGAGCACCGGTAGAGTACGTGTTACTCACATGAAATGTTGCATCATGAATATTAAATGTATATTTTATACATAATATATCCAAGTATAATTTTTGAAGAATGTTTTAATTTTTATGTCAATTATCTAATACCCCAACCATACCATAAAAGCACGCCCTCAGCGGTGACATGACCTAAGGATGTAGTTATGTATGAGTCATCACAGTCGTGATAAATAAGGTTTACATCGCAACCCCCCCCCCCCCCCCCCAAATAAAAAGATTATCGGCTATGTTCGCGACGCCCCTGACTAATGTGTTTACAGTAGCAGCTCCCCCCCCCCCCCCCCCCCACAACTATAAAACAGCTGTCGGCTGATCATCTTTCGCGAACCACCGTTTTCCGAAGAGATTATGGCATGTGGAATATCGAAGGAATTTGCCATCCCGTGATGGGTGGGGGGACGTTTATGGCACAATTGTTAATGGATATACATTCGCGCATAAAAGTTCGTCGGTAAACAGTATGTAGCGCCGGTTCTTTTCTTCTCCCCACACTTTACCGCAACATTCCACAAAATTTCAGCGCCTCGTGTCTCTATTTTATCAAGATTTTGTGGCATTTCCTTGATTGCATTCATGTTTTCCGTTCATGGTGTGCTTGCTTTGAGAAGGTCTCCAATTCCGTCAGGCTTTATCTTGTTTTAATGTCTGCCAATTACGATGAGATTGCTGTCAAGGGCGCTCCATTTTGGGTTTGCTCTTGGATTCTAAACCATCTATCCGTCGTCAGTTGCCAATCCCGTGTTTATCTGGAATGATTATCGATGGGGTCTGTGGCGCAAATATCTATAGTGGATAGGTATGTGTGTGGTGGAGTGAGGGATGTGGGTTCCGTGCGGTAAAGCCATATATGAGTAGTGATTTCGTAAACGATTATTATCTTCCTATTTGCATTACTATGGCACATCAGTGGTTTCTATTTCTACGTAGTTTTATCACGTTTTGTCCTGGAATCCCTGTACGTTTCTCCT